>MCJB01017300.1:82691-140317 GCA_002018475.1 Nicotiana obtusifolia | reverse complement strand
CCCCCCCCCTTATTTTCAGCATATCCAGAAATTTGTGTGGAGTGACAGCTCTTGGAGCGACCAAATACTTGTGCCTCATAGGAGTTTCATTTTTCTCAACATATCCAGCTATTTCTTCCAAAGTGGGTGTGAACTCAAAGTCCGAGAAATGAAACACATTGTGAGCTGTATCCCAGAATGTAACCAAGGCTTTTATGACATCTCCTCTGGGCCTGATTATTAACAAATCGGTGAGACCATCCAAATACAATTTAACCCTATTTTGTCCCGATTCACCCAGATCTTTCCATCACATATGCAGCTCCAAGGGAATCTTAGTCAAGACCTCCATCGGTAAATTTTGACTCGTGCTCATTCTGCACATTTTAAATCAAGGTGATTTATTATAAACAAGCGAATTTTTACAAAAAAGGAATAGATTTTGCAAACATTTACATAAACGGCTACTTTTGCAAATACGACCCTTCAGCATTTCGAAAGGGGAGATTTAGGCCTGTGCTTGCTAGGTAGCCAAAAATTGAAATAGGTGGTCATTTTTAGAGATATTTGAGCTATTTATGCAATGACGACAGTACCTAATTAAAATAACAAAATTTCATTTTCATTTTCGAAATTTTCTAAGTAAAACAAAAATGCTTAAAAAAAAGGTATTTCTGGATTTTTTTTCGTTTTTATTTTCTTTTATTTTTTTGAAAGAAAGGCTTCTAAGATTTAAATGATTTAAACTTTGGGAATTTTCAAAAGTAAAAGAAAAATATGTTTGCTTGAATTTTTCATATTTTTGATTTTGGATGTTGTCTCATAATATTTCGAATTTTTGAGCTTTTATTTATTATCAGCAGTCAAGAAAGAAAGTATATTTGTTTTTTAGAACCTTTAAAAAGCAACATATTTTGGATTTTTATTTTATTTTTAAAAACAAATAAGAAAAGAATATTTTGAGCTTTTTATTTATTTAGAAAAAGAAAGTAAAAAAATATTTGAGCTTTTATGTACAAAAGAAAGAAAATATTTTGGATCTTTTCGTTTATTTACAAAAAGCAAGAAAGAAAAATATTTTTGAGCTTTCAAAAGCAAGAAAGAGAATATTTTATAGTTCTTTCATTTATTTAGAAAAGCAAAATATTTTGGACTTTAATTTATTTTTTTTCAAAATTCCTTTTTTTTGATTTTCTCTCTTTTTTTGTTCGATTTTTGTTTTCCCTTTTTTTCGTTTTTTTTAATTCTTTTTTTAAAAAAAAATTGAGGGTCGGAACCGATGAGATTTCCCTACATATCTCACATTCAATGAGACTTAGACTTTCGTAGTTCGGGCAGTTTCGACATAACAAAAATGGAGGAAAAAAAAACATGGAATCTATTATTTTTTTTCTTTTTCGAATTTTTTTTCTTTTGTTTTCAATATTTTTTTTTCAATATTTTTGTAGAGTTTAGGCTTATTTTGGACACTAGGTTTTCAAAAAATGGGTAATCAACTCTCAATTTTCTCATACCTCAATTTTATTTTATTTTACTACCGGTCAACATGCAAACCGAGGCAAATAAATGCACAAGTAACACGTAAAGTATGCATCGAGATGGTCTTTGATTCTGGGTCACCTGTCCTAGACGGACCCAACCCCTGTGTTGTGTCCCCAAAGTCAAATGCATACGATGCAAATAAACGTTCCTACTAGGGATCCGGCATGAGGTTATGTTATTTTAAGCTGAAAACCTGGGTATTGTTCTAGACTTGTGTACCTGAGCGGACAACTCGAGCCGAGGAGGGGGCTACGTACAGGGCACCAAAAGGCCATCCGGCTTTGTAACTTGTCCGGCCTCTTTCTTATTTAAGGTATGACACTAACAGAATAGGGAGTCACGGCCAGTGTGCACATCCTCGAAGATGAGAAGAGAAGGGCTCGTAACAGTTTTATATACAGTTCAAATATTATCAAAGCGGTAAAAGGCGGGATTTAACACATTAGGCTCAACATATAATAAAATCAGATAATAATAAAAGCCAGGCATAACAGTTATTCTAAGCTCGAATTCTTGAACCCTGAACCAGAGATTCTGGGTTCGATCCCCAGCAGAGTCGCCAGAGCTGTCACACCTCCTTTCGTATACCCTCGAGGAGTATATAAGGGAGTTTTTCCAATTAAAGTGACATTATTCGAAATGCGATTATTTATTTAAATTTTAGAGTCGCCACTTGGAATATTTTGGGTTGGTGTTCCAAGTCACCGGTTTATTTTTTAATCCCAAATCGAGGAAAATTTGGACCTTCCTTGTGAAATCTACGAACCAACTGAGTAAGGAATTCTGTTAACCCGAAGGAAGGTGTTAGGCACCCTCGAATTCCGTGGTTCTAGCACGGTCGCTCAACTGTTATAATCGGCTTATTATCTGCTTTTAATACATGTTCCTAGCCTATGGTACATTTTATCTTTAACCGCTTTTATTTAATTATTAAAAAACTGTAACGTCATATAAAATATGTTATGAACCACATCACATAAATGCACCCGTAATCCGTAATGCATTTTATTTAACATTGAGATTTGGATTTGGATCGCATAAATGCGCACCCGAGTTTAGAAATGAATTATTAAAATAATGTCCGTAAATCAACTACGCGTTTTAACTTTTCGAGGGCCATGGAAATTCGCTAAATAGCACGCCTCGATTTTCTAAAGATTTTAATTTTGACTAAATGAGGGCCATGCCTTTTGAGATTTTATCCGGCACGGCGCACCTTGAATTATTTCAAAAGCTTCTAATATTCGAAATTGTTAAAATCAGGTTACACGAAATGCACCCTCGAAATTGGCATTGTTAATATGTCACGGGAACCGTACCCATAGTCACAATGGTTTATTAATCGCACCTAAAAGTAAACTACGAAAGTTTAAGACATTTAAGAATTAGTTGCTTATAAATTTGAATTTTAACTATTAAGAGGGCCATGGGTGATCGTTTTTATTTGTATGGCTCACCTCTATCAATCAAAAGAGTTTCTTGAACCTACAGTTGTTAGAACAATTCATATTACGCTATTTACTCAACCAAACAAGTTACTTTCTAAGTTTCACAATAATCCTAAATCATATACAACATTTCCAAGAAAGCAACAACTCATGCTAGTGACCTTTATTTTTCTCAATGATTCTGAATTACAATAAAATAGCTATCGGGCTACCCTCATAAATCAATTGGCTACAGGTAGTATCTAAGCAATAAAACACAAATTAGATTAGTCTATCCTGTGGACATCACTGTGCATGAATCCTTACCCCTAGGAAAACTAATTATCATTAATGATAGACATCACTTAGTTCATCAACATTTAACAACTCAGAAATCCATCTTTTACTTTTAAGTTTCACAATAATCCTAAATCATATACAACATTTCCAAGAAAGCAACAACTCATGCTAGTGACCTTTATTTTTCTAGATGATTCTGAATTACAATGATATAGCCATCGGGCTACCCTCATAAATCAATCGGCTACAGGCAGTATCTAAGCAATCAAACACAAATTAGATTAATCTATCCTGTGGACATCACTGTGCATGAATCTTTACCCCTAGGAAAACTAATTATCATTAATGATAGACATCACTTAGTTCATCAACATTTAACAACTCAGAAATCCATCTTTTACCGACAAACAATTTCAGAAAATTAACAATTTCAGAATATTAACAAGGGATGGGAGTTCAAACAAATTCAGCCATTGAACAAGCTGGATCTATGTAATTTAGGCAGAGAATGGCTAGAATTCCATTCATGATTTCCATTGAATACGACAGAAGTAACTGAACATACCTAATCAGCAAGAGAAAGTGAGACAGACCAAATAAACAACTTGAAACACCCGAATTCAGTAATGAATACCAAGACAACTTCAGTTTTCATATTGAAAAATCAGAAAAAATAGGGTAAAAGATCTCCTTGAATCAAATACAGCAGCTAATTGTTTTTAGTACCAAAATCAAATAAATCATTTTTTGGTTTTAATTTCTGAAACTGGAACTTTAGAACTTCAGCAAGGAATTTCTTTTTTTTTTTATTGAGTTCTCAAATCTATTTTTCAGATGCCTCTAGGTGTGTAGACGAGTATGAGTGAGAATAGATGAACATGAACGAGAAGAATGTGTGAATATATGTGTAGTATATGAGAAAAGAGTAGAGATGAGTGTAGATAAACAGAATTTGGAAAACAAACAAAGTCGTGAGAAAAATCAAACACATATTGCAACAGTAATTCAGATCTTATTACAAACCAACAAAAACTCCAAACAACAACTAACACATGATCCATTGACACTGATCAATCTAAATTTACGCGTTCATAACTTCAGAGATTAATAGGAAGAGAGATTCAAACAAAGTCAATCATTAGACATGCTAGATCTATAGAACTAGGCAGTAAACATTTTTAATTTCACTCATGACTTCAATTTAAAGCAACAGAGGTGTTTGAACATACCTACGCAGCAAGCAAACAAGTCTTAAAATAGCCAAATAAAGGCTGAGAACAGCTACAATGGAAGTTCAGCTACTAGCTAACAGAGAACAGCAGCAAACAGCTAGTATCAAAGCTAGATCCATTTTGAAACCCAGAAATGCAAGAGACACTATAGAAAATCGAAACAGCTACAACTTATGAACTGTTTTGCGTGCAAAGCTAACCTAGAAGTCTACTGGGTTTTTTTTTAATGCTTTTCTTCAGAAAGATAGTTTTCTTTTCAGTTCTCCGGGTTTTTGAATTTCAGCTGCAGTTGTGTGAGTGCCGTGAATGAAGATGAATGTATGAGAATCAATCAAGATGAGTGAGAGTCTGTAGGTATTAGTATGGAAGAATCTGTCAGCCAAAATTTAGGAAAGAGCATCTTTTTGTTAACAAACTTTTGGACAGCTGTCCATTCCAGTTACAAACTTCTGAAATTACCTCTTTTGGCCCAACTTTTATCCAAATTTTACTTGGCTTATTGCATTTTTAAGACCTCTCTAGAAGCTTCTTGCATAACTAACTGAGATTCTCCAGACCAATTCCCTACATTAGCCTTCAATACTTCAGTATTTACCTCTTTTGTTCTTGCCTTGTTCAAGTATTTACTGCCTTAACAAAACGACATTTTCGAACCATTAACAACAGAGTTAAATTACAGTAATTTATCAAATCTGGACTAAAACGTGAATCAAATAACTAACTGAACATGCTAACTATGCTAATGAGCGATTTATACTGAGAAATACAGACAAAGTATAGTACTGAAAACCTAGACTAAAAGAAAGAAAGCAGAATTTTAAAAGAACTACAAAGTGAAAACATTAGAAAAGAGAAAGAACTATACCAACTTGGGTTACTTCGTAATACTGTCAATACCTCAGCAAACACACATGGATTCTGGCATGCAAGAGGGATTAGCGTAGGTCGTCAAAGATGAGTGACCGGACTCCGGTTAGATTTCGAAATGGGTCGAAACTAACCTAAAACGATTGCTCTTGTCAAGAGCAATCAATTCGTGTGAGTTTCAAACCAAAACGAACAAAAAATCACTGCAGAATCCAACAAACTATGTAACTAGGTTTTTTAATTTCTTAGATCTAAAATCAGTGAAGTTGTAAGGAACATTGAAGGAAATGGTTTGGGGATTAGGAATGAGGAGGCGAAGGCGGTCCTAGGGTGTGATTTTGAACGGATTTGGGGCGATTAGGTGGTGTGCCGCCGTGTGGAATTTTGAGGTGGTGGATTAGGGTTTCGGGTACGGTGTGAGAGACGATGAAATGAGGGGTAGGGGGTGCGTTTGGACAGTTATATAGGCCTGGGAGATTAGTTGCGAGCCGTTGGATCACCTGGGATTAACGGCTCAAATCGAGACTTAACCAAACTACGTCGTTTGGGTATAAGGGAATCGGACCTGGGCTGGTCCGGGCAACTTTGTATTGGGCTCATCTATTTTAATTAAAGCCCAATCCGAGTTCCTTTTTCTCTTTTGTTTTATTTTCAATTTTCTTGTGTTTTTATTTTTCTTTTTATTTTAAAATTAAAAATCCTAAATTACCTAAATGTGAAATTAAGCTAATTAACTAATTATAAAAATTATTATAACAATTAATTCTAAGAACTAAAGATTAACGATTAAGAAAATGTAAAAATGAACTAATTTCGTGATTTTTTAATTTTTATAAAATAAATAATTACTAATTTAATCCTAAAAATGTAAAAAAAAATCCTAAATGCAATGCATGATGTTTTTGGTATTTTCATGATTTAATTAAGAATTAAACAAGCAAGAAAAAATGTAAACAATTAAGAAATCTACTAAAATTCCTAAAAAATAGCGGATAATAATTTAGAAATCTTTTTTTTATTTTTAATTTATAAGAGTATTCTAGGTGTGGCAAAAATCACGTGCTCACAGGAACTCTAAAAACAAAGGGTAGACACATTACCTAAGGTGATCCAAGCAGCAGAATGCCTTGGGGATTATCAAGTGGAAGCTCGGAAGGATAGGCCTCAACAGCCTGTCAAAAGAGGATACAAAGGCGGCCCAAGCAGAAGTGGAGGAGATCAGAGTGCAACCAAATCTAAGGCTCCCTCCTCAGGCAGTACTAGCACTGCATCTAACAACAACGATCGGGGGAGGAAACCCCCTTCAGGATGTCATCATTGTGGCGGACCACATTGGAATAACGAGTGCCCACATGCACAGATGAATGCCCATCAAGCTGTTGATGATGGGACGGATGACGAATCTGATGATGCGGACCAAACCGAATTGGTAGGTGCCTTCAATGCAATTGTTGGCTCTTTTGCTGAAGCCTTAGTGGGGACCAATACTGGTATCCATAAGATGAAGGACCCTTGCCCAATCAACAAGAAAGGGAAAAAGAAGGCGGATGAAAGGACTCCTCCTAAACAGGAGAGGAACTTAATGTTCGTCGAGAAGGTAAATGGAAAACCCATGCGGGCGATGATAGACACGGGTGCAACCCACAACTATTTAGCCTCGACTCAGGTGGGGCGGCTTGGCGTAGTTGTAGGAAAGGGCAGAGGCTGTGTCAAGGCTATCAACTCACCGCCTTAACCAGTTGGTGGAAAAGCCAGAGAAGTACCAGTGAAACTTGGTCCTTATGAAGGAAAATTCAACCTGCGGGTGGTGGTCATAGACAACTTCGAGTTGATAGTGGGGTTGGAATTCCTGAGGCAAACCAACACCATGCCCGTTCCATATGCAGACATGCTACTGATGATGGGAACAAATGGGGCCAAGCCTTGCACCATCCCGTGCATGCCCATAAAGATGGCCGCTGAAAACATCTTGGCCTTGCAATTGAAGAAGGGGGTCAAAAGACATGAACCTACGTACTTGTCTACCCTCTGCATTAAAGATATAGAATGCTCCTCGGGTCCTCTTCCTGCACCCGTGAAGGAGCTGTTACTGGAATTTGAAGATGTCATGCCACAAGACATGCCAAAGCAACTCCCGCCGAGGCGTACTATGGACCACGAGATTGAGTTGGTGCCAAGTGCGAAGCCACTTGCCCGGGCGCCCTACAGAATGTCACAACCCAAACTCACCGAGCTTCGGAGACAATTAACGGAAATGCTAGACACAGGGATCATCATACCCTCCAAGTTCCCATACGGGTCCCCTGTGCTATTTCAAAAGAAACACGATGGGAGTTTACGATTATGTGTGGATTACCGAGCTCTAAACAAAATCACTGTGAAGAACAAGTATCCTATTCCACTAATGGCAGACTTGTTCACAGATTGGGTGGTGCGACGGTGTTTACCAAAATAAACTTGAAGACAGGTTATTGGCAAGTTCGGATCGCAGAGGGCGATGAACACAAGACGACGTGCGTGACAAGATATGGGTCATATGACTTCCTGATGATACCATTCGGCTAGACTAATGCACCAGCCACATTTTGCACCCTGATGAACCAAGTCTTTCGGGAATACATTGGCGAATTGGTGGTGGTCAACTTGGACGTCATTGTCGTATATAGCCATACACTGGAGGAACATCTAGAGCACTTGCGGAAGGTCCTAACACGATTACTGGAGCACGAATTATATGCGAAGCTGTCCAAATGCTCATTTTCTCAAAAACAGATCGACTTCCTCGGGAATGTCATTGAGGAAGGGCGGATTAAGATGGACCAACAGAAGATTCAGGCTATCACAGATTGGTCGCCGCCTAAGGATGTCCACGTCTTAAGGGCGTTCCTTGGACTATGCTACTTTTATTGCCGTTTTGTGAAGAATTACTCTCTCATTGTAGTACCGCTAACAGAACTTCTCAAGAAGATCACGCCTTGGGATTGGGGACCCAGGCGAGCGGAAACCTTCAACGCCTCGAAAGCGGCTATGTCTAGTAGCCCTGTCTTGGCCCTCCCCGATTTGTCCAAGCCATTTGAGGTACAAACGGATGCCTCCAATTATGCACTTGGTGGAGTCTTGCTACAAGAAGGGCATCTTGTAGCATACGAGAGCCGGAAGCTGAAGGATGCAGAGTGGCGCTATGCCGCGCACAAGAAGGAATTATTGGCTGTCGTCCATTGCCTGCGCTTTTGGAGGCATTATCTGCTGGGAACCCCGTTCGTGGTCAAGACAGACAATACAGCTGTTAGCCATTTCCTGACTCAACCGAAGCTGAATGGTCGACAGGCCAGGTGGCAGGAACTTCTTGCGGAATTTCACTTCAACTTGGAGTACCGCAGTGGGAAGACTAATCAAGTTGCTGATGCACTCAGTCGGAGAGCGGATCTAGCATCAGTGTGCATACTCGCCACCCTAAGGGGGAGCGAAGTAGCCACCACCATAAAAGACCAGATACAGGGTCTACTCATCAAGGATCCTGCTGCACAGTATTTGGTTAATTTGGTAGAACAAGGCAAGACTCACCAGTTCTACACAGAAGATGGTTTCTTAAAAGTGAAAGGAAACCGACTTTATGTTCCCAAAGGAAGAGATCTGCGAAAGACCCTTATGGCGGAATGCCACGACACTTTGTGGGCCGGTCATCCTGGTGAAGAACGCACCATGGCGTTACTTCGCCGTGCATATTATTGGCTCAAATGGCCGATGACGTCGCTCACTATGTGAAGACTTGTCTAGTATGCCAGAAGGACAAGTCGGACCGCCTAACACAAGCAGGACTCTTGGAACCACTAGCTGTCCTAAAGAGACCTTGGGAAAGCGTTTCCCTGGATTTCATCACCGGCTTGCCCAAGGTCGGGGATCTCACAACTATCTTGGTTGTAGTGGATCGATTTTTCAAGTATGCTACCTTTATAGCAGCCCCACAGTATATATCAATGGAAGATACAGCTCGACTCTTCTTCTCTCATGCCGTCAAATATTAGGGCTTGTCCAAAGATATCGTTAATGGTCGCTACTCGCGCTTCACTAGCAACTTTTGGACTCAACTCTTTAAGTGCCTTGGGTAAAAATTAAGCCACAGTTCAAGTTTTGATCTGCAATCTTATGGCCATACGGAACGGTTCAATGGTATGCTGGAGGAATATCTCCGCCACTTTGTAACTGGATCACAGAAGAACTAGGTTAAGCTTTTGGATGCTGCTCAACTGTGTTTCAATTCACAAAAGAGCTCTAGTACCAACAAGAGCGCTTTTGAAATTATTATCGGACAGCAACCGCTACTCCCACACACTGTGAATGCACCAAAAATGGCAAAATCTCCTTGAGCTGCTAGCTTCTCAAGAGAATGAAAGCGAAATTTGGAGATAGTGCGGAGCTATCTTGTCAAAGCCCAAAAGCGGATGAAGAGGCATGCTGATCAAAATCGTCGCTTTATTGAGTATCAGGTAGGAGACAAAGTGATGGTCAAAATCCCAAAGCGGTACTTGTTTGCGGGAGTCCATGACCCTCGCCTAGCAAAAATATATTGGACCCTTGTCCATTGAAAGGCGAATTAGGAAAGTTGCATACCGGGTGGATACCCCAGCTTGGTGGAAAATTCATCCCGTCTTCCATGTCAGTCTCCAGAAACCTTTTCGGGAAGATACGGAGGATCCCTCACGGACCAACTCACAATACCCAATATTCGAGGCCCCAATTCAACCTGGAAAAGGTTTGCTGACTATTCTTGATGATAGAGTTATTCATGCCTCAAGGAAAGATCACCAAGAGTTCTTGGTGAAATGGTAGGGACGTGATGCAGAGGAGAATACTTGAGAGAGGGGGACAAACCTCAAAGCCTACTAGAGCTTAATTGATGATTACCTGGCAAGTAAGGCGTCGAGGACGTCGCCAACTCAAGTGGGGGATAATGTCATGGGCGGCTTTCCAGCCATGCCCATTACCCCTTGGACGCGCCTCGTGGCGTCCTGGCAAGCCTCCCACCGCCCACCACCACGGTCGGCCCCGTGGTCTCGGCAGCTCCAAGTGACAAGCGCGCAGGCGCCTCTGTTGCCCCCACTAATAACCAGCGCCAGCGTCCAGCCACAGGCAGATGCCCACAACACCGCGCGCGGACCCTGATCCTAATGACAAAGTTGCTGTAAACGGACTTGTTTTTACCTTGTAGAAGACTAAGTCCTTTTCATTGTAAATACAGAGTAGATTTACTTTATTTTCTTTTAGTATGGATCTACAACTTTCTTAGGTAAAGTCATGTAACTTTGGTTTATTTTTTTAAGCATTATTAGGGGTGGATCAAGCATTCAAAACTATCTAACAAGTAAATAATTATCTGTACTGGTGTCTCTCCCCCTCGACACCGCGTAGCTTTTTCTGTAATAGCTTTCATTTATAAAATCAAGCTTTCTTTCTCAATTCTCTCTACTGTTCTCAGTTGCTCACGATATTGGGTTTCCCGTACGGCACTGAGAATCTAGTCTAGCGTACGGAGGGGACCTCAGTTGGCGGACAGCAATCGTACTGACATCGATTGCTTAGCCTTACGTTGCCCTTCCAAAGAACCTCAGGAAGGCGCCGTGTAATAGTAGGCATATAAAATTTGTATGAACTAAATTCATAAATTAATTTGGACTATATTTTAAATTCAAAATATATTAGTCCAAATAAATTTATTGGGCTAATATAATTAGATTAATTATATAAATCCAATATACATGGACATAATAAATTAGTCCAAGTTCATTGGGCTACAAGTGATGAGCCCACTTCATTGAGCCCAAGATGCCATCTTCCTAGAGGTCCAGTTTGGTGCCATGTGCCAGATGATGTGACGCCAAGTTAAACAGATGAGCCAATAGGCTCATGCCACGTGTCAAAATGACAACATATGCCAAGTCAAATTAAAAGGCCAATGAAACTGTGCCACATGTGCATGTGACATATTTTGGCCAATCAAATGCGGCCTTATCACACTTCAATCTGATTGGTCGAAAAGAGTTTGTTCTCATCATAATTCTTCTTTTCCACAACTATAAATAGGAATCTTTATAACCCAGAAACGACACGAGAAGTTATAAAAAAAAGTAAGAGAGAGCTCGTGGATTTTGCCGCAAATTTCTCTACAAGTTTCAAGCTTCAAACAATCAAGTTCAAGATCAAGAAATCAAGTTCAAGCTCAAGAAAGAAGAACAAATCAAGGTTAAAGGAGTACGAGTTCAAATCAAAGTTCGTGCTAGTTGAATTTAAGATCATCGTTCGTGGCAACAAATATAGATTCAAGATCAAGCTCAAATGCCCTTGAATTTATTTACTGCTTGAAAGAAGAATCAGAGGAATCATACAGATTGTAATGTTCAAATTATTTGAAACAAATATTATGATTGTTGTAATATTTTTTGGTCTCGATTATTTTCTTGATGCAATTTTACTGTCTACAGTGTGAACAGGAACAACAAAACCATGCTGTTAAGAACTTGAGATCGTGTGAAAAACAATTACCCCGGATGAGTTTAAGAAAATTTCCTGTACTAAAGAAAGGTTTAGAGTTTTGATCACTTAATATTATAGAACTATACATAATACACAAAGCTATCACAAGTAAAGTCTGAGTGTACGCAAACCTTACTTGTGAAGGCGAAGAGGCTGTTATGATTGCTTCTGTCTTTATTATTTAACTTGTTTTGCATAATAGAAGTTTATTTATTCTCACCATTTACTTCGACTTCCACATGCGGAGCCCCAAAATGGCATATTTTAACAACTAAATTCTCTTAATGAACTTTTAAAATGTATCTTTTTAAAAAAAAATAGGTCTTTTTGTTATTGAAGTTATTTAATCCATAGCTAATAAAATGACACCAGTCAATAATCAATAAGGAAAAAATAAAACACTAAGAGTTGTTCGGTTGAGCAACAAGTTATACAAAGATAATAATACAGGAATTAACGATGCAAAAATTAGTTATAGAGGAACTTTAATACCTAAATTATTTTTATCGGACGTTTAGCTCTTTATACTAAAAAGAGGATATAAAGAGTGTAGATAATGGTTTTGAGGAAAAATAAAGAGTAATTTTGTCTTTTAATTTTAATATGAATAGATCCATATTTTAATAAACCATAAGCTATGTATTGTTATACCATTTTATAGCATGTTTGACCAAACTTCTGAATTCAGCTTACTTAGAAAAGTATTCTTTTAATAGTACTTTTCAGAAAAATATTTTCGGTGAGAATTAGTTTGTGTTTGGCAATTAATTTGAAAAGCAATTTTGAGCAACAATAGTGTTTGACCAAACTTTTAAAAAGTGTTTCTAAGTGTATTTTTCTCAAAAGTGCTTTTCAAAAAAGTGCTTTCAGGAAAAACCTACTCTTTCTACTTTTCAAAAAATGCTTTTGCTTCTACTTAAAAATATTTTTTTTACTTCTAAAATATTGGCGCACATTTCACATGCGTACATCACAATGGAAGCTTGCAAAATTATTAAAATGTAAACTCTCTAAAGTTTGAGTCTATCAGTGCGGGGCGAATCTGCGACCGCAAGGAGAATTGAACGGCCGTACTCAAAAATTTGCGGACCGCGCATGAGGATTTGAGAAGTCACGCCTAGGTGAAAGAGTACGAACCGCACTTGGAATAGTGCAGCGGCACTCGGTCTTTTTCTCTTACAGTTACTCTAAATATAAATAGGGCCAGACACATTAACTTTCGAAAAAAATGCTTTTGGTAAAAAAATAAACACTTCTAACTAAAAAGAAACTTGGCCAAATAGACTATTATAATAAGTACAAGGTAATAAAACATGGGTTATTAACTTATACGATGATTAGTTATGTAACTTTCAGTATACAAATCAACTGATATTTAGCTAAAAATTCATGTGTTTGCCTCGATCTTGTTACTTTTACTGTGAATATTTGTGACTCGAGTTTAATAATGATAGTCTATAGAAAGTGATTTAAAAAGTTTGCGTGCAAATTGAAGTAAAAACGGAAGAATTTAGAGGAAGCATGACTCTGCTGCCCAAGTTTGCACAAGACGCCAACCAAAACGCCGTTGACAGCATGCCAAAAAGTTCACTGTCCAGTTTCGCGCCAGACACAAATCGCGGCGCCCAAGGGTAAATTTCGTCCTAATTCGGCTAGGACTTGACGATTTCAACCCTACACGACCCCAACGTGTATAAAATGGGTTCTAAACCTTTTTTTAGGGGAGAGACTTTCTTTTAGAGGAACCTTTGACGAAGGGAGAGCACAGAGCCACCGTGGAGGTCGGGTTTCATCTTTTCTTCCGCCAAACTTAATAATTTTTATGTTTCTTTGTATGATTTGTTATTTTGCTACCATGTTTATGTGGAGCTAAACTTCACGTTCTAGGGTTGTGGTTCTTTCATGATTATTGTTATTGCGATATTAATTTTGCTTTCTTGATTTATCGTATTGGTTTATTTATTCAGTCACGTGCTTAATTATTTGATTGCTTGATCACCAATTGAATACTATCTCTGAATCTAGAGTTAAACTCGAAAGTGAGAATTCTAGATTACACATACGATTGAGTAGAGTAAGTTCTTGAACTTGGGCATATCGGAATGGATTCACGGTTAGGATAGCATATGCTAATTGCCTTGCTTGGTTATTATACGAGAATTATAATTACGTTCTTGTTGATTCTAACTCTATAGACATATAGGTGTTAGTAGGATTGTGCATCGGTCGGATCGAATCGGATTTAGCATATTTCGGATTGTAGATTCAGATTTCGAATTTTATAAAATGCAATTTGAATCCAATCCGAATTAAATTGGATCGGATCGAATTTTAAAGTTTGGATGGGGTAAATATTTCAGATTTTTTGGATTGGATTGTACACCTTATTAAGGCTACCAAGGGATCAAATATCTTCCATAGCAATAGACAAAAAACAAAAATTTCATTGCAAAATAAATAAACTGAAATTTCAAATAAATGTCTAATAAAGAAGAGATGTCGTTGTTTGTTGATAGGGAGGAGAGACACAAATGTAAGACATAAGAGAAGCGGACAGAGTAATCTGAAGAGATGTTAGAGAGAGAATTCGATATAAACTAAGAAAAGATAAGTCCAATGAGAGGCGAATGAAATGTGAAGACTTAACCCTAAAATGTAAGTCTAATATTTATACATGTCCATATAATTCGAATTTTGGATCTGATTGGATTAAAATTATACCAATCCGAATCGAATTCGAATATCCGAACTTTTAAAAAACCTAACCCATATCCGATCCGAAATCTGAAATCTGAAAATGTGAATAGGGTGGATCGGTTGAATTCTCGGATATCATCCAAATGCACAGCCCAAGGTGTTAGGTAAGTAAGAGATCGATTATAGGTGTTAGCTTGAATAGGCAAGTAAGACACCAACAGATTCTTACGAGCAATATTAACTCTTTCAATCAATAAAGCTGATAAATTAATTAGTCAATTCAAGCGAAGAACACAATAGGATTGTTAGATAGCTCATAACCCTAGATCGTTTTCATCGCATTAATAACATAAAAATATGCTTTTTTTTATATTCAAAGTTCACTATTTGTGTTTTCTTTATTTTAATTAATTTAGAATCAAATACTTTTAAGTTTAAGTCGTATTTAGATAATTAGGATAGCCTAATTTACTTAATAGTTAATCACAAGTGCTTGTGGGTTCGACATTCGACTTTTAATCACTTTATTACTTGACGACCGCGTATACTTGCATGTGCATTTGACCGCAAACACCAACTAATGTATAAATAGTGCCAAAAGTTATATCAAGCTTCTTTTACCTTATACCTCAAGCCAAAGGAGCACTTAGTGCATATAAATTTCTATGGAGTAAATGTTTGTTTACTTGTTTAATTTGAGTTCGTAGGTCTGCCGTACTGTTATTGTCATTCATGCATACAGATCTCCTGAATCGCTTTCGAATTATCTTTACCAAAAAAGAAAAAGGTTCGGTAATTATCTGGACGATGTTGTTAGCTCAAAATACTAAGCAAAAATTATGGGAAATGTTGGGTTGAGACTCCAGTGAGGCGAATTTAAAATTTAAGTTCTATGGGTTCAATCTTTAAGGCTATTAGTATTGAACTTATTGTATTTTGATAGTTATCGATTTATATCTACAATTTATTAATAATTTTAATAAATTTTTGTACATAAATTTATATTTTGTATCAAAAGTTTTGAGTTCAATTGAATTAGGTATCGATACATTATATCCGCCTCTGACTGCAATCCACAATTTGCAAAACTCAAGTACACGATTGAAAATAAAATTCAATAAATAGCCCTTCTTTCACAAACGAAGTTTGAATTTGTTTATTCTGGATGTGGTTCGAGTTTCTCTACAATTTGTTTAATTTGTTTAATTTGGCTATCAATTTGTACATTTGTTGGACAAAGGGAAAATTTGTATTTAATGAGATATCAAACATAGTCCAATGTTTTCCTCTTCGGGGCAGATTCTAATGGCAGCTTCAACCGCACTTTCTTTTTTGCTTTCTTCTATTTCTGTTTTGGTTTGAAATATGAAACTGGTAAAATTTTATGAGTGAGAATCGAGGGAATGGTTAACCAATTGTTCACGCCAACAGAAAATTAATATTATTTTCTCTTTTTGTTTTTCTTTACATATTATTTTTGGTACATAATTTTTTTATGGTAGGTGGGGTGGGTAACATTTAATAATAACACGGCGTAGTAGGAGGGCGGCGGGTGACTTCAGACTGCCGTCATGTTCCATCTTCTCCTACAGTTTTAATTCTCGATCTTTGGGCGACTTTTGCTTTCTACTTCACACCTATTACTATTTGAAAGAAAGATAAACAGAAAAATAGTTAAAGAAAGTCAACTGTTTTAACTGGTGTCGGAAGCCAAATCCAAGTAACGGAATAAACCAAGATAATGCTTGATGTATTAGTTGCTGAAGTTGAGTCGAATACTCGATAGGTTAGGTGATAGAAAGATTTCAAGACTTAATTCCATTTGATTCAATATATGCAGGATTTCAAGACTTAATTCTCCCTCAATCTCTACGCCTTCCAAATAATTCTTTCACGAAATGTTGGAGTACACTCCTCCTTAAAATAGAGATAATTACATTCACGATTTTAAATTGAATTTTTTAAGTTAATGGAAGTGCAAATATTTTTTTTACATAATCGGTGCATTTTAACTTATTATGGTAAATTAGTAATTATTTTCATCAAATTACAACTACTTTATTTGTAAGTATGTTATAACCAATCTGAATGTCTATATATAATTTTTTAGCAATGTGCATAGACGTTAAAAATTTTAAAGTAGATATAGAATATCCTTTTTGCTTCAGCAGATACAAATTAGTCTAAATATGAACATCCAAAACTTGTTAAGAATATACTTAACTGAAGCAAAAAAAAAAAAAAAGTGAAGAAATTACGCTGTGAAAACGTTTGGCAAGCCTATACAGGGATTGCTGAGAGAAAAAAAGATGTTAAATCTAATACATATAACTCGAGGGAATGAGGAGAAAGGAAAAGCATAAAAGTCCAACGTTGAATTTCAAGCATCCAAAAGGAGAAGAGGATTTGAAGAGATAGTTTTGCCTTTTATGGTAACAACTGTGAAGCCTAAGTAGCCAACCCAGCAAAGGCCCCAATTGATGGCACTTACACACAACTAGTACAAGTAAGTAGTAAGTAAGTAGGCGTAGCATGCAGATTGACGAGATGATTTGATATAAAGCCTGCTTGCCTGCCTGCCTGCCTGCCCGCTGATATATTATATATATACGTATGTATATCAAAATCCGAGCATGACGCGTCATTTAGATCTGAGTGAGAGCATCCATCAACGAGTCATTTCGTTGGATGGGATTGATGATGAGATTCATGCATGTAACGAATCATTTCTTCTGTTGATTTTCTACCATCCTCAACCTAATTCCCTTTTTTTTAAGCACTTACATTTTCTCACCTATATTCTCTTTACCACGAAAAAGGCTGTAATTAACAACAATCATTTATTTTGAAACGAAGAGAGAAATCCTAGTTTGCAGTGCAACTTGCCAGATCACTGTGAGTTTGATGATAACAGAAACTCATCGTAAAGACATAATGTAAGTAAGCTGAAGAAAGTATATCAACTCTGTTTAGTTTCTTATTAAGTAATCTGCTAAACTATTCATGAAGCTGGAACTAGATTATAAAATATACAGCTTATAAACTTCAATGAGAGAACATATATATGCAGCAATTGTATCCCCGAAAATATTCTACTTTTACGGAAACCATATCTGGGATTTGGATATCATCATTAGGATCTCAATGTTAGCTTTATTCTTTTGGCTTATATGCTTTTTGTTCGTTAGCTTCAATTTAAGCTCATACCACTTCCTTTGCAAATGGCGGACCTGTGTGACTATTTCATGACTGTTAAATTGTTAAACTTTCTTTTTACTTAGGGTATGTTTGGAAAGCCATTCGATAATTGAAATTGTATAATTATTAGGGTAGTAATTACATAGTTTAGTAATTATGACAACATGTTTGTTTGTTATAACGTAATTATAGTATAATTACAAGCGTACTGTTTGATTACACAAGTATAATTACACAATTAAATTAAATTTTAAATAAAATCATTATCGAAACGGAAAAATTAATATAATAAATATATGCTTATAACTAATTTTCTATAAGTATAAATGATATTAGATTTAGTATTTAAGATGCATACTTTTTCTTGAATATAAACTAATTAGTAATCATATAATATTGTATGAATAATTGATATATATATGTCATGGAATGCATGTTTGATAAAATAAATTAATATTTATAAATATAATGTCATAACATTATGCAAATGTTTGACAAAACTAACCTATCAATTCTAACTAAAAAATGAACAACATGCAATATGAAATAACAAGCCAATACTACTAAACAAGTAAATTGAAACTATAAATATAACATAATTTCAAAATCCGAAAAAAAAATTGAACATATATCAAATTCTAACATAATAAAAACAAGTTTCAATACAATTTAAGATTAGGAAACATGATAAGTTTTAACCTCATTCAATAACGAAATTCTACTTTGATGGCATCACTCATTATATGCCAAGTTTGTTAATGACTCAATATTTTTAGTGTAATTTGAAAAAGTAGAATAATAATACAATTACGCTTAATGAAAAAAATAAAATAAATTAGAAATAAAATATACCAACGTTACATGGAATCACAAGAATAGTTAATAGACTTTAACTTTGTCATTATATTGTCAACAGATGCTTGGATCATTCAATTCACTACATGAATAGTTAAGATTTTTATTTTATGACCTGAAAGATTGCCAATAGATTGGCCCTTTTCTTTTCATATTATAAGCACCAATGAAGAGAAAAATCAGGAAGAGTAAGTGGAGAGTAGGAAAAAGAATGGCAGGGGGTGGTTTGGATGGATTTTTAACCTTTGTCTCTGTGAAATTCGATTATTTTTAATCTTGTACTGTGCTGACACAAAAGATATGAAACAGCTTTATCGATCCATGGTAAAATCTCCTTTTTACTCTACTCTCATCTTACTATTCTGTAATCTCTCTCTCGTTTTCTACCAAAAGGACCTCCCATTTTAAACTACTTTCTGTTCCTTCCCTTTCATTTTCTTCGCTGACAGAGGAATACCTGCACATTTCCTCACGCACGCACGCATACTCTAAACAGAACACCCCCTACCCTCTCCCTACAGCCAGAGCCCACTCCTCATAAAAATACAAACAACTTGACTTATATGATTACTACTCCATATTTTAATTGATTACAATTTATAACAAATGTCACATATAATTTTCGACTTCTACATTTCTCCATATTTTTTGACATGGACCATACATACATAATACATAAACTCAATAAAATTTTAAAATAATTTTAGATGTGTAATGATTTTAGAAACGACTTTTAATGTTGAACCCCCTCGATTTTTTTTAGAATCCACCTCAATTTATAAAAGACATGTCATTATAACCAACTACAACTTGAATAAATATAAGACACTTAATAAGGATTTTATTTTTACTTACAATAAAAATAGAAGGCAAAGTACATAAAGCCCCCTTAACTTGTCCCAAAAACTTGATTGAACTTAACGGGCTTTTGGATATAAGAATTATAAAATTTCAAAAAAAAAAGTACAAAAAAAAATTTCAAGTGAAAATGCTATTGAAAAATTAGAGTTGTGTTTGGATATAAATACAATTTAGAGCTATTTTTGAATTTTTGTGAGTGAGTTAAAGTAAAAATTTTAAAAAATAATTTTTTGAAGTTTTCCAAACTTTCAAATTCAACTTCTAGTGAAATTTAAAATTTTCATTACAAAATACTGATTTTGAATAAAGAGTGAATGGACGTTTCTTTACCCCATAAACACATTTGAAGTGTTCAACCGAGTTTTGATTTGTTATGAATCAATAAAGTCCATCTATTTACATTTTTATTTGCTGATCTCATGGGAGGATTAAATTTACGATCTCCTATGAAAATAATTTTATTAGTAAAACAACATTTATTAAAATATTAAGTAAAATAATATATTATTAACTATCATATTATAACGTTATCCGATTGTGTAAGATAGTTATACATTGTGATTGTACATAAGTTAAATTAAAATATACAAAAAGGTTACATCATCCTCTTCCCCCTACCCATACCCCTGGGCTAGTTATCACAACTCACAAGCCTACTTAAAATGGCCGCTTTTTCCCTCTCTCATTTCTCTGTCTAGGCTTATCGATATGATAATAAGGGCCGTAGTAGAGTACAGAGAGATGATCAGAGAAACAGCAGAGGACCGGGCAGTTGCACAGATTTTCCCAGCGACATCATCCATCCTTATGATTTCCCCCTAATCTTTCAGCAAATCCCATGAACATCCAGCCCCTCTATATTATAACCCCACTACTCATTTTCCATTTTCACTACGTCAACTTCTTCTAACGAGTCTCAAACAATATGCTCTAGCTATTTTCCTAGTTTCTTGTTGTATTTCCTTCTGTTTGTTAGCTAGTCATAAATTACTCTTTTTCAATGGAAAACTACCAGCATTTCGACTGCAGTGATGGAAACTTACCCCCTGGTTTTAGGTTCCACCCAACTGATGAAGAACTCATCACTTACTACCTACTGAAGAAGGTTCTAGACGGCAACTTTACTGCTCGAGCCATTGCTGAAGTTGACCTCAACAAATGCGAGCCCTGGGAGCTGCCTGGTATGCTAATTTGGCCACACAAATATTATAATTTTCTGTTCCTAAATAATGGTTGAGCTGTCAGTATTTGCATTTGGCTGACTTCAGTAGTATTTAAAATACTTGTGTAATGTTGATTTGTTTGAGTAGTCTTCAGATGAAATAGCCATTTTTTTAACTCAAAAACTTTACTTTTTGGGGTGAATTTATTTTGAGACACAACTTCAACGTTAAAATGTGTTTTCTTCTCAATTACAACCAAATATTGTCCAAGTTTTCAAAAGGTCACACCTTCCCTCTTGGTTATTTACTCGTGGGTTGAATTTTATGTCATCTTTCTTCTATTTATATTGCAGGGAAAGCCAAGATGGGAGAAAAAGAATGGTACTTTTTCAGCCTACGTGATCGGAAGTATCCTACGGGGCTGAGAACTAACAGAGCTACTGAAGCTGGTTACTGGAAAGCTACAGGGAAAGACAGGGAGATTTACAGCTCGAAGACTTGTGCACTTGTGGGCATGAAGAAAACCCTAGTTTTCTACCGAGGTAGGGCTCCCAAAGGAGAGAAAAGCAACTGGGTTATGCATGAATATCGCCTTGACGGCAAATTTGCCTATCACTACATCTCAAGAAGTTCCAAGGTACGTACTGTTCTATAATGTGTATATTTTACGAAATATATTTATGGTGTCTTTAATTTGTTGGTGCAAGCACATTAAGAATGGTTGAGGAAATAGGTATTTTCTACCCATAGCTAATTCGTGCTCTAAGGGTAGTTTACAAATACAATGTGCCTTTGATCAAAAATACCAAACCAAATGTATTTTAACTCCTGTAACTATATGTATACTAGTATTTTAAGTTACTCAATACTTTTTGAGAATAGGGGAGATTTACTGGACATATATTCTGTGCAGAAATATCATTGATATCACTGCTAAGAAGCAGAGATTTGAAGCAGAAAAGATCTGTGAAACTTCGTTTTCGATGTCTCAGTTGCTCGCGTAATTTCACTGTAACTCAATGATAATAAAGTTGAACGTCGTAATCTGAAAAAGAGAACATAATAATGGCAAGAGAAGAATTTGCCTTCATTAAACTGTCATGTTACGTTGATCGCGATTTAATGTATTTCTCGAGCTTATTTTAGTAGCGTTGTCAAGGAATAGCATGCAGTGCATACGTCGAATCAGTCCACTCGATTTTGACTTTTAACGTTATGACATAATTTCTGTTTTACAACAATTTTTCAATGTAATGATGAGCTTTTTACTCAAGATTTTCTATTTTCTTCTACAGGACGAGTGGGTAATTTCAAGGGTCTTTCAGAAGAATTGTTCCACTGTCGGTGGCAATTCAAATGGTGGCAAGAAAAGGTTAAGTTCAAGTATCAACATGTATCAGGAAGTAAGTTCACCGTCGTCTGTTTCTCAGCTTCCACCGCTCCTTGACTCCTCTCCCTACAGCAACACTGCCACTTCTGCTGTCATTAATGCTGATCGTGAGAGCTTCAAAAAGGAGCACGTGCCCTGTTTCTCCACAACTGCTACACACAGTTTCGACCCGAGTTCTGTCTTTGACATTTCGTCGAACAGCCTGCATGCACTGCCAGCTCCTAGTTTCAGTGCCATTCTTGACTCTTCCACTAATTTTTCCCACTACACAAGGAACTCAACTTTTCCCAGCTTAAGGTCCCTCCATGAAAACCTGCAGCTTCCGTTATTTTCCAGTGGAGCTCCGGCCATGCACGGCGGTTTTTCTGCTTCAATGGCCAATTGGCCGGTGCCGGAGACTCAGAAAGTTGAACAGTCTGAACTTGATTGTATGTGGAGTTACTGAATGGATATGCATTTAAGTGTTTAACTTTATTTTACTGTGATGTTCTATTTTATCAGCACTTGATTAGTAAGTTAATTAGTTTTTTTTCCTTTTGGTTGGGTAAGGAATGTACTGTGTGGCAGCTTTAGTAGTACTGTCACGTTGTTGTAAACGTTCGGCGTAATTTAATGCATGTATTATTTTGCTGTCTTTTCGTACGTACTACATTTGAGGTCCAAATTGCTCAGAACTTCAGATATCATTGAGAAGAGGTAGTGACTTTATTAATTAAATTTAACTTATCCTTTTGCTACTATTATTTTGCTTGTGAGTCTTCCATTTTGGTCCTTTATCCTTCGACATAATGTTATTCCAAAAATGTTTTTGGATGCCAACGAAAAATAATTTTCAAAAAGAGAAGTAGAAATTTCAGAAACAATTAAACAATCAACGGGTAAACGAAACCACATTAAGCTTACATGGAGTAGTTCATAAACCTTATAGTCCATCATGTAATCATTTTTAGTCATTTTTTTTATAAATCATGTTTTCTCTTAATTTTATATGCTTTCTTTGCTCCCTCTATTTGTTTACCTTCAAAACCGTACAACTAATCTAACTTGATACAAAAATAAGAAATCGAATTCAAATTGAAATAAATGATAAAAAAGTCAAATCACGCATGTTGAACAATCTTGGCCTTGAAGGTTGTCACCCTCGAGTCAAAGATACTACAATCGGTGCTAGATCAGAGAGATGAGATAATAATTGCTAGAAATAATAATTTTATTACTTTGCGATGCGTGCTACGATATATTTTGCAAATGATCAGATACTCTTTATATAGTAGATGTGCCCTACTTTATGTACAATTCTATATAACGTAAAAAATCTCATGATTTGCTAATTAATCAGTTTCATTGATACGTGGCGAGATTTCCGCCGCGATATCGGACCGGTTACGGATATTTCAGCCTTCTGTTATTTTGGTTTGATAATGTTTTCTCGAGCTAATTTGGAGTCGGGTCAGTTCTAGGGTTACAGACACGTTAATCTTGGTGCTTAGGTTCGATGGAATCCTGGATCGATCTTCAATCCATTATGTTTCATCCCCGGTATGTCATGCAATAGGTGAGCTCAGTTTCTACCGTATACAGATAGTCCCCTCGTTTTTCGGAGAGTAAATGACGAGAAATGATATGAACCTCAGATTCTCACATCTATATATCATGTCGTAAAAAACATGACGTTAAAATCCTCTTGTTTTTTAGAGAGTAAATGATGAAAAACGATACGAGCTTCTGATTCTCACTCTGACAAATCATGACGACGAATTTATGACGTAAGTGACAAGAATAGTCGAAACGTCCCATCGGTCCAGTCTTCAAGGCAGTAAATGTGTGCCAATTAATGGTCTGCCGCTTCAGGGTGCTAACCGCCGTTTGAGAAAACTATAAATACCCTTTTCATCCATTCATTAGAACTTTTACATTCAAACATTTGCTCTTGTATTTTAAGAAAACTTCATCACTCTCATCTTCTGGTTTTCTGAAACCTTAAGTTTAAAACTTCATCCCTTCTGGTTTTCTGAAAGCTTTCATAAGTTATCTACTATTACACCTCCTCCTTTATAAGCACTTCCTTTTCCTCTCTATTTGGAAGCAATAGCAAAGACTTCAAAATCTGTTCCTCAAAAAGAAAACCTTTTATTTCTCGAGACCGTCTGAGAGCGTTTCGCCTGCTGTCACTGAAGAAGCGACACCGGAACCCCCTCTAAAGATGTTCGTCCCTGGGGAGTGCCCAACCGGAGCCGATTTCAAGGTTGAGAAAACCTCCTCGGCACCAGGTTAGTGTGAGCCGGTCTCAAGGTACATTTGTTCGGTCACCGACAATGTCCTTGAGAAGGTCAAGGAGGACTGCAACTGGGTCGATAAGCTCGTAGTGGTCCCTACCCCCAAGGAATCGATCACCATCCACGTGGAGGGTTTTTTTTATGTGTTTACACTTATCCTTTTACGCGGGGTCCTTTAGATCTAGTTATTATGGCCTTTTGCAAAAGGTATGAGGTGACTCTCGGACAGATTCATCCTTCGTTTTGGAGGATTCTTCATCGCTTCTTCGTGAGAAAACTCGAAGGGTGTCTCTTCACCATCGATCACCTCATGCGTCTGTACAGTCCCCGACTCTATCAATGGGGGCCTAATAAAACTTGCCGCTCGGGCAAGTAAGGCCCCGTTCTCGAGCATCGACGAGGATCGGGACCGAGGCTGGTTGGGACGATTCGTTCGAGTGAGGACCTAGGACTTGAACCCGGCCGAGGACATGCCATTTCCTGAGAAATGGAACATGAAACGTAAGTATAACCTTGCCTTTGAGATTTTTTTTATCATTTCCCTTTGCGCGTCTTCTTATCGATACTTAGTGATGCAACTGTTACTCGGATGCCAGATGCAAGTCCTCGACTCAAGCAGAGGGTCGAGGGCATCGCGTCGAAAAAATCCTATCCCAAGCGCGCATGGTGCAAACTTTTGAAGGGCCAGTGGGAGGCCCGTGCTCACGGTGAGATTTCTCTACTGAGTGAATTAACACTTAGTTTTCTTAGCTGCATTCATTCTCACTTTTTCTTCCTTTGTAGGTTTTCCCAAAGATGTGAAATGAGGCCCCCGTCCGGTGGTGAAGACATCCTCCCCGAATAATCTGCTCTAAGGCAGGATAAAGAGAAGAAAAGAAAAAGGGCTCCGAGTTCTCCGAATTCGGAGAAGAAAATACCAAAATGGAGGCCGGTGCGCAAATCCAAGGAAAGTGCCAGTGCGCGGGAGGTCCCATCGGATTTGCTCAGTCGACTGAGGGACGAGTCCGAAGAAGAAGAAGAAGAAGCCTCCGAGCCGCTTCAGAAGCGGTATCGAGCTGTCTCAAACCGGGATAGCCGATGAGGAGGCAGTGGCTGTGGCCTCCGAAATAGAGAAGGACGAGGCCATTTTGCCTCGAGCTGAGGAGGCCGACAAGGAGACCACGGTCGGTACTCCTCGAGCTGAGGGAAATGCCTCGAAGGATGCGCCCGGGGTGATAAATCTTTTCGGGTTACCATCATTCACCGCTCCATGATAAACGAGGCTCAAATGCTGAAAAGGCACCTAGTACTAGCTAGAAGAGGCTCGGAAGGAGCATGCCGACCTGGTCGAGCAGGTAAGATGAGTATTTCAAGTTAGTGAGGATGATTCAGACATAATGGCTAATAACCCGAACTTGCAGGTTCAAAAGAAACTTGACCAGAACGAGCAGCTCCGAGCGGAGGTGGATACGGTGAAAGCCAAGGCCGAAGAATGGAAGAAAAACATGGACCGCCTGGCCTCGGAAAAGGAAACTGCCCGAGAACAACTGGCATTGACTGAGGTTCAGCTCCGGGTTGCAAAAGAGAAGGCCTTGGTACAGGTCAAAAAGATCGAGGAGCTTCAGTCTCCACTGAGCTCGGCGATCTCCGGCCAAGGAACTTGAGGTGGTCAAGTCGGAGATTGCTGTAGTTAAGGCTGAGGTAGATGAGAGGGTGGCCCAGCATAAGGCCGATGCCGAGGCGACTCAGGATCAAGTAAGAAAATCGGTGGAGCATATGAAGTGGCAATCCCGAAAGGAGGCCCTCGAGGGAGCTCGAGCTTAGGGTTTTGACCTGTTGGCCGAAATCAAGAATGCCAAGGTATCCGAAGCCAAGGACAGGAAGCTGGCTTATCCCGAGAAGGAGGATTCCGAGGGATCTGAAGATTCGTATGAGCCCAAAGATAGCGGAGGCCCCGAAGGTGATGACGTGGCCCCCGACAAAGACTGGCCCCCTTAGGCTTTTAAGATGTCTTTGTTTTTTTGTATTTTTTTGAGGCCGTTTGGCCTTTGTACAAATTCTCATCGGCTTATATTCTGATTTATGAATATAAGGCCTTTTCCCTTCAACATCTTTCAAAATTTCTCTTTGCCTTGTTTATTTTTATTTACAAAGATCTAAATGCCTTAGCATATAATAGTTGGTTTTCATTTAGAGACTCGAAGAATCCTTGCCTTCAACTTTGTTTTGTTTAAGGCATTGTGGGGCTTCGGTGTGACCAAAGCTTTCTTTCCCCAAGCTATCGAGGTAGCTTTTGGAACCGGTTATGAAAAATTTTCATTTCGAAGGCCTTATTTTTGTTACGGGTCTCGGACGTCTCTGAGCCGTGTTAATATAGCCATAGCCTTTTAGTTCAGGTGTCGCCCAGTGGGCTTGCTTTCCCGAGTTATGCAGGCTTGGCAAAGATAACAGTCCCTAAGTAGAGGCGGTCGTGGCCTTTAAAATTCGGGGGTTGCCTAATAGGTCTTATACCTCTGAGTCTAATAGTTTAGACTGTCCGAGTTTGTTTTCAGACGGCAGTCCTCGAGAGAGAGAATGATTATTCGAACTTCGGTTAAAGCGGCCCTTGGGCTCGTTTCCTTTAGGGGATCGGAAGCAGGAAATTCCTTAAGAAAAGTAATGGAATTTTTTTTAAAGGAAAACATGATGTTTGCAGGAAAGAGACTTCTCTATATTCTTGTGCACAATAATAATGTATGTGTACAAGCTTTGTGTCAGGGTTCGAGTAGTCTATGTGAACACGGTTCATTCGACCGTTTGGCCCTTACATTGAATCCTATCTATCGAGACCTTTCAATCCTGAAGTCTCTTTCTATGCCAACTCGATATCAGAGGGTAATACCCCCCAAAGTTCGGGGTTGATCGAAGAGAGGCCTCGAACGCTGTTATGATCATCGTCATCGGTTCGTTGCCAGCCATCAATTCTAAGTTAGCACGATTTACTTGTTGCCTCGTTAAAAACCTTGCCGGAAAACCCATTTGGGACAAAACCATCTCAAGAGAAAAAAACTGCAATGTGTGCTTTCTGACCTAAAATTTCGTACTGCCCTTGGTGGTTACCTGCAGGGATTAGTTTAAGTTGCAAGTAAAAGGAAGAACGGAGCCATACCTTAGCATTAATATCGTTTTAAGTGAGTTATATTTCAGTTGTTCGGCAGTTGCTCGCCATTTACTTTTTCGAGCTTCTAGGATCTTTTTCTGGTGATTTCGATAATTTGGTACGGTCCTTCCCAGTTCGGCCCCAATTTTCCTTCATTCGGGTTTGGGGTGCTTAGTGAGACCTTTCTTAGTACCAACTCCCCAGTATTGAAGTGTCGAAGGTTGGCCCTTCGATTACAATATCTTTCGATCCGATGTTTTTGGTCTGCCAACTAGACGATGGCGGCTTTGCGCCTTTCATCTAATAGCTCCAAGTTCATACTCATAGCTTCGTGGTTCGATTCCTTTGTTGCATATTAAAATCTGGTACTTGGTTCCCCGACCTTGACTAGTATCAAAGCTTCGGCACCATAAACCAAAGAACACGGGGTAAGCCCGATACTGGACTTCGAGGTTGTAAAGTATGCCCATAGGACTTCGAGTAATATTTCTTTCCATCTTCATTTGGCGTCAGTTAATCTCTTTTCAAGGTTTTGGAATATGATTTTGTTGGCAGATTTAGATTGTCCATTCCCACTAGGGTGATAAGGTGTCGATAAGATTCTTTTGATCTTATTATCTTCAAGGAATTTGGTTACTTTGCATCCAATGAAATGTTTCCCATTATCGCATATGATCTCGGCTGGCATTCCGAATCGTCATATGATGTGGTCCCAAATGAAATCGATGACCTCCTTCTCCCTGACTTTCTCGTACGCTTGGGCTTCCACCCACTTAGAAAAATAGTCAGTCATAAACAATATAAATTGAGCCTTACCGGATGCCCATGAAAGGGGGCCAATGATGTCCATTCCCCACTTCATGAACTGCCGTGGTGACAAAACCGAATGCAGCAACTCCCCGGATCGATGGATCATCGGAGCGTGTTTTTTGCATTCATCACATTTTAGAACGTAAATCATTTGCGACTTTTTCCATGTCGACCCAGTAATAACTGGCTTTGATTATTTTTCGAACCACCGATTCGGCGCCTGAATGATTTCCATAAGTACCTTCGTGGATTTCCCTCAAAACATACTCAGTATCACTCGGCCCTAGACATATTGCAAGCGGCCATCAAACATTTTTCTGAACAAGGTTCCGTCTTCGGACAAACTAAATCGGGCGGCCTTTGTGCAGGGCCCTTGACTCTTTTGGATTTGAGGACAGTTTACCGAATGTGAGATATTCAACATACTTATTCCTCCAGTCCCAAGTTAGACTCGTCGAGTTGATCTCAGCATGGCCTTCTTCCACCACTGATCTCATAAGTAGTACGACTTCTCCCGAGTTGAACTTGTCATCTTTGACCAACGACCTCAAGTTAGCGAGGGCATCGGCCTCGCTATTTTGATCCCGAGGTAAGTGTTGCAGATTCAATTCTTTGAATCGATGTAATGTCACTTGTAATTTTTCCAAGTATCTTTGCATTCATTACTCTCTGACCTCGAATGTTCCATTGGCTTGGTTTACCACAAGGAGGGAGTCGCACTTGGCTTCGATCACCTCTGCCTCGAAGCTCTTGGGTAGTTCAAGGCCTGCAATCATGGCCTCGTATTCGACCTCATTGTTAGTCCATTTCATAGTCTTAATAGATTGTCTAATTATATTACCTTTTGGTGGCTTTAGTACGATGCCAAGTCCGGATCCTTTTGCGTTTGAGACGCCGTCCTTGAAGAGGGTCCAAATTCCCGAGGATGTTCCTGAGTTAACTAATAACTCTCTTTCGACCTCGGGTATTAGGGCCTGTGTAAAGTCGGCCACAAAGTCTACCAAAATTTGAGACTTAATGGTGGTCCGAGGTCGATACTCAATATCGTACCTACTTATTTCTATGGCCCATTTGGCCATTCGGCCAGAGACATAATGTTCCTCGATGGGTAAGTAGCTATGACACATATGGGATGGCATTGGAAGTACGGTTTTATCTTCCTAGAGGAACTTAGCAAAGCGATCGCCAGTTTTTCCAGGTGAAGGTACCTAGTTTCGGCCTCACCTAAGGTCCTACTAACATAGTAAATTGGAAATTGTGTACCTTGTTCTTTCCTAACTAGGACTTCGCTTATCTCTATCTCTGATACCGCCAAGTACAAGTATAGTTGTTCGTCTTTCTTCGGTATGTGAAGCAGGGGCGGGCTTGATAAATATCTCTTGAGTTCCTCCAAAGCTCGCTGGCATTCCGGGGTCCACGAGAAGTTGTTCTTCTTATTCAACAGCAGGAAGAATCAGTGGCTCTTGTCGGATGACCTCGATATGAATCGCCCCAGGGTGGCTATTCGCCCAGTTAGCCTTTGCACGGCTTTTACATTGTGCATGACCGTGATATCTTTGATGGCTTTGATTTTATCGGGATTGATTTCGATTCCCTGATTGGATACCATGAATCCGAGGAACTTACCCAACCCAACTCCAAATGCACATTTTTCTGGGTTCAGCTTCATATTTACTGCTTCAGTATGCTGAAGGTTTCTTGTAAATTTTTTAAATGGTCCTCTGCTCGCAGGGACTTAACTAACAACAATATAAACTTCATTGGTTTTCCTATTTGTTCCTCGAACATTCAATTTACTAGGCGTTGGTAAGTGGCACCGGCATTTTTAATCCAAACGGCATTACATTATAACAGTATGTGCCGTATTTAGTGATGAAAGAATCTTTTTCTTATCACCTAGGTCCATCCGTATTTGGCTGTACGTGGAATAGGCATCGAGAAAATTGAGGATCTCGTGGTCGGCCGTGTCATCGATCATACGGTCGATGTTAGGCAAAGGAAAAGAGTCTTTGAGGAATGCCTTATTCAAATCTTAGTAGTCTACACACATTCTTAGTTTATTCCCTTTTTTAGGGGATACCACTACATCCGCTACCTAATCGGGGTATTTAACCTCCCGAATTGATCCTATTTTAAGAAGTTCAAATACCTCATCCTTGATGAAAGCATGTTTGATCTTGGACTGGAGTCTCCTCTTTTGTTTAACCGGGTGAAATTTCGGGTCCAGGTTTTGCTTGTGAGTGGTTATCTCCGACGGAATTCCTGTCATATCGAGGTGGGACCAAGCGAAACAAATCTTCTTTAGTTATAAGAAATCGAATGAGATTTTCCCTGAGCTTGGAGCTTAGCCTTATGCGCAGGTATACCTTTCGATCGGGCAAGCTTTCTCACAATATGACTTGTTCCAACTCCTCGACCGTCGATTTAGTAGTGTCGGAATCATCGGGGGCTATAAAAGCTCTAGGAACCCCATAATCATCATCCTCGGCTTCCTCTTGTTTCCCAAATCTGTCGAAGATGGTATCAGTGATTGCTATTTGGCCTCGCTTTTTACCATCTGGTTTGGGCCCATAAATGTCAAAAATGTAGATGCCGGTATTACCTCCTCGACCGCGAACATTTCCCTCGCAGCCGACTGTCCTCCATAGACTGTTCTAACCCCTTCAGGTGTTGGGAATTTTAGTGCTTGGTGCAGCGTCGAAGGCAACGCCCTCATGTTGTGGATCCATGGCCTTCCGAAGAAAGCATTGCATCTCATCTCCTTTGATTACATAACACTTAGCTTCCTATATGGTCCCGGCGGTCTTTACCGGTAATATTATCTCACCCTTAGTGGTTTCACATGCCATGTTGAATCCGTTTAGAACTCAGACTGCAGGCACGATTTGGTCTTGTAGACCGAGCAGCTCCACGATCCTTGATCGAATGATGTTGGTCGAGCTACCTGGATTAATTAACAAACGTTTAACTGGAAATTTATGTACGAGTACATATATTACCAGTTCATCATTGTGGGGCTGTACAATCCCTTCCGCGTCCTCATCGTTGAAAGATAAAGTTCCTTCCAGTATGTAGTCTCGAGTTCGTTTCTCCCTAGTGATGGATACTTTGGTGCGTTTCAACATCGTCCCCTGAGGGGTATCGACCCCATCGATGATCATGTTAATAACGTGTTGAGGTTTTTCTTGTTCTATCTGTTTGATAGAATCGTTGTTCCTAAAATGATTCTTGGCTCGGTCACTCAAGAATTCTCGAAGATGCACGTTATTGAATAGTCGGGCTACTTCTTCTCTCAGTTGTCGACAACCTTCCGTTCTGTGACCGTGCATGCCATGATATTTGAATATCTGGTTAGGATCCTTTTGGGTTAGATTGGATTGTAAAGGTCGAGGCCATTTGGTATCTTTGATGCACCCAATAGCTGATACAATGGCAGCAGCATCGATATTAAAGTTGTATTCAGATAACCTCGGTGCTTCTTTAGGCCCGATGGACCTGTCGAAGCTATTTTTGGTCATGAGTCCCCGGTTGCTCCGACCTCGGTCAGTTCTCCTTATGCTTCTCATGGAGTTCCGCCCAGACCCACTACTTCTTCGATCTCCATTATATGGCTGATACCGATCCTTGTTTGGTATCGGTTCACGATCAATGTCTTTCTTGATTCTGTCGAGGGTTTTGACCGGATAAACAGACCCCGAAAGGGCCCCGAGTTGGTCATCTTCGACTTTGATTTTTTACTGATACCGGCTATGCACGTCGGCCCATATAACAACCGGATATTCTATTAAGTTCTGCTTCAATTGTTGTGAAGCCACTGAGCTTCGAGTATTAAGTCCCTGAGTAACATCTTGAACAACCCAATCATCAGCGACCGGTGGAAGGTCCATCCGTGCCATTCGAAATCGAGATACGAATTCTCTGAGCATTTCATTATCCTTTTGCCTCACTTTGAAGAGGTCCGATTTCCTGGTTTCGACCTTAATATCCCCAGCGTGTGCTTTCACAAAAAAGTCTACAAGCATAGCAAATGAGTCAATAGAATTAGAGGGTAAGTTGTGATACCATATCATAGCTCCCTTTGACAAGGTTTCTCCAAATTTCTTCAGTAAGACGGACTCGATCTCATCATCCTCCAAGTCGTTTCCTTTGATGGCGCATGTGTATGGAGTGACACGTTTGGGTCGGTTATTCCGTTTTACTCGAGTATTTCGGGCATACAGAATTTCCTGGGGATTGGCTTCGGAGCCGCGCTTGGTGGAAAAGGTTTTTGTACGAACTTTCTGGAATCCAGGCCCTTCAATATCGGAGATGCTCCTGGGATTTGGTCTACCCTAGAGTTGTAGGTTATTACCTTTTTATCGTTAGCCTCGGACTTCTTCTCCCCTGATTCTATCCGTTTTGTCAGCTCCTCGAGCATCTTTATAATCTCAGGGTTAGCCCCTGATTCATGTTCGTTTGACCTTTCTATGACATGTTCATCCCTGCGGGTGATTCCCCGGGGAGGATGGGGCTCAACCCTGCTCGGTGCACGACTTTGGTTCTGTAACTGAGCTATCGCCCCCTGTTGGACCTGCAATATTTTGAAGATCACTCGTAGACTAATCCCGTCTCCTTCAACATTTTGTGTGATTCGAGTTACCGATCGGGATCCTCCACGAGCGCTTTTTCCAGGGTCGGTAGGCAAGTTTGTATCGAAAGCCCCATGCAAATTAGCGTCAATCGAATCTGTGATCGGAATTCCAGCGGGATCAGCAGGCGGTATCTCGTTACCGGGCGCTATGTTGTTATTTTCACCTTGGTGACCAGTCTCGTTGTCAACATACAGAGGTGCCAATTGAGAGTTTGACATTCTTGTATTTTAGCCTGGAATCTAAGACACTTCATAGAGCAAGTGTAAAGCAGTGTGTGTTATGGAGATTTGTATCAAATAACCATTATTATCCTTAGCCCCACCGTGGACGCCAAACTGTTTACCCTCAAAATCGGATAACAATTGAATTTAAACACGGTTTTAAGGATACGTGATCTAAGTTGATACAAAAATGAGAAATCAGATCAAAAAGAAATAAATGATAAAAAAATAAATGAAAACCATGCAGGTTGAACAATCTTGGCCTTGAAGGTTGGTCATCCTCGAGTCAAAGATGCTACAATCGGTGCCAGAATAGAGATGAGATAATAATGGCTAGAAATAACAATTTTATTACTTTGGGATGCGTGTTTGTCACGATCCGAATTTCCCACCCTCGGGCGTCGTGATGGCGCCTACTAGTGAAAGCTAGGCAAGCCAGTCAATCGGACTAATTACCACGTTTCTATTTACGAATTCATTACATCACGAATGCATCAACTGAAAAGCAGTAATTCAACAAGCGAAATAAACACAAAGTTAATACTTTACACAACTATCGCCAATAAACTATCCACAACGGTCTACCCAAGATCTGGTGTCACAGTTTCACAAACTATTTAAGAATACTACAAACAGGGTCTGAAGAATATAACAAAATGTTGTTTCTGGACTACATAGAAGAAACAGTTACAAGAGATGGACAGGGGACTCCAAGATCCGCGGACGTCTGCAGAACTACCTTGGGTCGCCTGAAAATCAGAGGCTGGAAGTTTCCTACTGATTGTAGCCTACGGCACTGAGATCTGCACAAAAGAGTGCAGAGTGTAGTATCAGCACAACCGACCCCATATGCTGGTAAGTGCTTGGCCTAACCCCGGCGAGGTAGTAACGAGGCTAGGACCAGACTCCAGATAAACCTGTACAATTTTAAGCATATGTGTATCTACAGCAGAAGGTAAAATACATAAACAATTTAAACGGGAAAAAGGAAAACATAAATCGGAATAGCAGACAAATAAAACGAAACGAATCATCAATGAATAAGAAAGAAAACTGCAATTCAGCCTTTAATACAATGAAATGTAATAGAATCCACCCTTTTTCCTCCAGTAACCTCTTGTTGCAGGCGTGTAACCCGTTCCCATTTACAGTAACCTCTTGTGACGGGCGTGCCACCCGCTCCCACATACATCACATCCCGTGGTAGGCGTGCCACCCGCTCCCACTTACAATATATACTGTGGTAGGCGTACCACCCGCTCCCACTTTCATAATATATAATGTGGTAGGCGTACCACCCGCCCTCACTTTCATAATATCTTGTGGCAGGCGTGCCACCCGCTCCCACTTTCATCATCACAACAATCACAAGAAATCCCGACAAGGGAACATATCAACATAACAACTTCCCAGCAAGGGAACAAATAACAGCAAACAATCATCTTGGCCAGGGGGAATTCAGCAAAAACCAAACCAAACTTGATTCCTATTTAGCCCAATCAATGTACAGTCGAAGTTCTACAATTAACCTCCCAACCCAATTATTATTTTATTAACTCTAGACACGACTCTACTAATGTGACACTGGACCCTTTAAACCTCTACGAACTCCTAAGACGCTACCCACAATTTTGACACTGAAACCTTTAGACTCCTACGAACTCCTCCCTCAACTGGTCTAGTTAACCATCAACTTTATACCAAACAAAGAAGGCTATAACCATAACCAAAAGGGACAACTAAAATGAAGCAACCTTGTGGTAGGCGTACCACCCGCCCTCAATTCACAATATCTCGTGGCAGGCATGCCACCTGCTCCCATATGCAACACATCATACCAAATCAAGGATAGTATTCAACAATTCGAAACAATAGTCACACAACGGTCATCCATACATGACCCACGGTCATGCGTGACACCAACGTATAGACACTCGTCACCATGCCTATACGTTGTTCTCAACAAAGAGCAATTTAGCAAACAAGACACGATTTCTAATCCCTCAAGCTAAGGTTAGAACAAACACTTACCTCGCTTTGCAACAACTTCCTAGACTTCCAACAATTCCTCAAGCCCAACCTTTTATGGGTGCTCACGAACTTTAGGTGAACACAATCGAGGCTAACGAGCTACAACTTGGTAGGGTGCCTTAACTCAGCTGAAATCTTGGTACGATTTGTAGCAATTTGAGCTGGGTCTTGGGGTTAGAGAGTGGGGTTTGAAAAGGGAGTGGTTGTACAGTTGTTTTTCAGCTTGAATTGGGGCCATTCCCGGCGAGTTACAGCTGGCTCTTAGTGGATTTAAGAGGGGAAAGCTGGGCTGGTAACTGGGAGGTTGATGACTATATTTTGGATATGTTTTTCACGGATTTTGGGGTTGTTTTAAGGTGATTTTGGAGGTTGATTTGTTGGGGTTTGGGGGTGTTTTGGAGAGGTTTCTGAGGTAATTGACGAAATAAGGGGTTTTTTGCATGTTAGGGTTCCTAGTTCCTATTTATAGTGGGTCAAAATTCGGAACAAAATAAAAGTTCAGGTGTCCATAATGCGATCGCATTCTGATCGCAAACTCAACATGCGGTCCGCATTTGGACCGCATTTCTGACACAGCATTTGGCCCAAGACTCTGTCTTACTCTGCGATTTCACTGTGAGATTTGCGGTCCGCATTTCTTACCGCATTTTTGATATAAAACTTGTCCAGTTCTCTGTTCCACTCTGCGATACAGGCAGGGCAATTTGCGGTCCGCATTCTTGAAATGCAGTCCGCATTTCAGACAGCATGAACCTTTGCCCAGAAATCTGTCCAAGTATGCGATGCCCGTGTAAGATATGCGGTCCGCATGTCTGAATGAGACCGCATATCCTGCATTACTTACCTTTTTGAACTCTTTTCTTAATTATTAGATTCTTATACCTCATACCTCGCAAGAATGTTAAAATTGCATAATTACAAAGAGGAATTGGCACTTAAAACAAGCCAAGTCTAAACAATTAGTATCTTATGTGTTTCTACAACACATCGGGCCGTTACAGTGTTACGATATATTTGCAAATGATCAGAACCTCTTTATATAGTAAAGGAGTTCTACTTTAGGTACAATTCTATATAAGGTAAAAAATTTCATGATTTGCTAATTAATTGGTTTCATTGATACGTGCCGAGATTTCCGCCGTGACATTCGACTGGTTACGGATATTTCGGCCTTCCGCTATTTTGGTTTGATAATGTTTTCTCGAGCTAATTTGGAGTCGGGGTCAGTTCCGAGGTTACGGAGTAGATAATCTTGAAGAAACAGGTTCCAACCTCGTGCTTAGATTCGATGGAATCCAGGATCGATTTTCAATCCATTATGTTTCATCCCCGATCTTTCATGCAATTGGCGAGCTCGATTTCTACTGTATGCACTATTATTATGGCTTTAGGGATCGTTTGTTATTAGGGGAAATAATGTATATACTAACTTAGGTATTATTAATTAATCTCTTATTTGGTTGTAGTATTTTTCAATCTATTCAACTAAATACTTATATTAATTATACACCCTATATATGGAGTACTATTTTTATACATTGCAAACAATGGCAATAGCATTATCATGGTTTTTAATATATAGATATGAATGTATATAGACAGAGTTGTCATTTCAAAACTTTAAATATACCAAATCAAATATCTATAAGAAATAATTCTAGCATAACTAATTTTAGCATAATTATCCCATCATTACATATACACATTATTCAATACTATTCTATACACTTGCCAAACGACCCTTACAGTTAGCCCTTTTTGAAAATGTAGAACTACTTCTTATTCTCTTTTTTTCACAAATTTTCTATTACTATATATGAACGAACTATTATTCTGCTTGCTACTGTAGAACATCGTAAAATGTTAAGATTACAACGGTTAGATATTTGAAATGTTAACGGACTTGGAAAGCAAATGGTGTACGTTCTAGTTTTTCTATTTTGAAAAGCTCTCATCCATAACACGATAAATCTAATACACCTTTTTCTTATTCAATTACATAAAGCCGATTTCTTTTCTTAATCTCTTAAAATACAGTTCTGGTTAACTAATCTACGCTGTATACGATATCAGAAAGAAAAAAAAAGTAACTTGAACTATTAAAGTATCATCTTACATTCCACAAATGTGGTATGCATAAATTAAGTATATTACTGCAACTCATCTCAAGAAGTTTTGTTTTTTGAAGTGTATTCATTAGGGCCGTTCAAAATCGAACCTAATGGATAATCGAACTGCAAATTTGATTTATTGGTATTGAGTTATTGGATTAGCGATTGATGAACGGATTAAAATATTATAATTAACTGTTTATCGTTTTGAGAGAGGATTACTCAATTTTCTTATCGATTAAAATGTTAACTCGTTAAAAATTATTATATTTATATTTCTATCTCTATGTATATAAAGTATTTAATTAACTAGTTTGTAGCATTTTACCATAACTACTTTGTAATATTTCAAAAAGTGGAGATGCTACTTTATGATTGAAAAGAACAGCCAGTTGGAATTAAGACAAAATCGTGGGAGAGGATTGAAGAATACGATCTCAGTCATAACTAGTTACCTTAATTTTGCATTTCCAGTAACTTTTGAGTTTTTGGGATACGGCATAAAGAAGAATAATACTGTTGTGGCTTCCGTTATCTGTATACTTTTGAATTTAGCAAAATTCCAGGAGTTAATAATAAAGTGTTGTAATTGCCAAAAATTTGGTCATTATCTGTACTATGAACCGTCCATTATCTTATCGGTTAACAGCGTATCAGTACATTTAAAAGTCGACAATTGATAAATCGAACTGTTAAATGTAAATATCTATCTTATCCGCCCGATCATTAAATAACTTCTTCTTAATATAACGCACCAAAATGATTTTAGGCTCAGTGGCTCAGTAAATACTTAACCTAAAAGAGGTCAAAAGTAGGATAAGATGTGTTAGTTGTCAAGTAGTTTCATTTTGTATTTTTTTGTAATAACTTGTTCGTAATAACTTGTACGATGGTTCTCCAAAACGTGAATATCCGAATTGTGATGAATGGAATTAAGAAGAAAAAGAAAGCAATGTTCTATTCTCTGCCAGTGTACAAGTTCCGGCAGTTTGGTAAAATACTTAAAGCCATAACAACCTAACCTTTTGGGGGCGAAATGATTGTTCAATGCATATCATTACATAAATAACCAATGGAAAAAGATGAACTTTTAATTTGGGATGCATTCGTAATTACTATGTCCACTCTCCTGGTTCTTTTAGGCTAGAACGCGCGATAAGTTCCATAAGAAAACGGCAAATATGTCGTGGCTAAAGTTACGAAAGTAGACATGAAATTCATACCTGCTAAAGAACAGTTTCGTGATTAAGAAACTATAATGGATTTCAGTAAGTAAATTTTATGTTGTTTTGTTTCAAACAATAGTAGTTTCGTGATTGAAATGACGTCTTTTACCCTTCACGTTGGAGTTGTAAAAAATGGAAGGCAAGATATGATTGATTATACGCATGGATTGTAGCGTAGGTGAGGAAATAAGGGAACGCAAAAGTCAAAACACAAAAAAGTAAGGCTAGGATTTGCCTTAGGTAGGAAACTCATAATCATCAATGGGGATCTCCATTCAGTGCGCTGTTCGTTTGTTCTTGTCAATACGCGACCTCTCAAAGTCTCCCTCTTGTTTCAAGTGGGATACTGTTACATAAAATTGTTGTTATTTTATTATCGGTTTTTCAAATAAAGAAGTAATCTTTTTAAAATAGTTTAATTTTAAATTTATACCAAATATATAACATGCTTAAAATTACCGAGTTTCAAATTTTTTTCCTTCCGTCTTAAAACTCGTATTTAATAAAACAAAATAACATAAAATAGAATCAATAATTGTGATAAATATATCCTTCACCCTAACTAAAAGTTTCTAATTAGAACATTGAGAACAAAAGTAAAGAGCGTTGGCTCTTTAATTAATTATACGCCATTCAAATTAAATTAATCATGTTAGTGAGTACGGAATATCATCCGATTAATTATGAAAAGGTTCACGTAAAATAAAAAGTAAATCGGGAATGGGGACTCCATTTTCATTTGCTCTTGTCAATTAGTGACCTCTCAATTTTCCTTGCCTTGTTTTACGTAGGAGTATAAAATATATAAACTATTCACTTGTCCATTGAGCTGTGAACTCAGAACTCAGAAGTGGGAAACCAGATAGGACGTGGCATTTAACGTGTCACCATTGACACTGTTGCAAAGTGAGAAGGCTGCAACGTAGCCAGCTATCAACTCAAATGCACTAAAAGTAAAGAAGAAAAAGTTGCAAAAACATATCATAAGATCGAGTTTATCTTGTATACGTCACTGTGTAACAATATCTAAATGCAAAGCAGAGTGGATGAAGTTAACAAACCTTTTAAATTCTATGCAGGAGTAAAAATATATCAGGTACAAATAAAAATTTGATAAATATTAGTAATATCTAATAATTTCCCCCCCGTAATATCTAATAATTAACCTCTTAAAAATAGCACTAATTAATAACCGTAATTGGTCTAATTATTATATATTATATTATAAGTATGAAGATCTAAAAAAAAAGTTAAAAGACTAAAATACCTATCAAATACTAAACGACTATTTTACCCTTCAAATATGTGATGGATGGACTTTTTTATCCTAATAGAAGTGAATTTATTACATTATATGCACCTGAAGTCTACACATTATCTGAAATTAATGTTTTCAAATTTCTATAAACGTATCACGTGCAGCATCAACAATTGCTAACCTTTCCAATTCCCATGGTTTATCTTCTTGCTTTCTCAACCGTGACGTTTCAAATTTCTAACACACTAGAGACTGTCCTATTTCTTTAGAGCCTAATCCAAATTTTCATTCAATGAAATTGTAAAAATTAGTAAGAGCTTATCAGAGTATTTTTCATTTTGATGGTATATAATTAAAGAAAATGCAGTTTCGACCAAGTTTTTGCAGTAATGAAATAAAGCAGATAACAATTGCGTTATTTAAAAAGTAAATCTGACGTGACATAAGAAGTAATTAGGGACTATCTATTTATGTAGAGACGTTTTTGACAACAATGGTGTCCGGAAGCATTTTTTTCTTGGTTTACTAACACCGTTAAGTTATCTCCTTCTTTTTTATGATCTTCTGCTCAACTAAAGCCTTCTTTTTTGTACATATATCAAGACCTCTTCCCCCTAAATTTTCCCTGCACAAATGAAATCACCTTGACTGCTCTTAAATTGAAGTCAATTTTTTTTATCACTCCCAATTTCACCAACACTCCACCGATTTGCTAAATACAGGAAGATAAATTTTTCCTTAAGTCCTATTTTTGGAAGGCAGGAATTTTGATTCTGTTTCAACGGTCCTTCAAAGATTTTACTACATCTCTTTATCTAATATTCAAGTTTTTATTGAAGAAAACATCAATCATGGGTTTATTTTTCCTTTTAAAAGTTTATGTAAGTCGTAAGACTACTATACTTTCTTTTGCAAAGTATATCGAATTGTTACTAGATAAGGGAGAATGAATATTGGCTTAGATATGTTACTCGACAATTCATGAAATTCGAGTGTACCGTTTGATTATTGATCTTATAGCATATGGATGTAAGTCATAACTGTTGGGCCCTTGGCATATGTTGTTCAATCATGGATTATGTCTCAAAAATTAGCATGTACAACTTCATGATTGTTTGTACCTCGGGTACATATATATTTGAGTGATTTCTTAAAATGTTCCTACTTATTGATATAAAATACACGTGCAATACACGTGATTCGAAATTACTGATATTAAATATTAATACTAATACAAAATACTAATACTAATATTATACTTACTAAATATATTAAAAGTGGGAAATCTTATGTTCAAAATCGAATTACTAAATCGCCATCAAAAGTTTGAAGGATCTTCTTACCCTTCAATCACTCATTACTTCTATAATATTTTGCGCAAAAAAAAGTAAATATACATTTAAATTATAAAAAGTACTCGACCATATTTACATGTTGTGCAATGAATTAGCCACCATAATTTCTCTTGAATATATCAATTTTGTGTACTTCATATTTTTGGGGAACTTCGGTGCTCTTTGTATTTCTAGAGTAAATTCATGGAGTCTTTATTTTGTTCATATTCCAATTGGAAATATGAAAGGTTAAGATGGATAGATGTACCATTTCATAACAGCCAAAAGCAATAAATTACTGGACATCAATATGCCATGAATGCTTGGGCTTTGTCAAAATTCTTAAAATGTGATGAGGAATAGCAAAGCATTGCATGTGATTCCAGACCAGAAACTCAAAAACTATCTGATAATGATATCCTTATTCTTTATCATGCCATTTTATATGTGTTTTTTGTTTTCTGTATGTTCTGTGGTTTTCTCTTCTTTTTCTTTCCATATTCTTTGTGATAATTAGTGTGTTAATTCATTTTGCAGCTTAACCTTGCTGACTAAATCAATACTGTATGTGGTGGCGGAGGCAGGACTTCTAGAAGGGGCTTCAAAAAAAGAATAAATTAAAAAATTTAAAGAGATTGTAGCTAGTAGGAATAGAACCAATGATCTCATAATGGTTTCTAACCCTCTTACTACTAAGCTATACTTTTGAGTTGTGCAAAGGAGATTCAAAACATAAAATATAAAGGTACAAATTAGATTTTATCTTATATACACAGTATAATTTTTTGACCAAGGGGTTCGGGTGAACACCCTTGCGCCTGCCCCCTAAATCCTCCCCTGTCTGTATGATCATATCTGCAATTATGAGTTCATCTAGAAGAAAACAAATATTTATTTCTTGGATCTTATGTGTGAGTTCTCAAGTTAGCTTGAGCATTATATTTTTTAACCTTTTTATTCAAAATAATTCTGACTTTTCATTTTCTGTGTGAGACCAGACGATTAGATGATTGAGAGCGTAGTCGGAACAAAAGGCAAAAAAAAAAAAAAAAAAAAGGATATAAAAAACTTAGTCTCAATCCCAGTAGGTATACTGTAAATTCTTGGCCCTACAAATGGAGATCACAACATTTCTTTTTGCATTTTTTCCGGAAGGAGTTTGCTCTTTGTGTGCAGCATAAGTAGCATTCACTAGAAATGGGGAAAAACATGTAAAAACTGTAAACATTGAATCTCAAGTTCAAGATGATGACTTTTGATGTAGTACGTTGCTGCAATTTTGGAAGATTAAGTCGGTAAATGGTAATATTGGTGCATGATTGTTTAACAAATTGTGGATGCATCTGATTTGGATATCATATGCAGATTATTTGAGATTATTAAAACAGCGAAACAGAAACTACTATTTATGTAAAAAATATGTATAAGAAAAATATTCATAAGATGTGCATGAAACTTACTTTTCTTACACTTCTACTTTTATTTTACAATTACTTTTAGAATATACTACAAATCTTTCTTTAAATAATGTTTATACCTCACATATATTTTTAAAAGTATCTTTGTATTTTTTTTTAAAAAAAATTACACTGATTGGCATGAAATACAACACACGTATAAAATTTGAATTACGAAATATCCTTCATAGGTGATTGGCCATCATAACCTCTAATTCTATTGATCTATTTTCTTAAGTTTTAGCAGTTTTTCCTCTTATCTAAATTCTTTAAATAAACAAATCACAAAAGTCATGACATCAGTTACCCATCTTCGGTTTACAGTCCAGTGATGTACTTATTTGTTTATCTTTATATGGGATTGTCCATTATTAACAATTTATTGATATAATGTAAGAATTAGCTTATGAGTTTTCGATCTGTATTAGAGTAAAATGGGAAAACTCCCTTAAAAAAGATAAAGATGATAAATAATAATTGTGTATTTGTTACTTCCTTTCTCTTTTTCCTTTACTTGATAGAAGTAGATAATTGACATTGCACTATATTGCTTCACACACCATGGTAAACAGATTATTTGCATGACATCTCCAAAGTTGCTAATCCCAATCACTGCATACTAATGAATTGACGCTAACATCATGCTTAGCACAAGTATAAAATGCTTATTCAAAACATGTTATTTATATTCTTTAGTTTATCTCTTATTATTCAAAACATGTTTCAATAATCTTATGCCGGATAGGTAATAAATAACTCATAATACATGTATAACGTAAAATAATGATTCATCTATTGAAACTTAATTTTTTACTTCAATTTTGGTGCAATTCATAGAATACATATTCTAATATTATATATACTATTTTAAAAATTATTAGCATGATAATACACGTCCAAAAACTAGTTATACTAATAGTGTATATAATTTAAGTTGGAAGTTAATGGAGTGTTAGTTTATTATTTTCCTTTTTTTGTGTTTAATTTATTATTTTGCTAAAGCACACACTACAGTATTTTTTGAATTACTCCTTTTGTTTCGACTTAAAACATTCTAAATAATGATCTTGTAACATTTTTAAACTGTAGTGCCTTACCACTATAAAACGAAACTCCGCGATACTACTAATTGGATCTTTATCCAACTCCCTTCCAGTTCCTAGTCTTTCCATTTCTTCAAGTTCCTACTTGGATTGGAAACACGTGACATGATTAAGAATCAATGAATAAGATTTAATTAAATAAATAAAACTCTATCTATAGTTAAAGTATTCAATTCCTTCTTTTATTCATTCTCAAATAATATCTTTTGTAATCCCATAATTATAGCTATCTAAGATTCCTCTCTCTTTCGTGTAGTAATTTTCTTTCTGTGAGTTTTTTTTTTTTTTTCAATTCTATAAAATCTTTCATTCTTACTAAAAAATAAGACGTATTTGAAGTAAATTCCAACTATGATAGTAATTAAAGAACGGTACAAATATTAGATGTAAGTTCCAATCTTGTCCTACTTCTAATATTTTTTATTAGTACTAAAATTGGTGCAAGATTGGATCTTACGTCTAATATTTTTTATATTTCATGAGAATGGAAGATTTTGTAGAATTGAAGAAAAAAATTAACTCACAGAAAAATAATTATTACAAGAAAGAGAAAAGGAATCTTAGATAATGTGTAGTTATAATTATGGGATTGCAAAAAATATTGTTTGTGAATGAATAAAAGAAAGAATTAAATACTTTAACTATGGTTATAGTATTATTTTATTCAATTAAATCTTATCCACTAATTTTTAATCATGCCAAGTGTCTCCAATCCAAGTAGGAACTTAGAAAGATGGAGAGATTAGAAAAGAGAGGGGAGTTGGATCCCTACTAATTTACCAGCATTTTCTTAAAAATCGTCGTTCAAAATTAATTGTCATCACGAATAGTGCCGTAAAAGAGAGAAAATTGTCGGAGTGAGCCGTGGGATATTTTTCTTAAGAAAATGACACTGTATAGCACCGGTTTTAAAATAATAGTCTAAAAATATATATTATTTTTTGTATACGTATATATTTTATATGTTATATACAAAAATTATATAAATTTTATATACTTTTTCGACTACCAAATATAAATAATTTATGGCGAAGGCTAAAAGTAATAATACCCCTATTTTATTCTTTAAGGAATATTGAAAATATAATGTCAATTAAGATAACTGATAATTTCTAGAGTAAGATTCATTCACAAAACAGGCAACACCAATAACCAGGCTTCGGTCAATAATAAATTGATATGCTGCCTGTGAAATACTTTTCTTTTATCATATTTTATTTTGTTATTAGCTTTGTAAAAATTTAATTGATTAAACACTGCGATACTTCGCTCGCATGTATATATAAATTTGATTGAAATTTAAAAGAAAATTTTCAAAATTATATTGAAAAATAATTTAGAAGTTAAAGTTGTATTTGAATATATATTTTATTTAAACAAAATTAAAAATTTTATGAACGAAAGAAAATTTTCACCGAAAAATTATTCTAAAAATAACCAAATTTATGCCAAATGAGAACTTTCTATCGTTCAATACCCACAAATTTAATTTCACCTTTTGTTTTCATCCCGCAAGTGCATCACGACAAACAATCGTAACAGCAAAAGCAAGGAGAAAAAAATATATGTGGAGAGTTAACCTAAATAATTATTCATTTAATCGTATAAATTAAATTATATATATATATATACATATATAATTAATGTAGAGTATAATTTAGGTATATGTTTGGGTTTTCTGTCAATTCACTTTGACCAGAATCTGCTCCCATTCTTCCTTCCCCCCTCCCAAAAAAAAGAAGGTAGAAAGCACAGTAAACGACACTGGAGACTGGACATTGTGAGTGTGGCGCAAGTAAACAGAGTTTCGAAAACCGATTCAGCAGTTCTCTCTCTATTGTACTCTCTCATCTTTTTCTCATTTCCGCTGCAAAAAATAACAATGGACGAAGAGTACTCAGTGGATCCAGCTCAGTTACTGGAAGCTGCTACTGACTTTGCGTATTATCCTGGTACTTCTACTGTTTCCCTCTTTCTTCCTACAACAATCCCTATTTTTACTTGTTTCTCCTATTTGGTAATAAGCATATGGTTAATTTGTATCGTCCAATTTTCAGGCGCTCATTCCGATGCTTCAGCTCAGGACTTTCTCAATCGATTTCCTCTTCCTGCAATTATCAAGTATCTCTATTTCTCTTTTTTCCTCTTTTTCTTTGTTGTTGGAAATTAAATGTTAAAGCTATAGATAGATAAAAATCCTTTACATTTAACTGAAATTAAACAGGGAGTTTAATTAGTTCTGAATTTTTCGCTTACCGATTGTGAACTTTAATTTGCTTGCAGTGCTTTGCAAACAAAACCAGAATACTCTGGCCTAGAAAATGCGTTGGTTGATTGTTTAGAAAGGCTTTTCAAAACAAGATATGGAACATCACTCATTCCACATTACATGGTATGGCAATAATGCTACTACTAAATAAACTCGATTCGAATCTTCATATTGGAATGAGTTTTGTGCGTCTGGTATCACAAATGTATGTATATCAGCTACTTTCTCTGTTCCAATTTATGTGTGCACAGTTTGAATCAGGACAGAATTTAAGAGAAACTTGTGGTATTAAACGTTGTTATGCTATAAAAACTTCTCATTAAGGCTAAAATGAAAAGTTTAAGTTAATTTTTTTCCCAAGTTTTGAAAGCTGCCATTTCTTTTTGGAACATGCTAAAGAGGAAATGTCGTCACTTAAACTCGAATAAAGGGAGCATTTGGTTACTTATAGTTTAAACCATAATATTGTTGGGGATGTGAAGCACTTGATTGTTGGTTACTCAAGGGACTTTTGGCTTCTATCTAGTCGAGGGAAGGAATAACACGAAATCACTTGTTATTAGTGTTTGTTTCTGTGAGTTTGAAGGAAGTCGATCGTTATCTTGACTCAGACAGCTATTAATTGAACGAATTTATAATGATAGGGGTACAACTTCCTTCCTAAAACAATGTAAGGAATAGAAAAGGTTGAGTTTCTTGCTGTTCTTTCTGCTTCCAGCCCTTCAAATGGTGCTTTATCTTATGTATCATGTTAACTTCTGTTCATGACTGATTTATAAGGATCTTAATTAATAGTGATCAAGAATGAATTACTCTTTTACAAGAGTTGCATTCATTGTAAACACGTAAACTCGTAAACTAAACGGGTAGCCTGGTGCACTAAACACGTAAACTCGTAAACTGTACCCAGTATTTTCACTGATGTGACTTTCTTTTATTGTTAGGACTGCAAGGAGAAAAAATGGAACTTAAACATGGAATAAGAAAAATAGAGAAGGAAGTAAACATCATAAAATGTTTAGAAGAGCTATTAAGTATTTGGATTACAATATCTATTGGTTTCCGGTAATCAAATCAAAACCTTTCTGAAACCAAAAACAATTCAAAGAATAGGGTTTCCCTAACAGCTAACTTTTCACTAAGTTGTTTTTCATAATATTTTCAGAAAATATAGTCCTCTCAATATGAGCCAAAACCAAATCCAGAAAATTGATCTTAGTCAGCAATAAGGAGATAGATTGTAATTTATCCGATTAGGGATCCTTTGTATAGTCTTATAGAGTTAGTTTATTATAGGTCAATATGTTATGTATGTTAACTATTTATTCCCTGATCCATCTTTGTGCTACATTTATACTTTCCCATGTGTCCATCATAATAGATTTTGAGATAAATCATTACTTTTCTCTAAATTGCTTGGTCTGCTTTCTGCCTTGTTGCAGACCTTTGTGATTGTCGGTCTGGGTGCAGAGTCTCAGAAAGTCAGACGTTTAGCATGCCAAACAGTAAGTGCTGCTGTGATAAATTCAAGGTCTTTTTTATTAAGCTTAAAGTATGTGCATCCGTAAATTAAATTTAAGATATTATCTCTTGTTATTTTTTCAGTTTCTAGCCTATTGAGACCCTTTGTTTGTGAAAGATTATTTATCCTGAAAACATGTAGTTAACTCTCTAGGATGCGGTTGGTGTATGAGAGAACTGAATAGTGATGACAAATTGATTTAACGGCTTGCAAATTTCCGTAGATGTGTCTCTGGATAATTGAAGCAGGATTGATGTTAATCTGAAGTTGACAACCTAGCAAGTTTAGACTTTTCAACCTATGAGAAATAGAATATGTGAATTAGTTATTGGAATTGCTGAATATTCTAATATACGTTGTTACACATTTTAATCGTGCTGGACAATTCACTTATTGTTGTATCTATTCTCCATTTTGCTTCCTCATTGTACAACATGTCATTCTAATATTTAGCTGTCTTTGTCTAACTTGCTGAAAACCACTAATGTAGGTAATCTTTTTGGTCTTCAGTTTTGATTCTCATGCAGTAGTAACCATGTACAGGTGTCTTGCCTTCTGGAGAATATTGATGAAGCTATTGTTGTACAACTAATTCATGAGTATGGAGTTTATCAACTTTTGCTTAATTGCCTCATCAGTGGGTAAGACACAATGCGCTGTGTTACTACATGCAATCACAGACCAAACTGTCTATAAGTTCTTTTTTTTTTTTGTTGGTTTTGTGAAGATGGCTCTGTTGGATATACTGATACACTGCCTCTGGTCGAAAAGATCCTGACGTGGGGCTGCCCTTTTTGTAGCGTTTGATTTGCTTCACCTGCTTCTTTGAGAGTCGATTTGATTATGCTTGTGCTTGCTTAATTTTGGACATCACATGATGTTCGTTCGAAGAGAATATGGTCATGAGTTAGAAAAATAATATGTATGAGTTAGATTAGGTGATTAACTGTTCTCTTTCATCATTTCATTTTATCAGCAAGCATGATATGTTCTGTTAAAATAGTGCTATCAGTTAGTATGACTTCTTTCCAATTCTGCTTCTTTGATTTGGAGTTTTTTTTTTTTTTTTTTTGGGAATTTCATCGGATCATGTGGATGAATGGTTCTTGTATTACCTACAAGTCTCTTCACTTCGGAATACATTGTCAATTGTTGTTGTTTAGTTGGGATTCCATGTTTACTTCTTAGAAACATAAACATTGATACTTGTGACAATATTTCTTGTCAAGGACAAAATCTTAAATGAAAACCATTTCTTTTATTTTTCCATTTTAAACTTTTTCTGGTTCATGTCCTCAAGACTCTTTGTCTTTATTTGCATGCTATTGACCCCTGAACTGTGGACTAGCCAGTTTTGGGCTCCCACGTGGAGGTTGCTGGTAAACTGATTTTGTAACGGGATGCTGCTTATGTTTTAGGACCTGTCATCTTTTACTACAACATTTTTAGTTCCTCACATCCTATTGTAGAGGCTTTACGTGCTTAGATTTGTATGATTTTGCTGCACCACATTCTTATTGTGACTTCCTAAGTAGAAGTTCTTATATCCTCACTACTGATGATAACATGTAATTACCACACAGCAACACAAAAAGTATGCAACCTCAATATCACTTCTTTTCCTCTTCTAGAAATTGGGTCTGGTTGTAGTCATGTGGGCATTATTCTTCTGGCAGGAATGAGGAAGTTGCCGCAACATCTATGGACGCAGTTAGGAAACTGGCTAGCCATTCAAAAGGCATTGTATGTAGTATTCTGCTTCTTATCTTGGTCAATGCACATATATTTCTGCGTGCCTGTGGTGATAATTTGGCCAGATATCATAGAAATAAGGATCTCTGTTGAATTTGATAAAGTTCACTGTAGGATATCATATTTCCAGAGAGTGGTGATGAAGCAACAAACCTCGTGAACTTGGCAACCAACTGTTCACCTCTGGTATGGTATTTTATAATGGATGGTAAATGTTCTGTGTGCCCTGTGACAGACAACGTGCTCCATGCAATTAGCATTTCTCTTCTAATACTTGAGGTCATGCTGGAATTAGTTTGAAAAACCATGTGCTCTATCCAGTATACAATGAGCAGTTCTCTTTTGAATTTAGTGCTCTACTTGATGTCACGTTAAAGTAAAATATAGTAGTTGTTATCCAATTAATCATAGCTTATGATCTATTTAATTTTCTGAACACAAAGAAGCTATGAGATAAAGAGACTACTCTTAATCTGTATATACTACTGAAAAGTCTTGGCACAATGGTAGGAGTTTCTATAGTGTGACCGAGAGGTCATGAGTTCAAGTCGTGGAAACAGTCTCTTGAAAAAATGCAAGGTAAAGCTGCATAAAGTAGACTCAACATAGTCTGGCCCTTCCTTGGACCCACTCATAATAGGAGTCTAGTGCACTAAGTTGCCCTTTATACTACTAATAAAAACCCAACCATTTAAAGTTATAAATTCCTTCATTATCCATTCATGTTTTAATGCAAACGTGCTCCCAAAAGATTAGGCTGAACTAGTGGTTTTATTACAATAGTTCTGCTTTTTTTTTAACCCATCATAATACTTGTTATTAGTTAAGGCTGTCTAAGTAGGGCTGTCCAACATGACGGGTCGGCGCGGCCCATCCCGGTACCATCCCGTCCCGGCCCTCTAACTGTTAAACGGGACTCGGCCTATATTAAATGGGACATGGTATAGGACAATGCCATTTTGTCTCGGTGGGCCAGCCATATTATTATTATTTATTTATTTTCGGAAAAGAGCCGTTAGCCAACGGCATTCTTTTCAAAATTAGCTTTTGGCAACGGCTATAAACGGCCATTTTTGGCCCCTACCCCTCCCCCCACCCAAAATACCCCTATCCCTCGAAACTTCCAATTTAACCCTTAAGTTTATTAAATTACACTTTGGCTCTATTTTTAACTATATATACCCCCATCCTTTTTCATCTTTTCCCGGCAAATAGCCTAGGAGACATCCGTACCCATTCCGGTTTGTCATACCGATCCCTGTACTCCGTAAAGTTTCATTCAGACACTTGAACTCGATCACAACTAATATTTTAAACACTTCTGACCATTGACCAAGCTGATGTGACATAAATATTACTGAGGTGGACAAAATGCTTGGTATACACGCCTATAGTGAGCGCGAAATGGTGGCTAAATTAGAAAATGACAAAAAATTATAAAGAGAAAGAAAAAATAAAGTATAACAACTCATTTCATCTTCAACCCACCGGCCTCTTTCGATTTTGGCGCTGGTGCCACCGCCTTCTCCCGCTCACCCACCACCATCTCCACCGCCACTACCTACTTCTACTCTTCCATCATCACCGCTACCTCCCTAAATTACGGAGCTGTTTTTGAGCCATTTCTTTTGCCGCCACCACTACCACCTCCACTATGACAAAGAACCGCTTCCTCTTCTCCTTATTTCTCCATCAATTCAGTCCAAATAAGAAAATAAGTAAAACAAAAATCTGATTACTTAAAGTGTTGGTGTCTATTTTGGATGAATTTTTGGAGTTCTCAAATGGGTCAAGCTCAACAAATTTGCTTCTCAAAGGCAATATACCACCAACATAAATTGGACCTTTACAAGCCTTTTTTTTTTTGGAAAAATAAATTGATTTGAAGATTTTATAAACATTAAATTTTTGTAAAAGAAATTATGATATGGATATTATTTATCTAGGTGGATATGATGTGTCCTCCATATCAGGGAGAGTGAAAAACACATAGTCAGAGGTGTTTAAAAAATTATGTTTTAATCGAGTTCAAGTGTCTGAATAAAACTTTATGGAGTACAGTGATCGGGATATCACACCGGAACAAGTACAGGTGTCTCCTAGGCTATTCTACCTTTTTTCCCACAAAAACCAATCTTTCTCTCTCAATTTTCTCACAATCAACTGCATTTCAAGTATTTGGGCAAAATTTTGGAGCAACTTTCAAGCTTAAAATTAATTCATCAAGTATTTGGTGCAATTTTTTGGGCAATTTCTTCAAGTTTCAATATTTAATCACGGTGCACTTCCATCTCCTAATTTTAATATGTAATTTTGCGTATCATTTTAGTGCTTAATTTTTGTGTTTACTTTACGTGTTCTATTTTCGTGTTTCATTTGTGTGTTTAATTTTTGTGTTAACTTTTCTAATTTATTATCGTATTTAAATTATGGCTCCTAAAAGTGTATTTGGCATAACCAACCCATTTTAAAAAGTAGTAAAAAAATGTAACCACCAAAGGATGTGGTGCAGTGGATGGGAATGCTCTTCCCTTAACTAGAGGTCTCGGGTTTAAGCTGTGGGTATGGAAAAATCCTTGATAGGGAGCGCTTCCCCCCGAATGGATCCTTACGCGGCGCGAATCCGGATATAGTCGGGCTCTAATGTGGGTACAGGACACCTGGTGGGAAACCAAATAAAAAGTAGTAATGGTGCTAGTTGTAGTAATCCTAATCCTATTTCTTCTCCTAGAATTAGAAAACATATAGTTGAAATGACTCATTTTGATGAAACTTTATTTTCCCAACCCCCGCATTTTATAACATAAATTCGGGAGAACAACTAGATCATGAAACTTTACAAAGACAATTTGGCAATGATATTTTTAATGAGAAAAAAGAAAATGAGGAAGAAGAATGAGATGAAACACCCACTAGTCCAACAACACATCTCCAACTTAGAGTTAATCTCTATCTGGACCTTTACCCCCTGTACCTATTGCAAGGGGTAAGGCTAAGGCTGAACGTACGAAAACATCACTTGTATTGAATTTTTTTGAACATGATAAAGTCAACGGAGTTGCTACGTGTGTAAAATGTAAGGCACAATTTGCACATGAAAAATCAGGTGGGATAGGGGTTTGACCAGGTACTTAATTAAGGAACACAAACCTTTATGGATACAAGCTCAAATGGATGCCAAAAAAATACTGGATCCAGCAGTGGTACTGGCGCTCCTACAGGAAAAATACCGGATCCTAGCACGATTTTAGCCTAGATTTAGTGGTTGGGGGAGCTATTAAAAGCTTTAATTGCTAAATCTAATCGCAATTTCTCGACAAAAGATCTGCAAAAAACTAAAAACTAATCAACGTGAAGAGATATGAGAAATCGTGGTGGGTCTATTTGAGAAGAAAGAGATCGGGTGGTGGAGAGAAGTGGGTCTAAGTGTCAAGGAGCATCCGTGGCAGATTTGGTGAATTTTTTATAAAAAGAAGAAGATGACCCAATTTATAATTTTACATAAAAAAATTGACATTTGATACAAAAATTCTACTGTTCACGCGCTTCACTTGTTGAGCAAAACACGCACTGGTCACGTGGGCAAAATGGTGTGTTTTAGGCACACTTCGAAAATGTTGAGTTTGTAAAGTAATTTTCGTCTGCAAAAAAGTGTGTAACAGGGATTTAGTCCATAATTCGGGGTTAACTTATGTGTTTTGCCGTTTTCTTATTTTGGCGAAGCTCCTCCAACATTTTCACTATAATTTATAGTAAAAAGTATCATACTTCAGAAATATCTTTTCAAATGAAAATGGTTGTATTTTTGTATGAATTGCACATAAAGTCTACCTGACGTAATTCCAAATATGCTTATATCTATAGTACATATTCTCTTCACTCATTTAAATAGAAATTGTAACTACCTATCTTTTTTGCTCTGGATATAATTGTTATGTTGTATATCTTGAGTAGAGAAAAAAAAAAGGTACAAGAAACAGGAAAAAAAGGTATCAAAGTGGCACCCATTGTCAGTGGGAATGGTCATTCTTTGTCCATCTGAACCTCTTCGTCTTTCTATCAACTGTTTATTATCTCATTGCTTGTATTTTTGCTTTTCGTTTTGCTAAATCCGCAGGGAAGAGTCAGACTCTTAGCTTTGATAGTGAAACTATTCTCCATATCAACTTCTGTGGCATCAAAAGTGTATAATTCAAATCTTCTTAGCTTGTTGGAGACAGAGATTAGCAATTCAAATGATACATTAGTCGCTTTGAGCAGCTTGGAACTCCTATACGAGGTTTGCTCTTAGCTAGTTATAAGATTTTCCTCTACATATGATCTGCACTTGCATTTTGTTTGTAACTTCATATGGTCTTATCAGCTATAAATTTTGCTTATTTTATTCAGCATTGGTAAATCATATCATTGAGATTTTATTCGTTTCTTAAAAAACTCAGGAAGTCCCCGCAACAACAACAATATACCCAGTGTAATCCCACATTGTGGGGTCTAAAGAGGGTCAAGTGTACGCATACTTTACCCCTATCTTGTGGAGGTAGAGAGACTGTTTTCAAAGATCCTCGGCTCAAGAAAAATAATTCTCAGCAGGTTTGAACAAGAGAATAGTAATAAGGAGGTCATGTCGGAAATACGAAAGATAAGAACATTAACAACAAAAATAACAAAGCATTAATATAACCAAGCAAGGGGAACAACAGATGCTACTTAGAAAGTACCATGTCATAAAAAAATTGCACTCTCGACGGAAAATATCAACTCTTTATAACTGTTTGACATAACCCAAGAAGATGCAAAACAATATGAGGATTTACTTCTTTGATAGCAGAATAGCATGTGCGGAATCTGAACCATAAGTATGTACTGTTATTGGTAAGTGACCATGTCTTAGAATACAAAACTTGTCCTTATGCAAATTCAACGTCAACAAACTCAACAAAGCACTTGATGTTCTCTTTCTCCACAACCATCGAGAAAATTTTGCTCTGTTGCTTTTAATGTTTGTGCCTTCACCTTGCTGTTCTGAGATGTGGTCTCTTAGTCTATAGTAAACACAAAAGAAAATGAAAATAGCAGTGAAGTACTGAAAAGATAAGGCTTTGAACTAGGGTTAGGTATTCACCCTTAGTAAAATTTACCTTGTCTGCCTTAACACCATACCAGATCTTTGCAGCATCCTGAGATGCGAGGAATGGTGGCTAACACTAGGAAGTTTCCTATATATTTAAGAGCTTATTCCTGGTTATGTTCTGTTCTCTCTCTTTAGGTATAGTGGGTCTATTGGTGGCATGAATCAAATATTCTCCTTTTTCTTTGGGGTGAGGGTGTCTGTTGTTGGCATATATCAAATACTCTCCTTTTGTTTGGGTGTGTGACTGTGTGTGTGTTTGTTAAGCTGCCATCTTTTTTATTCTACAACCCATTACTTTTAATCACTTAATGCCCTTTTTTCAACTGGTTCCTGATTAATGTTTTACTTGTTTTCTTTGTATGTGCTGGGTGAATGAAGTTGGCTGATGTTCAGCACAGCACTGAGTTCTTGTCAAGGACGAAACTTCTCCAAATTCTTACTTCAATTATTAGGTCTGCACGTGAGAGAATTGCTGCTTATGATTCTGAATTTGATTTTCTTGTCATTCAATGATTCTGACTGTCATATTTACTTCTTTGCCTGCCTATCTTCCTAGTGATGCTTCTGCTGATGTGATCTTGAGATCAAGAGCAATGATGATAACTGGAAGGCTGATGGCGAGGGAGAATGCCTTCGTATTCATTGATGAATCTGGTTATACTCACATATACTTCTACTCTTTACATAATTATTTTACTTGTCAAAAAAAAATTACTTACATATACTTCTTCTAAGTCTTAGTTGTCATCCCAATTTAGTTATATCTGGAACTTATTAACTATACAATTTGTAGGTATGTTTAGTATTTGAATTTTCATTTTTATTAGCTTATCACTAGTGTGATGAATAACATATATACATGACTTTGATACTGTACTCAGGTTTTCTGGTGCATAATTAATGGACTTGTGAGTGGCTCCAAGTACTCTACTTTCCATCAGTTAATTTCAACTTGTGATTCAAGCCCAATCAAACATGTATAGTTGTAACTTGAGTTAATTAGAATGATTAGGTAAAGATCATTACCGTATTGGCTAGATACAAAACTCTCTTATCCAAGAAAACTAGCATCGGTCATTTGGCATGTCTTAATTAGAATGTAAGAGGATCTCAATTTCATACTGAAATCAATGGAATATTCTGGGTAAGGAAATACCTAGTTTGGTTGAAATATTCCTACCTTATTTTTTTTTGTTTTACTGCAGGTTTTGTTTGCTTGCATTAACTCTGTGGTAGATTGGTAAAAGCAGAATTGACTCTTAAAATCTTTTTCTGGCTTTCAGGTTGTAGAAATCTTATTTCAGCCATTGACAGAAGATTCAATTTGCTAGAAAGTGAAAATGCAGATGAATGTGAATGCGCTCTTGAAGCATTGGGACAAATTGGATTCTGTTAGTTTTTTAATTTCTTTATATTTATGTCCATGTGATGTAGCTCAGCTCTCCTTGACAAAAGAATACGTTGAGCTACATTTGTCTCAATAATAGCTTTAGGTTGTTGAAGGGATTTTATTGAGGCTTTCTTTAAATTAATGGTCAAACCTTGTACTTGTGAGACCACAGTTGGTTTATTGGAGACTAACTTAGTGCTGATCCTTATTCTTTAGTATCTGAACAAAGTAGTGCATATTCTAAGCAGGCACAATCATAATAATAGAATATTGAACTTTACCCATCAAAAAAAATAATAGAATATTGAACTGTTTTAAGGTCTTTTTCCTTGCCCTTTATACATATATTCTTGCCGTCCCTTTGATCAGAACACTTATTGTGTTTAATGTCAATAAAATTGAATAATAAGTGGAAGCTCTGATGTTATAATGGACATAGCTTGAAGGCAGTTCTTACATACCCTAGAGGTCTTTAAGCATGACCAAACTCTGGTCTAAGTCAGTGGCTAAGAACTATGTATGGAGGACCTAACTCGATGCTGTCATTGCTCGGTAAGGTGCATGAATTGTTGGTCAAATGATGCAGTGGGGTGAGGAGGGGGTGCTTAATGGGCTTGAGTGGTGTGTCATGACTCATGACCTAGTGATTTACTAGCTCAAAGATCCATAGGTTCTGTAATAACCAGGTTACTTGATGGTCGATGGTAATCCCAACTCCTATGCATATTTTATCATTCTTGACTAGCCCCTTTTTTATAACGTTAAGGTTGCTTCATAATATTCTCAGGTCTTAGTATATTCAGGCTATGAAATGTGAGTACTGGGTTGCAACTTTGTAGTTGCAGGGAAACATCGTTGGTGGCTATAGATTCTGATCTCATTCTTCAAGCATCCTTTATACTAAACAGGATCCTTTGAACTAACATTTTATCCTCTCATCAGAAAGTCTCTATTCTGTCCCCTTGTTCTTGATATGCCTATGCTTCTCAAATAGAAGCATGTTTTTACATTGCATGTTTGATCTTTGGAATTTCTTTTTGGCACTGTGTAGTTCACTGTGCACACATGCCACTTCAGCCCGTGTTCACTTGGTTAAGATATTACATTGTACTTGAAATTAAAATTTTCTTCGTCCGTGACATCTTGCAGCCAGCGAAGGTGCAGCATTGCTTCTCTCAGGTGCACAACCTGCAGGAAGACATGTCATTTATGCAGCTTTTGATCGGCAACATCATGGTAAACAGCTGGTAAGCACATCTATTTTGCTAACTTTTCTACTCTCTGCTATAATAATTGAATTTGACTCCTTAGGGTGTGAGCTTTAACTTGTACTACCAATGTCAATATATACAACCTCATTTTATGAATGTTGTGTGATGATCTCAGCTTCATCCAATGTTGTTGACAAGCTCCTTTTAAGTACCAAAAAGTCTTCCTGCTTTATTATTGTATTCTAGTTAACTTCAGCCAGAAGCAAACTGGAGATTTAGTATCTTTATCTATTGCTTAAATTCCATGCGGAATCATTCAGACTCTCACTTCATGAGATAAAGAGAGTTAGAAATTTGTGACAGACATAATGTTTACTTGATACTTCCCCTGAATGCAAAAAACAGGTGGCATTGCATGCTCTTGCAAGCATTGTTGGAGAAACTCGTGCAGAAAATGATGTATTACTGGATGGTGTTGCAGAGGAGAGTCTTCGCCGCCTGATCTATGAAACAGCATCCAAGACTTCAAAGCTGACACCTTCGGTGAGTTTAATTTCTGTGAGGCCTTGCTTCATGAAAAATGCTTCCATCTCTTTATGTCTCACTGCTAGAACTTTGAAACTTCTCAGTATAAAGCTATGTCTGACTGACTGGAATCTTGAAAATTTGTCTGCACAAAGCTGACAAGTAACAAATCCTGCTCTCAGCACACCACGTTCTTGTGGGGGGGGGG
>MCJB01017300.1:54824-80817 GCA_002018475.1 Nicotiana obtusifolia | reverse complement strand
AAAAAATAAAATAAAAAGCATAGAAAGAAAGAAAAGAAAATGAAGCTTGACAATGTGTCTTCTAAGGCAGGTTTAAATGTACACCATAGGAGTTAATCAACTTTGGTTTTGTAAGCTGAAAATTTTCACTCCTTTATTGGCCTCACACAGCTAGAAAAAGTCAGTCTCTTCTTACATTTTACAGGGCTATAGGGTGATAGCTGCGTTGGTGATGCGACCTTGGTGCCTGATGGAGGTTGTCTCCAGACAAGAAATAATAAATATAGCAACTGACACTTTTACAGACACAGACAAGATAGGTTTGTGTTAATATCCAATTTGCTTTACATAGTACGCAAACATTTTTGTATTGGTACAAATATATGCTATTTGCATATCTAAATGCGGTCATTTGATGACATTTTTTTGTGCATTATCTCTGATTGGCCGTGTCTTTACCTAGCTGACTTTTGTGCTACTGCGTTTTCTCATTCAACGTTATGCTGGCCCATATAACTGCAAGTTAGTGTATTAACTTTTACCTTATCAAAAGAAATTTTCGCTATCTCTTTATCCTTCTCCTGATGGTTCGATTAACAAATATAGTCTATAACTTACCATATCTCCCTACTACAGAAGTGGTATTGTCAGCAATTGATTTTTTAAATCACCTGGCTGAGTAGGAATTTTGACAGATGAGATTGAAAGATCATCCTCATTTAGGTCTTAATTGATGTTGTATGCATCCTTGTTTAAATCTTAATATACTATTGTAAAACTGTAACTACTTCGCATAGTACATGTTCTTGTTGAGAGTATTCAGTCAGTTGGTTAAATTTCAGGTATGGAAGCTAGACACAAATGTTGCCAGTCAATCTACAAAGGTTTCACCTCGTCTAGTAAGCTGATCGCTGACAATGCACTGTCTGGTGTAGCTACAAAGGTGTGTCTTTCCTGATTTATATCCTTGTGGTCAAATTTTTACGGATTTGGTTATGGTTTGCGGAGATCGAATTTGTCCTATCACGGAGTTCTCTGTTATAGAACTCTGATGTGTCCTTATTTTCACCCCTGTATTTACTAGTACTATCTATACCTATGTTCTATAAATATAGACAAACATGTCAGATGTCCAACCATTTTTTGCATTTTGCTTTTCTCTGTGTAAGTACTGCTTGGAAAATTTAAGAACAAGACTAGCTCTTTGGCGACCTCGGACTAGCCTAGGTGAAACGGAATACAAATTGCATGCATCCCTCATCTTTCTCCCCACCCTATTTGTAGGAACAGAAGAAGGTTGGAGTATATTCTTTTCTGAAATGTACGATAGTATTCTAGTAAAGTAAATATTGGGATTCATGTCAAATAATATGGTTGTAGGCAGCTCCTTAAAACAAACCAGCTGCAAGAGAAAAATGTTTTTTCTAGGAAAAGCAAATGGAGAATGAGAGGAATGTGATGATTTACAGAAGACCAAGTTAAATCTTCATTAAACACAATCTTTTAGCCAAGTAAATGTCTATTAAGATGACCGAGGACTGATAGCCCAGTGACATAAGTCTTGGTTTGATCGAGGATTCTTCATTTTCATTTCCTTTTCACCTCCTGTTGACTGTGTGCTTTCTTACATGTGTAATATAATGTTGTGCTCTTTCCGCAGCTGGAGGAAGCTATCAGAAGAGGTCCTTATTTAGGGAGAAGGCTTTCTGAAGCTCAACCTACAGTGATGACGGAGCAGAGATTTTAGTCTTCTCGACATCACAGATACTATCTACAAGTGTTACTTTCAGCCTTTATATGTCATCTATAAGATGTTAAACCACAGTACTCTGTAATGGATGAATTAGCGGGATATTGTGACTTCCCTTGTAAAAAGTCCCCCTTTCTGTAGGCAATCAGCAACAAAGATGGTAAACTAGATGTCTAGGCATTTGGTGGAAACTGCGTAAGTTGGGTGTAGCTGACTTCACTAGCCTTCTAAAGATCTAATCCAAGAGTTTTAACTGCTTTATGCTTGAATGTTTCATAATGAGTTGATAAATGCTTGAACTTCGAGCTTGTTTAGATGAATATTGGTTGGCTCTATTATGTATTTTCTTTTTGGTAGAAGGCTTTGTTATTTAAAGTCAAAAGTGTTTACGCATAAAATTGTCCATAGTTAATAAGCATTGCAACATAGTCACGTCAGGACCCAGACTTCGAAGATTAATCATACTGCATTTTGCTTTTTTTGTTGTAGAGGTAAATTTTCATTGTGATTGGAGAAGCAAGAGAACGAGAGCGAGAGAGTTGGAATTTGGAGGAATGTAAATCATTGAATAACGTGTTACATTAGGATGCGCGCGCACACAGAGTGACAGTGGAGAAAGGAAAGGGCGAATGAAAGAAATATGACACTTCGGATCACTATTTATTTTTTGATATAAGAAATTTTGGGAAAATAGCTTTCGCCAAAATTTTTGATAATGGTAATCATCAGGATTTGCCATAAAAACATGGCAATCGTCAAATTTTTTTAATTTGGTGATAATCAAGATTTGCAAAAATATGACAATTGAAAGAAATTTTCATATGAATCATCATGATTTGTTATTATACATGGGCAATCGTCAGAACTTTTTATATGGGAAAATTCTGGCAACGAAGATATTTTACCAAAATTTGCTTAACGGGATCAAAAAACAAAAAGCTATTCTAAAAAGGACCATCCGCCGTAATTTCTAGCGAAGGAAATATATGGGATAGTCGTAGTGGAAAGATTGCTGTATTTGTATTAGCGACTAGTGAGACCTTCATTGAGAACTTCGATCGTGCTATCCTGATCACTGCGTAGGCAAAATAATTGAAAAATTAGCTTAAATAGTCGTTTATCCAGTTGCTTAAACAAAAAATTAATAAATATAATATATTTATAATTCATATAAAATATGTATATAATTATATATAATTAGTGTACAATCTATGTATATGGATTAGAATTATATAGATGAATTTTTAGAAATCACTATTGTTTAGTGGCTATTAACTTTCTATAGCTACCATATACATAATTACTTCCTATAATTATTGTTTAGTTGTTACGGTAGTGTATCCGTTGTATTCCCGCTGCTGTATTCATGAATACAACAGCAAAAAGCGCCTACAATCATAGCAGTCCAGCTGTACGCGCATGTATTCACATGTATTCACATATATTCACGACATGTATTCATGAATACAGTAACGACAATCACCGTAAAAATAGGTATGTCCAGCTGTTTAATAACGAAAATAATATCAATTAGCCCGATACACTCCCAGTATAACTCAACAAAATCAATTCTACCATGCCTCGTTATCAACCCAATTAATTTAAATAATTTTTCAGTTGTATATAATTGTTGTATTTAACTTTTGTATTTAGTGTGTTTCAATATTTTTTTTTACTGTTTACCGTATTCCCCATTTTATATTCAGTGTATTCAAATGTATTTGTATTAACAGTATTTTAGTTATTCCTAATACATGTTATTACTATTGTTGTATTCACTGTATTTCTATTTGTATTCAGTGTATTTTAAAATTAAATATATTCACTGTTTATATTCTGTTCTTTTTAATGTTTGTATTCAGTGTATTTTTATATTCTGTATTCATGCATGAATACAAGTGTATTCAGCTGTATTAAAAAAATACAAAACCTTCGAAAGACATAAATACAAGCAAAAAGTAATTATTTATACAAAAATATAATATATTTGAGTGAATTTGTACAGAATATAATGTATTTGTATCATTGTATGTAACTAAATAGCAAAGAAGAGAAGAAAGTTCGCTGGAGATGGCGTTTCCCGGCTAAGCAAAAAAAATAAATATATATGCATTGTATTAAAACTAAAAATGGAGACGAACAAAAACTCCCGTCCTCAAATCTTTTCCGGCATAAAAAATTATTACAGTATCCGTGTAGAGATCCATTGCAATATACAGCGTAGAAGAAAGCTGCAGTCTCTTTCTTTCTAATGTTGCAGTAAAAATTTATTGCAAATATCCGGCCGTAGAAACTAAGCAGTACAAATCTATTACAATATCCGAAGAGGAAACTAAGCAGGTAGTTTGCTCGAAAAGAGAGAGAGAGAAAGAAAAAAAAAATTATTGGGATTTTGAGAGAGAATCGTGTGTTAATTGAAAGAAAGAGAGAGAAAAAGCATAAATATCGTATTTCACTCCTCAATTGTAGTATATACCATAAATACGTATTTTGTTATACAATATAAAAGGTGGCTGTAGAAAATAATATTTTAAAATAATTTTGATTTATAATAAATAGGGTGTATACCTTTGCTATAGGAGGTAAAATTTCCATATATATGTAATTCATCACGGGCCCAAAAAGAATCTAATTTACTTTTGACGGGCCTTCTCTTTTTGTTGGGCCAACTGGACAGTAAAACAACAAGGCTTAGAAAGACATCGGCCTCCAAACGAGCCCAGAATCCAAATCAAAAGAAATAGAACGTGTGGATAAGATGGGATATACCAAAATTTCTCCAGCTTCTGCTGAAGTGAGAGAGAGAAGAAATACAGAGAAAGAGCCATGGCGGGAGCTTGCTTATCTTCTTCTTCTTCTTGTTGTTGGAACTTGACTTCAAAATTCAATACTCTTTCTCTCAATGGACCCCACCCAAACGCTTCTTCGTTGAAGCCCCTCAGCTTCTCTGCTAACACTTCCCTCAGTCTCTTCTCCAAAGGTAACTCACTTCATTTGCTAATTTACTAATTTCACAATGGGGTTGGAATAATTTAGAGCTTTATGGCCCTAGTGAATATTTTCTTTGAATTTTGGAGGGAGTGTATCGCTGACTTCGGTGCAACTGCCGTTTCGTCGTTCAATCGTTTGCGAAGCGGCTCCAACGAAAAAAGCGGATTCAGCAGCGAAAAGGGCAAGACAAGCTGAAAAGAGGCGACTTTACAACAAGGCTAAAAAATCTGAGGTCAAGACTCGGATGAAGACGGTTAGTTCCTTTCCCTAATTACTCCTACTTCTTTCTTTTTTAATGGGCTCTCACTAGTTCTGGCTTTAATTTATGTTTGGTACTCCATCCGTTCCTATTTAGGTGGCAAACTGTCCTTTTTAGTCCCAGAGAGAATGACATCTTTTTATATTTACAGTAATTTTAACTTTAGACTTTCCATTGAACCGCTAATGATATGACTTGTAGCCACATAAATGTATATAACTTGGTTTAGACCACAAGTTTCAAAAATCTTTCTTTATTAAATTCCGTGCCCGTTCAAACTATGATACATAAAATGAGACATCAGTAGTAATTTGTTTGAATTGTCAACTATTTTGTTTTCTGGTAATTTTCCTGTTGTACAATTTACTTTTCTTCATTCATTTTTCGTTGTTCCCATTAATTTTTCTCGACAGCATGCTTGTTGAATTGTTCTGTAATATGGATTTTACTGTCAATTGATATTTCTGTTTTGGTGTTTCGCTTGTGGTGTCAAGATAGGACAGGAAAAGGACCCCTATTTGCTTCTCAGTTTGGTTGAAGTTGATCTAAAGATTTGAATGTGTTTGGTAGATAATTAGAGGAACATTTAAAGGGATCAAGAATTATGTGCAGAACAGCTCTATGTCACCCGCTCTCCCTTCCACATATTTGTGGAAGCTGGAAACATCGCACTTTTAGTAAAACTAGAGCACTTATTGAGTCAGAAATATGTTACAACAAGATATTGACAGACAACTGTCCCAGTCACTTTTTCTTTGACAAGAAAAAATTGTTCTCTTGATCCTCCTAACATAAGAGGAAGAGCTATACTTTAAAAAATATACATATAAAAGAACAAGAAAAATTTTATGTGAACAAGCCCCACAAAATGATGTTAGCATTGAAATTTTATTTTAGCTTTGATGTTTCTTTATTTATCCTTTTTTCTATAATTAATATTAAATTTTATTGACAGATGGAAAGCAGTAAGCTAGTTCATCAAAAAACTTATTTATCTTATTTGAGTGCATGTTTAACATTTTTTAACTCCCATCCTTTGATACATCTCATGTGGTACACCAAGTCTTATTGAATTGTTTCAAGTAGCAGGGGGGAGCCGGGAGAGTGAGTCGACGAGTGGGGGGTAGTCCATTTGTTAATCTGATTCCTTACTTTTGATCTTTAAGGTCTTAGTAACCATTTTGCCTGTCGCCCAGCATGAATCACTGTCTTGCCGAACCGTTAAAAATTACGCTGCTTATGGGTTATTGATCCTTGATCCAAAAAAGCAAAAGTTGGGGTCAATATTTAAACTATGGAGAATAATCTGAATATAAATATCAATAAAACAGTAAGGCAATACTAATTAGACATTTTGTGCTAAGCGCTCTTGCATAGGCTGTCGTCCCCTGATGGATAGCAGCTGTCCAGTATAAGAAATATGACTTCTGCATATATCAAAATCATTACCTCTTGCACTGACTCTCTGCTCACAGAGATGTTTCTTAAACATTTTAAGATGAAGGTTAAAAATGTTGGAGCAAAAGACCATCTTCCATTCATGAGTGTTTTACTGTCAGAGTAAGAGGTCAAGGTGTCTAACTTTCATGAATGTATCTTTGGAATTGAGGTAACTGTTTCTAAACTTTTTGCACTTGAGTGTCATGATTCTGTTGTCAGCAGCTCAGCCTGGATTCAAATTCCACCGCTTGTGACTGAGACATAGCTTCAACTGTTTAGGTCAAGTTTGAGGCTACTAGAGTTCCCTTGTGGAGTGAGGAAACTCATTTCCTTTTTGTTTTCCTTTTGTTCACCTTTTTTCCCCATTTTCAGAGTCCTGGAAGAAAATTATATTGCTCTCCAAGTTCATGGACATTTGGAATATGAAGATGGTTCTTCATCAGGGTTCCGTCCCTTTCTCCCTCTATTTATGTCTATATGGTGCAGTAGATACTATGTGATCCCCGAGTCTGTATGACTGAACATATTCAAGATTTTTGGCTTGAGAAAAACACAGTATTACTTATAGTTTTTAAGATCAAAAGATGTAAGAAGCGATTTTGATATGTCCTTGCACCCTCAGGCAAAGTGAATAGACATAGAGATAACAGTTGGACTATAGTAGGAGAAAAAAGGGTTCAATTGTTTCTCTCTGAACTGGAACTAAGATCGGATTCTAGTTGACTGATTTGTGGAGATCTAAACGGTAATTGAGAGTTATGAACAAACTAAGTGAGAAAAATAAGGTATCCTGAGTATTTTGATAAAATAAAGCCTTTGCTAAATGAAGTAATGCTGATTAAGTTCCATAGATCTGTCTTTTATAAAAAAAGATCCATGAATCTGTTTTGAGTTCATTTGTAATGTTGTTCTCTTGAAAAAAATTAGTGTTCTCAGTTTTGTGCCACCTAGATCAATTTTCATGGATCCCACGGGCTGCATTTATGGCATGAAAGTAATAATTCAAGAAAGATTAAAAGAAGCATTTTCCAGCAACACCCACAAACATATTGAGAAAAAGGTATAGCTGATGCAGGCTTCTTCATTTCAGCATATGGAAGCTAACCTTTGTTCATTTCTAGGTTTTGGAAGCATTGGACACATTGAAGAAGAAAACGGATGCACAGTCAGAGGAAGTTATTTCTGTTGAGAAGCTGATCGCGGAGGCATATTCAGCAATCGATAAAGCAGTCAAAGTTGGGACACTTCACAGGAACACCGGAGCAAGAAGAAAATCTCGGCTTGCTAGAAGAAAGAAAGCAGTTGAGATACATCATGGCTGGTATGTGCCTGCTCCAGTCGCTGAACCCGCTCTTGTAGCCACAGCTTGATGTCATCCACATAGAAGATGTTGAATTTAAAGCAGCGGCAGATTGTGAAGAATTCAGCTTCCTGAAGTATGATCGGATTATTCCATTTTGACACTGTATATGACCTTGTTGTGCAATCAATTTCTCCTTTTCTTTTGCTCTTCAGTTAAATTGTGTTTACCTTCATTTTGTTTCTTGAACATTGAGGCGTTAATTACAATATTGATTTGAGACACACGTTCAAATGGACATTTTCTTGGAATTTTAAACTACACTGATAAAGTAAAAAATTTACCCATGGTTAGAGTGTATAACTTAAATCTTTTCTTGCCAACAATTACTGGCTTCTTTACCTTTTTTTTTTTTTTTTTTTTTTTTGCAATGAACTTTTTTCTTGTTCGAAAGCAATGTACTTGTTAATAATCTTGGGAAAAAACCCACGAAAATGTTATAGCTGCTTCTTTCAGCGAGGAAATTGATGTTAAACGTTTAACATCTGTTACATTTTAAACACAGTTCAACCGTGTTCTAAAACAAAATTTAGAATTCAATGCAATGAACGGAATTATTAGGCTTGGACGAATAGAAAATGATATTTAAACCTGTGTTGCGTTTCTACTTTGCCTTAAATTTGTTGTGTACATTTTGATGTTTTCTTGCGAGCATCTTGTCTTTTCTTTTGACTAAATAATATGTGAGTTTGAATGTAAGACGAAGTTTCTCTTTCTTGGATTATGAATAACAAAGATTGATTAAAGGTGGTAACTTGCCGGCCTATATTTGAAAGGGACTGACGTTAGTTCCTTTTATATTTTTGGTAAACGAGAATGAGTATTTGTACCACTAATTTTTAAAGGTACCAAGTAAAATATTCTCATTGTCCCATTTTGTAATATTACTGCAAGTGAAAAGGATTTAAAGAGAGCGGGTGAATTCACTTTAAATTAACTGTATCAACTCTCTTACTTTAAGAGCCCATTTGGACATAAGAAATTTTTCTTTTTTTTTTTCCAAAAAAAAAAAATATTCAAAATAATATTTAGTTATAAAATTTTTATCTTTTTTTAAATTCAACTTGAAAATGCATTTTCGAATTTGAAAACTGCTGAGAACCAGATTTTCAATGAAAAATTGAAACAATAGTATTTTTAAGTTTTATAAATATACCCTATATTTTTGAAATTTATAGAAGGACCATAAACAGTTACTAAATCTAGGTAACACCTACAACTATCTACCATTTGATTGAGTGGCGTTGGACTATATTTTGACATTCATTGTTGAGATCTATAATTTATACTTTTACCTGAAAGAATTACTGTAACTTCTATTAGAGATTATTCGTACAGTTGAACAATCAGCATATTTGATTGTTTGTTTAAAGTAGGATAATCAAGTCGGGGTGGTTTTGATATTTTTTACAAATTGTGGGGTATAAATCATGTTTCATAATTTTAAAAAATATATATCTAAATATATTGCAAAAATTATAATCAAACACAGCTTCATCTTCAAATCAAATTTTCGTTAAATTCCAAGTTTGAAAAAAAAATCTTAAAATTTATGTCCAAACGCCTATTAAATTTCATTGAAACAGAAAAAGCACTCTGTTCTAATAATCTAATTAGTCGAGTACTAAGTAAATTTACTAATTATTGAGTGATAAAGGAGAATTTGGGTAAAATATTTAATTTATTCTAAAGGTATGCAATTACTTTAGAAAAACACAAGTAATACTTAACAGCACAAAACCTGTGTAGTAAGACCAAATTAGTACAAAAGCTTTGGGTCACAGACAATCATAACCAGAAAGATAGCAGGTAGGTAGCCTTGAAATGAATGAAATCAGGACCACATGTAATGTAAGTCGGTGTACTTTTGTTGTTTTTTGGAGTTTCGGAATTTGGACTCTGTTCTGTGGCTAAAACCTCAAACCCCTGCTCTAAGAAAGAAGGGGTTTTCATTTCTTAGTTGCAGTTGTGTAATAAAGTGCAAAAATGGGGAGGATATTTGTGGTGGATCTTGAAGGCAGAACCTACAATTGCAAATTCTGCAAAACCCAACTTGCCCTTTCTGATGACCTTGTTTCCAGGGTAAAGTCCGCCCTGTTTGTACCGTGGTTATGTAAATCTATATTTTGGCTACAACTAAAATTCTCAGCTTTCTTATGTTGCTTATCGCAAATGTTACTACGTGTTAATTTAGAAAGTTTCAAATTCATAGCTGAAACTTCTTTAACTGTAACTCAACTACTTTTTTGTCTCATTGTGTAACTGTCAGCTTATTTGCCTTGCCGTGGTATATAAAATTGCTTTTGAGTTTAATTTTGCTGCATAAATTGTAGTTAGTACTTTAGTTTGCATGGTTAATAATGTCTGATGAAATCTCCTTTATGCTATTTGATCAGGCTTTTCATTGCCGCAGGGGAAAAGCATACCTATTCAGGAATGCGTGAGTTCCTTCTAATTACCTTTTAACGTTGGATTGATAGCAAGTCACTCTTGTCTATGAATCAGTATGTTATTTTTACATTTGATTTGATTTAGTTTTCGATAAACCACCCTATGAGTGCCAAGTTGTGCTTGTTTTTTTAGGCTTATGTGACTGCTTCTGTTATCAGGAGAAAGTTGATGTTCAATATATTTGGTACATCAGTAGGACGCAGTGGATAGAATAAGTTGAAAATGAAGATGTTCCCCCTAATTGGTTAAGTCTCTCTTTACCATTGACAACCTGCTGCTCTATTTTCAATGAATTATTGGCAAGACCATCATTTTTACAATGCCATTTGTGACCAAGTATTTTTAAACATGCGAAATTCCTTGTTCGGGCACATGTATCTTGAGCTAAATCCAAGGTTGCATTCTGATTTACATACATAAGAATAAAGACCAAGTATCAGCAGCCATTCGTTGGGGTTCTTTTTTGTTTTATTAACCTTCTTCTTTTGGTTTGTGGGGGTTGGGGGGTGCGGTGTACAAAATTAGTTGTCGTAGAAAGGATAATAGCAAAGTACAAGGGAGTTTGAAATTTAACCAAAAATGTACATCTAGATAAAAACGGCTATTGCAAAGAAATGAACTTGAGGAATGTAGGAGCTTTTCACATTTGAGTTAAGTTTCAACGACTCACAACATCAGCTAGTTATTATGTGCATTTGAGCACGGCGGTTTGGCTTAGGCCACATTTTGACACAAGTGTTGCTCAGTTGTATGAGGTTGCTACATGTTAGGCATGTAAGTTTGCATTTCTTCTTGCCCATCTATCTTCAAGAATTGGGCTTCCCTGGATTAGCCTGCCTGTCTACATTATCATCAACATCTGTAGTTCAAGTGTTCATTATTGACGTCATTAGTTGTCCAAATTATCGGGCTGTCAACCTAGGAAGTCAAAAAGAAAGATAATGTAGCATGTAGCATTGAATTCTGTACTTCCATTGCATGATTTCTATGTGTAGGATGAGTTTTTTGAGGGGCTGTAGTTGGTAGAAGATCACTTTGCTTCCTTAAAGATGTTGCTATTTTTAAAGCCTATTTTCTCATAGGAAGCTATGCTGAATCGTCTTTCAGCTCTCAAGCTGGTTGTTCAATTAAGGGTGGAATGAATTGGTTTATGTTAGGATGGGGAAGCGATCTCTTTCCAAGGACAGTTTATTTTGAGAACTCCAAATTTTCAGATTCACATCAAAGACATCTAGTTCGATGATCTTCTTTATTTTGCCTTCTTCATGGTGCAAAATATGTGTGTTTGTTAGCACCATTTTTTTAGTTTTTTTATTTTCCTTTGCAGCCCGATCATATTATTTTTCTCCTCCAGTATATGTGGAAGTTTTCACCTTTCTGTCTGTCTATGATTCAGGGTAAATATAACTTTTGGACCTCATGAGGAGAGAATGATGCTTTCTGGAATGCACACAGTAGCAGATATATTTTGTTGTTGTTGTGGGCAGATTGTTGGCTGGAAATATGTAATTTCTCTTCTTCCTTCTATTTCTTTGTTCCCTCTAATCCCCTCTCGTTGGCACTGACGCAGAGTCAAAACACATGACCATGGGAATACACACAAAAATAAAATGGAGGGAAACGGTCCCTCCTGCATTCCATACACACGTTCTGTTGTGCAGATAAATAAATAATATATACACACTGCCAGTGTAAAGAATTGTTACACTATCACTGCACTTTAATCTATCGTTGTAGGTAACCTGCCTTATTTTTATGTACATATAGTTATCTTTTAGGCGATGTGATAGTGTAAAAGTTCTTTTACACTGTCAATGTATTTAAACTCAAAGAATAAACAATACAATGGTAGTTTCGCTGGACTTGTTAATGACTAGTATTTGGTGCATCTTTCACACAGGAGGCAGCCCATGAAAAAAGCCAGAAGTATAAAGAAGGGAAATCTGTCCTTGAAAGGTTTATTTCTCTCTTTATTTTTTTTCCGCAAAATTATTTGTTCATTCTCATAACAATTGCACCTTAAAAATGGTATTCACACTTTCAATGTTCCCTATATAACATTTATATGCTGTTGATAATGTTTGTGAACAGAGGCAGGATTATTGATGGAGTTGACTCTGAATTCTATATTGATACTCATCCAAGCATGAGTGATGCTGAAGATGCATAACCTTGGTTTCCATTGTACCTAAATATAAAAATGATAATAAAATGGTTGTATCTTGTAGGACTTAACCAAAGAACTATTGTATCTTGTCGAAGATCTCCACAAATTTGTGGATATAGAAAAGAAGCTACTATAAGTTGTTTGTTTTATCTGTATGACTCATTAAATAAGTGCTGTACCAGTCAATCCGCTGTCTATCTCTAATGGTTGTGATTTGCTTTCTTGCCATGAGTGATGACTGTGAATTCTGAGCTTTCTTGCAAATAAATGAGGTGTAGCTATATTTTCTGCCTTGAGGCGTGAATATGAGCCTAAAATTTGAAGTTAATGCTAAGTTCTTGAGATGCATCTAATCTATGGATAAGCGAGTGAAGTGGTCTGAAATTTATGCCTTTTGTTGTTTTTATTATGAGTTGGAAGGCAATGGAATCTCGAGCCCTATTGCGAGGAGAATTGGAACTTCGTCTGAAGGTTTCATCCATTGGTACATACTGCATACATAAGTAGTGATAAAATCATAAGATCAAAACTAAGAAGAGTACAGTTTAGAAATTTAGAAACTTCGTCTCAAGGTTTCTTATAATAACTATAGTGGAATAAGTTTATAGAACTAACTTTTCTAATCTGATTACTACTCTTCATCAAAGGAATAACTACATGACAGTTGGAACTCCAGAAGTTGCATCATTCGATAGAGCCATATACTCAATCGCTTACTTGGAAACTGCAAATCTTGTGCCCATTTGTGATTGAATACACTTGAAGAAAGAAGAAAGACTTTACGATCCCTGATTAGGCTAGCACACGTTGTCACTGCCATGTTAAATGAATTTAATTACTGTACGTACTAAATATTCATGGAGTTTGCTTTGATGAGGAATTGCAATTATTATTTTAATCATTAGGCATGCTTCTCTAGGACAATGTAAAACTATTTAATCCCTCCTGTTATTTATCAATACTTTCTCATTTTGTCTTTGACATCCCCAATTTATTGTCCTATGTTAGACGGACATCTTCGTGCATGTTCTTGTAATATACTACTCACTGTAGAAAGGGATGTGTACAAGAGAATAGTCCTAAGCGCTTAATTGCTTTCCCAGAAAAAATAGATGATAGAAAGAGGGAGATGAACATGGAAAACATATGCTTAAAGAGAATTTAATAAGCATCACGATTGCCCTTCATGAAGAAAATATTATAATAATGACCTGCAAAGTAAACGGATATTAGCTTCTTGTTCTTGTTTCACGTCTAATCAAACAATGCACGTTAGATGCATTTCCTCCCAATAATGAACTTTCTACTCGACTTTAATTTGTTTGGGATTGAATCATAATTGTTATTGTTGGATGACCTTTGGCCCCACAAAAATTGGCAGTTCTACAAACCTTCTTTTATGCAACATAGTATACATTTACGACAGTTTTTCTGAACTTGCTTCTTTTTGCATTTCGCTTTATGCATCTAGTATTCGAAACTTAATTACTGGCCAGGTATATTTGGGGTCGTGCCACGTAAGACTCAGCTAAAGGGAGAAGTTCTTTTTACCATGAGTTTTTCTATTCTCAAAACTTGAATCAGGAGACTTCTGATAAAAGGGCGGATGAATCATATTCACCCCGACGCACTTTTTGGTGGTAAGTGGTAACATTCACAGGCAGTTTTCGTGTAATTTTTTTTTTTTTTCATTTTAATCCTTTTCTCCCTCTCTTTTCTTTGGATCATTGATGGAGCTAACTGTAAAGCTCCGCAAAATTTTACCTAAAATTCGGGATTTCGTAGTGTCGAGGTAGGCTAATGTATTTGAAGATTGTAGAAGCTCGCCATAATATGGACTTTTTGGGTTGAAAAATACATTGGGGAGTTGAGCAAATATTGTTGCAGAACAGGCGTTTCTACGGTCCATTATGCGACCGCAGAATTACTTCGTGGACCGCAGATCCGCCACGGAGTGAAGCAGAAAAGTAGGCCAATTTTGGAGGTCGCTTTGTGGTCAACTATGCGACTGCATAATCATTTCGCAGGCTGCACATCCGTTGCAGAACCGGCAAAGACAAAACTTCAGAAAGAGGTTATGCGATCCATTATGCGAGCGCAAAACTGATCTGCGGACCACAGATCAGTCGCAGACCTGTCCAGCCCTGCCCTATTTTTGGGGCCATTTCTGTGGTCCCCTTTGCGGATCGCATAATCGTTTAACGGAATGGTCCGCGACTGCAGACCCGGCTTCGTAAAGTTTAAGTTTTAAAAATTTTCACCTGACCCCAGTTTTATGAAACAACTTTGGGGTTATTTTGGTTGGTTTCAACGGCTGTTTTAGAGAGAGGAAGAGTGTTTTAGAGAGGGATCAAGTAGCTCCCACCATCCTACTACTCATCCCTTGCTCAAGCCTTGAAATTCAACAAGGAAAGCTCTCAAGGTCTCCTTCTAAGAGGTAAGGCTCTACTCCCCAGCTCTCAACTTTTGAATTGGACTGAACATGGGCAATGGGAGACATTAAATATGGGGTTGGAAGTTAGTCTTTGTGCATGCATGTGCTAAAAATGGTAGTATGGGAACTGTTGAACTGATTTGGGCGGAATATGGACTTGGGAATCAGTTGTGAGATAAAAGATTCCCATCCTAGGGCCTTGTTGTCTAAATTGCACATCTAGTACTTGATAAAATGCTCAAATGAGCTGAACCCGCGAATATCTTCCTAATTGTGGTTCGAATTTGTCATGTCTCTAATAGATTGAAGTCGCTAGCATTTTCGAAGCGTTGTAATAATTTAAGAAAATCTCAAGCGAGGTATACTGGCTAAACTCTCTTGTAAAAATCGAATTTCATGTGTCCTTGTAAGTTGTGATTATGATTGGCTCAATTTCTTATTTCCCATGTTCCGAGTCCTTCCTAATAAATTTGATTATTCTAAAATAAATGTTGTGTTGAAATAGGTATGTACTCAAAATATGTTCCAAATGTTTCTGTCGTATCATGATTCCCTCCGAGAATGAAATCTAGTTTGACCAATGTATTAAAGGTGTTGTGATTTAAAAATCACGTTTCAATTGCAAGTTAATATGCCTAGTAGTGGAAGAGATACTCAATGTGAGTAAGACTTCTATCGCTCATATATACACTTAAAGTATTTATTTGAAATTTCCTTATTGTTGATAAACCGTGATGATGCTTGAAAGTTATAGAGGTGAGCATGAAATATGAAATACGGCCGACGTTCCGAGAATGATATACAATTTTGGCCACTAGTGCCAATGAAACGGAAAGATGTGTGGAAGATTATGAAATGAGTTATAAATTTTTTAAATAATAAATATTTTTGGGAGTATCATTTAGTCATCGAGGACGGGAAGGTCGAAATAACCTAACCCCGAAACTACACATGCCAGTGTAGGAGTGATTGAGGGGTAAATCCCCGTGTTGATGTGATGAGATTGTTTTCCCTTATATGGGATGAGGCTGATGTGTTGAAATATTTCTCCTTAAAAGGGATGAGATGATTGCTAGTGGGATGTGATGTGATGTTGATCCACGCGGCATTATGGTGAGACGACTTAGCCGATTGGGCTAAGATCGGACGCGATGCCTCGCACATATGGTGTTGTGAGTGGATATCTCGGGGTGAGATGGCTTAGCCGATCGGGCTGAGATCGGAATCCGTGCTAAAAGTACGATGGTGTATCGGTACTAAAGATCTACCAACTTAAAAATGTTGAAATCTACTTGAAACTTACCTTTCTCTTAACTTGACACTTTAATGTTGTTTGAGGCCCCCATTGATCCCATGTTTCTTTCTTATTTTACTGTCACTCGTTCTATTGAGAGGGTGTTTGGTCTTACATACTAGTCCTATTCTATTTGTACTAACGTCCCTTTCGCCGGGGGCGCTGCATCTTTAATGGATGCAAGATTGATCAGTGATAGCAGTATACCCTCTCCTCAGCTAACTTGGTGAGCCTTACTTTTTATCGGGGCCTTGTATCTTTTATTCTTTATGTATTATGTTTTGAGGTATAGGCGAGGCCTTGTCGCCGGCACAATCATAGTACTTTTTTATGTCTGTTAGAGGCTCCGTAAATATAGTGTGGGTTGTATAGTGGTGTTTGAAAAGTCAAACTAGAAATGTTGTATTTGTATCACATGTTTCCACTTCTAAACTATGAATGTGTAGTGTATATTTTGGGAAATCTTAAATGAAGTTCTAACATTAATGACATTTGGATTGTTCATGTAACCTTCTCATTGTCAAAATAACGGAATACATCTTCACTCTATTCATGGTTAAGGTTGGGTAGGAAGTATCTAGCAATCTTGCTTGACCAAGTTATCTCGGTTGAGCACCGGTCGCGCTCCCCGAGGTTGAGGTGGGACACTGACAATCTGAATTATGTACCGAAACTCGTCCAAGTGTTTACAAAAAAAATCGAACAACAACCAAATTTGCAAGTGGTTTTAAAGATACGCGGATTAATTCGATACAAAGTGATAAATTAAGTTACTATTGAACAAACAAAGATAGAATAAATTTAAACCGCACGAGGAGGATAGTTTCAGCCTTATTGAAATATTTTTCCTGGAGTCGGGCTCGCCACGACCGGCGCCAACGAAAAAGAGAAAAGACTTAGTAATAGAGAAAATAATGATATATTGCTTTGGTATGCGTGTTACCATGCCTTTAATGAATTATCAGACCCCTTTTATATAGTAGGAAAATCTTATTCTAGGTACAACTCTATAAAAGATAAAAATCCTTCGATTAACTGATTGCCGGTTCTTCGTCGATACGTGCCGAGATCCTAGCCATAATATTCTGCTGGTCATGCATATTACGGTCTTCCGTTGGCCATGCCCGATTGTTTGACAATGTACTTCAAAGTCGTTCAAGGCTAAGACCAAATCCGAACCGTGACTCCAATGTTCTCGAGGGTGGGCGTCGTCCCCCGGATTCTGATTTGATGAGAACTTTGCCTCGATTTCGTTTCCCTATCATCATGTCTCGAGCTTGACTTATTTTATCGAAGACCGGGGTGTACCATGAACCCGATTTTATCCGCATACACCAAGCATGAGTGAAAATTCTGTGGCTGTATCTTGTAGGACTTCTCGAGAGAACGATTATATCTTTGTCGAGAATCTCCTCAAGTTTGTAGACATAGAAAAGAAGAAGTTGCTACATTAGTTGTTTTTTATCTAATATGATTCACTAAAGTTAATGCCTTAGTCATACAGCCTTTCTCATAATGAAAATAAGCAGGTTTGATTAAAATAATGTTTTTTTTCCTATTTAGGTATTGATCGAATAAAAAAGAGTTAACGTAAAAAAATAAAAAAGTAAATACGTTGCTTTGTCCTTAAGTTTTATCATGGAGATCAATCTTTCGAAGAATTATTAGAATCACTTGTGGCCAGATGGCTATTGCTTATAATACTACTAGTTTATATCTCAAAATCTTACTCCACTTCTACCCCCTTATAGTTGATAAGTTGAAGAAAGAAAATTTTCAGCTAAACATTTGAAATATATTATGTTATTTCTTGGAGAAGAAAAAATTATAAAACTTATAGCATTGTTTATGTAAAACAATTTTCAGCAAGCAAATTAAACACATGTATGACTTTTGACTTAGAGATAATTAAATTGACATTGAAAAAAAAAAAAAGGTACCGACTTGTCCTTATACTATTCGAAAATGTTTAAATTTGGCTTTCATTCTACTTTTGGTTCAGACATACTTATTTCGTCCTGGGGTCAAGACTAAAAATATAATAGGATAATATTAGACCATCAAGTGTAAAATGCAGGAAGGTAATATTAGACCAAAAGTTTAACGGGATGCAAAGTTACTCAGTTTAAGAGAGTACAAGAAAATTTTGACCATTTTTTCCATTAAGAATGTACTCATCCATACTTTAGAAAAAAGAATTAAACTATATACACAAATAATGTAATTTGTTTTTACAGTATTAAAGTATTTTAACCTAATATAATAGGTTAATTTAAAACCATAACCAATTACTCCACACGTTAAATAAACTCCAAGTAGAATATGTACCGTAGTCCGTAAAGTACAACTTCTAGTTCAGAATAAGCAATGCACTTTGACATGAAAGAGGATTTATAGATCTAAACCATAGAATTGTGAATTATGGGCTTGAGTGTGTTGGGCTACATCCACATCCTCTGACGAAACGGGTGAAGTAAAATCGTTTCCTTCTCAAAACGCAAGAACAAAAAGGATATCAAAATTCATAGGCCTAATCCTCTGAACCAAATCCCAAATCCGAACAAGTTGCTTTTCAATCTACAGATTTTCCGACATATTGATCGCAATTCTCGTTAAACCTTTTCTTCGTAATCTCTTGTTTGCTTTTTTTTTTTTTGCCTATTCCAATTTTGGTTATCTCTGTAAAACGATAACGAAGAAGAAGTAAATCAGAAGCCAATGGGAAGCCGGAAGTCTTCGTCCAAGAAAAAATCTTCCAAAAAGAAGAGACCCAAAATTTCCTCTAAGGTCTCCTTTTTTCACTCTCCTTTTCTATACACACACAGACACATTAATTCACATTCTCCTCTCTTGCTCAGTACTCATTATGTATGATGTTCTTCGTTTTACTTATTTTGCTTTTTTAGGGCTTATATTTTTCTGTTTACTGAATTAATTTAGTGTAATGTGATGCAATATTTGCTGATGTCCTCTTATAATGATGCTAACTTTTGGGTCTTTTCATGAGTGTATTACAGCAAGGGATGGAAAAACTGTTATTTTGGGGGTAAACTGAAATAAAAAACTTCTCCTTTTGCTAAAATTAGATATAAAACTGTTTTCCAATGAATAAGGATCAAAAAGTAATTAATAGGCTGTTTAGTTTTTGGGTACAGTAGCTATATGTATTAACATGACTAAATTGAGAGAATAAGTGCTATATCGATTATGTTGATGCAAATATGTTACCTATGTTAAACTACATTTACAAACATATCTTTAGTTTAGTGAGGATTCACGTGGTATAGTTCATGCGGGAGTGTAAAGTCACATTGCATAGTCATTCTGAATTGCCATAGTTGGTGACTATAGTGGAATAAATCTAGAGGACTAGCTTGTCTAATCGGATTAGTACTCTTCATTAGAAAAATATTTACCTGCACTTTTTATACTCATATCTAAGAAGGCGTCATAGTAACCATGGTAAAACAGATATCTAAGCTCTTGTTTAAATATCTTTTTTGGTGTTTCAATTTGTGATTCCTTAAACTGACACAGGAAGAAAGAATTATGAAAGACTTACTAGCAAGCAAACGTTGTCACCTCTTTATTGAAAAAATATAATAACTAAAATATCCATAGTTACTTTAATGAGAAATTGCAATTATCTCTTTAATTATAATAGGCATGCTTCTCTAGGACAATGTTAAGCTAATTAATATGTGCTGTTTTCATATCAATACTTTCTCGTCTTGTCGCTGGCATCCCCAATTTATTATCCTTTATTATACATCTTCATGTGTTGTGTGGTTAGATCCGGAAGAGAAAAAGCAGAAGAAACAAATCCAAGAAGTTTTCCAGTTCTGAGGATGACACGTCATCTTCTGCTTCCTCCAATTATTCTAGCAGTCCACAGTCTTTGTCCTCCAGTTCAGAGGATGATTATAGTAGGAAAAGTCGTAGGCACTCACGTGATGTTAAACACGTGAAGAAAAGAACTCGGAGAAGATCTTCAAGCCGAGATGTCAATGAGGGTTCACCCCTTGTAAAGAAAAGAAAAAGGTCAAATCGAAAGAGTCTTGATTATGGGAGGAAAGTGCAGAAGAAGAAGCGACGGAGACATACTAGTATTAGCTCCAAAAACAGTGATTCGAGAAGTTGTTCTAGTTGTCGATGTGAAACTAGTATTAGCTCCAGAGGTAGTGATTGTACTAGTGGTAGTGAGGATATTGGTTTGAAGAGTCCCAGGATTAAGTCAAGAAAAGGGATGAAAGAAAAGAGAGTTTGTAATGAGCCAAGCATTGAAAAGAGGAGTGGAAGTAGGGGGTCAACTTGTTCTTCATGTAATCATCAATCATGTTCTTGTAATACTACTCACAGTGGGAAGGGATATGTGGAAGAGAATAATCCTAAGCGCTTAAGATCTGTTATTACTGTTCCAGAAAAGACACACGAGAAAGAGGGAGACGAACAGGGAACAGATATGCTTAAGGAAGAGATTTTGAATAAGCATCATGATTTCCCTTCCTGCAGAAACCATGACAATAATGACCTGGAAAGTAAAAGGAAATTAGCTTCTTGTTCTTGTTTCTCGTCTGATCAAACAATGCAGGTTGAAAATTTGATAATAGCTGATGCAGTTCCTCCCAATAGTGAAACGATTGGGCTTGGCCCCACAAAAGTTGGTGGTGGTATAGATACTCATCCAAATAAAGTCAAGGAAGTAAGTCACAATAATGGAGGTGAGAGTGTGGTTTCTGATAGTAATGCTAATTCAGCTTTCGAGGATCTTGAGACTCTCTTAAGGAAAAAAGCATTGGAGAACTTGCAGAAGTTTCGTAAAGAGCTTCAAACAAATTTGAAATCTGTTGCCAAGGAAAAGAAGAATGACAGTGATGTTAATCAGTTATCCCCTTCAAGGACTGAGGTTTCACCGTACAAGTCCCTGGAGCAGGAAAATAAAGAGGGATTGGCTTTAAATCAAGTTATAGGATGTAGAAGCAAGCTTGTAACTAATAAGGAGTTTCCTCATTCCACTAAGATTGAGATAAGTACTCCAGTCGAAAAGAACAACGGAAAAGAAACTGGATACATTAAGGAGAGTATTACGCAACCTTCTGATAAATCAGCACTCTCACAGAGTCCAGAAATGGAGGACCATACCACTGCGCCACTTCACATCGATGAACCGGAACCTGGTAAACCATCATGTAGTACCAGAGTACAGATATATAAAAAGGAAGATCCATTGGCTTCCAAGAGAAACATAAATAAAACACCAGATCCTTCGAGACCTGGAGTTCTTAGTACTGTAACCAGCGATAACTTAGGCATGGGAGCTGTTAATGCGAGTATCCGTCCTAATGTAGAAACTTCTAGTGTCAGATCCACATCTGAAGGACTTACTTCAAAACACCAGCCAGATGGAACCAAGGATGGTTCTCAGTTCGAACAAAAGACCATGTCTGTAATGAGGGGTGGTGAAATGGTACAGGTATTATAATCGTATTCCATTATTTATGCATGTCAGGTGGGGTTTTTCCAACTTCGGGTTGATAAATAATCCTACAAGTAAATAATTCTCGCCATGTTTGGTTTGGATTCTTTAAATTGTTTCTGATTATTTAAATGATTAAGTATGAGAGAATTGATAGAAATTATTAGTTTAATAGTTAGTAATTAGCTCTGACTATAGAGTTCTTTTAGCAATAGCCAAACACTGATGGTGGGGAGCAAACTGATTGAACCAAAAAACTGATTTAGTTTAATAGTTATAGTAATTAGCTCTGACTATAGAGTTCTTTTAGCAATAGCCAAACACTGATAGTGGGGAGTAACCAGGTAAAATAATCCTACGCAAACAGTCTTTGTATTTGGTTAATCTTTCAAGAACTACTTTGTTCTCTCTCCCAGACTTAATATTTTTAATACATAATGATTGATCCTTTCTTGTGGGCAGTCCCTGTTGGAAATTCATTACTAGAGATAAAATTTGCATATGTTCTCATATTTCTCTAACCTCTGCCAAGCATATCTGATAATATACGTGCTTTGTTGTATTCGGGTTTTTGGTCAACTCTTTTGCACCCCGGTGGCACACCCTTGGCTAATTTCTGATTAACTTACTTTTACTTTCTTTTAATTAAAGGGAAGAAACAAATATGCATGCAAAGTCTCCATTTTTGGGACTTTTGGTTTTTTTTCCTTACTAGTAGAGTGTCTATGAGAGTCGCTTGAAGCACGTCTTTTTCTCATAAAAATGCAGCTCTCAAGTGTAGATGGAATGATGAGGGGAAGTTTAATAGTTAGTCGTATTTTTACCATCCAAATACCTGTGAGACATTTCTAACATGTTTTAATTCTAATTTGTTTGATCTCATCTTCACATGGTTTGTATGTTGGCCAGGTAAACTACAAGGTTTACATCCCTAAGAGGGCTCCTGCTCTAGCCAGGAGACAACCCAAGCGGTGATGTGAGGAGGTACAATTTTTGTGCCATTTGGGTCTTCTTTTTTTTTTTTTATTCTTAATCAAATTGGCTTGCTGCAATGTACTGAGTCAGGACTTAGGTGCTAGTTGGCTGAATTTTGAAGTTCCTGAGATGACTACACTACGAATGCTTGTGTATCAAAGATTATTGAAAACAGAAAAAACTGACGTAGTCAAGTGTGTCTTGAACAGAAAAAACAATAAAATTTAAGCATGTCACATTGGAGCTCTCTTACTTCCTTTTGCGTTATTTTTTTCAATGAAGTTAATCCCTTTCCACAATTATTGTAAACAGATTTCAGAGAGGTTATTTTCCCATCGGCCGCAGTCTGCTAAATGTGTATTGAATTGTATTATTTAGCAGATCCAGTCCAAACTTTGGTTAACTCAAGGTTCCAGCGACACTGGTGAAAGATTGACTGGTATATTTGATTGACTGAAATGTCTCAACTCTCAAGTGTTGTATTATTTTGTTATGGACTGCAAGTGCGTTTTTGTGACTCATTTTGTCTAACAAGCTGCTTTATTTTTACAATTCGAGAAACTGCTAATATTTGTATTATTATCATGAAAAATATTAGTTTTTGGTTTGTTTTAAATTGCTTTCTTCTTATTGGTTTTTTGGGTTTCCTTTCATGCGTCGTTGACAAGCATAGGCATGAGATCAAGCAGCCAATAGTCTTACGTTTTTCCTTTCTGAAGGAGTAGTAGACTTGCTCAATAGCTAGCTTTATCATTCTTTTGTGAGGCAGTAGGTGACACACTAAAGTTAATAAATGTCGCTAATCAATCTTGTTAGCTTATTCTCAGCTAATTAAAATCGTAACAGTTATAGTCGCGGAGTGGAAATATTCACCTTTGTTTGAAAAGAAAATTTCAAAAACCTCCGGGATTGTACCATTTGTAGATGGAGGCTTTGATAGCAGCAAAGTTATGAGCATTACCTTTCATAACTTAAATATGAGAATGTCACATGTATTCTAACGTCTAAACATTATCCTTTACAAAAAGCAATGTATACAGACTAAATAGCCGACAAACTTAGGAACTTGTGGTAGTCCCTCTTCACGCAGCTTTTAACAAGGGTTTCCAAGACTTGTCCAGATAAACAAAGATGAATAATACATTTAACTGGCCATGCATTGCTCTCAAAAAGTTAATGATATGCAACGTTCAGTCCCTCAATACATCAGAATTTCGCAAAGTTCCTCAACGTTAGAAAAATCACCCTTTGTTTTCTCTTCTACTGCTGCACTCATTTCTTTAAGCCACTTATGCAAGCCCAGTCATCCATCTTTGAAATTGTAATGTTCTCCAGGTATGGTGAATACCTTTCTAGGATACGAGGGATCTACAGAAGATTTTCATCACTCAGAAAAACCACCAATGCAAATATTGCACTAGGTAAATCTAATTCTTTTGTATTTTGAAGGCAAGAGTTGTTCAACATAGCAATCAAGAGTTCATGCATTTCTCTTTTTCATTTTTGGTGCAAAGAACCGTTGGTAGGTGATGTAGAATACTAGACTTTTTTGACTCTGTAAGAATTACAGGGGTATTGTACTTGTAAATTTTAGATACCACCCCTGTTTGGGTGCTGATGAATAAAAATGTTTGTACAAAAAATTAAAAACATATAAAATAAAAATAAAAAACCCCAAGTCTTTAGTAAATCTAAATCTTTTGTCTTGTTTCACAAGAATAAAATACCAGAGAATATCTACATGCATAGTTGTACTCTCATTTTTATGCACATGAAACGTAATTCTTTCACGTACCCGTAGATTAGTTTTGTTAAGCATTTAACTATTTGTAATTTCATCCCCACGGAAAAAGAAGAAAAAAAGAAGCCAAGGGATGAATGGAATAAATGGGAGGAAATTATTGAGAATCATTAAGGGCCTGTTTGGAAAGCCATCCTGTAATTGGATTTAGGTGTAATTGAATGTAATTACACAGTTTTTGCATGTTTGTTTGACCAAGTAATTACTTGGTCAGCATGTAATTGGGTGTAATTGAGGGGGTGTAATCACACTCTATAATTCTCATGGAAGAGCTGAAAATTGTTGGTAATTACATGGTGTAATTATCAGATTATTTTTTGAATCTCTTTTATTTTCTTTTTAATTTACTTTTTATTTATATTCTTTTTAATTTTTTTAACTTTTTAAATTCTTTTTTTTCAAATATTATTTTTTTACATTATTTAATTTTTATTTCCTTATTTCTTATTTCTTATTTCGCAACCTTTACTCACGTGTTTCTACAAAATTTCTCATATTTTATTTCTTTCTTTAATTTTTTTATTCTATTTAGCTATGTTATTATTCTAATTTTCTAAAAAATTATACCCCGTAATTTTAGAAAGAATAAGTCATCTACAAACTTGACTTGTGATGAGTGATGTCATTAAAGTTAAACTTTGTTGTTGGATCAGGTTATATGCAAACTTAACTATGTTAAAGTGATAGATTCCTTTTTAATATTCAAATAATATTCTCATTTTCCATGTAGTTGCTCATATTTTTTATTTTCTTTATTTTCTTCATTTAGCATAATTGTGCTATTATTCTAGTTTTGAAACTATTACTCCTAATATTAGAAATAAATCATTAATAAACTTGGCATATAATAAGTGATATCATTAAAATAGAATCTCATTGTTGCATGAGGTTATAGACTTAGGTTTTCCTTTTCTTTTGAATTATATTTACTAAAATTATGTTGAAATTTATTTTATATTATGTCGTAATTTTACGTAAAAGTAATATGTTAACTTTTTTTTTTTTTGGATTTTGAATTTATGTTATATTTTCGCTTTCATTTTATTTGCTTTAGTAGTATTCACTTATTAATTTAGATTGCGTGTCATTCATTTTTTCAGTTAAAATTGATAGATTATTTTTTCGTAAAACATTTGAGTAATGTTATGGCATTATATTTATAAATACTAATCATTTTATCAAGCATGCAGTCCATGATGTTTTTACAAAATATGTATTTTATTTTTTATAATTGATTACAGTAAAATCTTATTAATTTGCAATATATGTATATATCAATTATTTTTATAATATTAGTTACAAATATATGGTTAGTAATTGATATATTTTTAAAAAAAATTATCTATCTTAAATGTCAAATTTAATTTTATTTAGAAAGGCATATATTTGTTAAATCTTAACTTTTAATTTTTGATAATTGACTTTATATTTATACTTTAATCTAACTGTGTCATTACACTTGTGCAACCAAACAATACACTTGTAATTACACTGTATACATTATAACAAACAAATACCTCTGACTAACAAAAAGATTGTATAGTAGGTTAGTGTTATATACATGCTTTTCTCTTATTGTTTGCTATGAAAGAGAGTTACAAACTTCAGAAACCCCC
>MCJB01017300.1:23885-49077 GCA_002018475.1 Nicotiana obtusifolia | reverse complement strand
ATATATATATATATATATATATATATATATATATATATATATATATATATATATATATATATATATATATATTTGTGTTGCGTCAGAAGTAAGCCATCATTGTACGGAGTAATTTCTACACCGAGGAAGTAGTGTAGGCTGCCCAAATCTTTAAGAGAAAACCGAGAGGCCAATCTAGTAATAAGAGACTGAACAGCTGACCTCGAGTACCCTCTGATAATAATATCGTCTACATACGCTAGAAGAAATAGCAGAGAGTCACCACAATGATAGATGAACAAAGAGTTATCAGAATGAGCATTAGTGAAACCACAGGAAAGCAAGTAAGAATAAAGCTCCAAATACCAAGCACAGGGAGCTTGGCGTAGACCATAAATAGCTTTCTTCAAGAAGCAGACATGATCTGGAAATCGAGAATCCACAAAGCCTTGAGGTTGTTTCATAAAAACAGTGTCATGCAAAGCACCTTGTAAAAAGGCATTGTTGATGTCCAACTGGTGGATAGGCCATCCAAAAGTGACGGCGATAGAGATAATAATACGGATTGTGGTATGTTTTTCTATGGGGCTAAATGTGGAATCGAAGTCAAAGCCTGGTCGTTGGGTATATCCTTTGGCGACAAGGCGCGCTTTATAGCGCTCCATAGTGCCATGAGGATTGTGTTTGATTTTGAAGATCCATTTGCATCCAATGACATTATGATGAGGGGATGGGTGTACCAAGGACCAAGTTTGATTGCATTGTAGAGCATCAAACTCTACTTACATTGCATTACGCCAGTGAGGATGTTGGCAAGCTTGATGATATGAACTAGGAGCTAATGGAAAAGGATATGATCTTGTTGTGGCTAAATAATTAAAGATCTCTTTTTGTTTGAAAATATTATTCATTGACCGTATTACTGCTCGATTTTGGTTGGGTGATAAAGCAGATTGGTTAGGTGACATTGGTGAAGTTGTGGTTATTTGAGAAATGTGGTTTGGGGATGAGTTGAGATGGGCAAGTGTAGTTTCTAGTAGTGTTAACAGCAAGTGTTGGAATGGGTTGTGCAGGGAGTGAAGCAGGCAAAGGAGAAGAAAAAGGTGAAGTAGTTACCTGGGATGGTGATATAAAAGGCTCATCATTGATCAAGGCAAAGTAATGGGAATCTCTGTTCATCGGCGCCATTTGTATTTCATCAGATAGGAGATCTTTGGAAGGAGTTTGAACTTCTCCAGTATGTGGAGAAAATTCTGCAGGATGAATTACCCAGAGATCTAGTTGTGTAGGATTGACACAAGATAGAGTAGTTTGATAGTTTTTGAAGGGAAATACCGACTCTACAAAAATGACATGGCGAGAAGAGTAAAATTTTCGATTTTGAGGGTCTTAGCAAATGTAACTGCTTGACACTTTTTCATACCCCATAAATACACATGGTTTTGATTTATTCTCTAACTTGTGGCTTGTGTATGGCCTAAGCCATGGATAGCATAAACAACCGAAGACTCGGAGTTTCGAATAGTTGGGAGCAATGTTAATAATGTTTTATAAGGTGATTTATTTTTGAGAATCAGTGAGGACATGCGATTGATTAAGTATATGGCTGCTTGACATGCTAGTGACCAAAAATGAAGTGGAAAAGATGCATGGTGTAGCATTGTAAGAGCCGTCTCTATGACATGACATGTTTTCGTTCAGTTGTCCCAACATGTTGGGGAGTGTACAGTGGACTGGTGAAATGTTGAATGCCCATGCGACTAAGTGAAGAACGTAGCCAATGTATTCGCCACCACTATCTCTATAGACAGAACGAATTGATGTATTAAAGTATCGTTCAACATAATTTTTAAAGTTATCAAAGATGGCCATGATATCAGATTTATGTTTAACCGTGAAAAGCCAAGAATACTTCGTAAAGTGGTCAACAAAAACATGGTAGTAGCGAGACTTATCAAAGGAAGGAATAGGAGAGGGTCCCCACACATCTGAATACAAAATGTCAAGAGGTCTAATACTTTGCAAAGAATTTATTCCAAATGAGAGACAATGACTATTATTACATAAGCAAGAATCACAAAAAGTAAAAGACTTTGATGCAGACATCGGAAGGTTCAGCAACGAGACTATTGACTTTGTGACCCGAGGTTGAGGATGACCAAAACGAGCATGCCACAAATGTAGTGATGGATGACTAGTTGACATTGCAAACTGAGTGGAAGGTGATGACTGTTTGGTGACACGATCAATTGATGGCCATTTGTACAGATCCACATTATTCTAGCCTTGAAGAAGTGATGCCCCTATTCTAAAACAGATCCTTCACAACCAAAGAATATGGAAAGAATTCAATGGAGGAATCATTTTGTCTACTAAACTTGGCTACTGAAATAAGATTTTTTTCTTATATGAGGTGCACACATGCCATTATTAAGCACAAATGAATTAAAATTGGAATTTGAGAGAGTGGTGTTTTCTATATGTGAAATAGGAATATCATTACCGTCACCAATGATGATGCTACAACCCATATTTGCATACGTTAGCTTACGCCGTAAGTTAGTCTACGTAGGTCGGAGAAGAGATTATCTTTGAGATGATAAAAATTTAGTCCTATTGGTCTTAAATGATACAAGGGTGTATAAGAGTGGTTAACAAGTACTAGAAGTTAAACGAATCAAGGATGTTGTAACTCGTATTTTCGGGTAAATCTAGAGGTGATTAATATTACCAAGAGGTTATTTTTTAAGGTATTTGAATCATATAATACCCGTTTCATAAGTCTTGAAGTCAAACGAGTTATGAAACAAAAGTTGACAAAAGTTGTCGCAACTTACGTTCATAATTTTACTCATATTTTAGGTCAAATGGCACTAAGCTTTTCTCCCTAATTTACTTGAAATTACGGGGTGATCTACCCACCAAATTGAATATCTATGAGTCTAGTTTATAACTCATTAAACCGTTTGTCGATACGATCTCCGAGTTGAGAGATATTCGCGTTTTCGCGAGACTGCGCCAAGCAGCTCTCGGTGGGGCCCACATAGGCGGTTAAGACTTGTAGATGTATATAACACGCCTCAAGCCCGGTTTTAAGTCACTTATTTTCAGTATATGCAGACCTTAGAACCCTAAGAACACCCTGTCAAGGTTCTCTCATGATCCAAGACTAAAACAAAGGGCAAACAACACAAATCAAGTGTCGAGAATCCCGTGGCGCTAGTAACTTCCTTATTCTTCTTGTTGTTGCTGATTTTTGTGTTGTTCCAGCTGGTGCGGGAGGTTGTTTTAAGTTGTTTATGCTCTATAAAATACTCCCTCAAGTTTTAATATCAACCTAGGTGATTTTAAACCTTCTAAAGTGATTCTAGTGCCAAAAAACCCTAATTGATTGCTAGCTTCGCTCCCTTGTTTTTGTGGCAGCATTGGAGGGATATTTCGTGGTCAATTAAGGTCAAATTGGAGTTGTTCTTTCTTTTTAAAGGTAAGGAACCTCTTACCCTACATATATTTAAGATTATCCAAGTTACGGCTAAGTCGTTGAAGCTAGAACTTGTGAGATATATGTCGAAAGGCATGCTAGTAATATTGTTGGTTGGTGGATTGTTTTGGGAGGCTCAAGATGATTATTATTGATGTTGTGTGGGATGTTTTCTGATTGTTTTAACTTGTGGGAAGTCACATAAATAGGGGAGGTATTGTCCGTTTCATTGTAAAATAGGTTACGGTTGATACGTAATAGTTACGACGCTTAAACGATAATGACAGTGTCATTTCTCTTATTGTAGACTAAGGAGTCGTTGCATTTTCATACCTTGAGATTGGGAAGTATATACAAGGTATGTGAGGCTATTCCTTTCCTTCTTTGCACGACTTTGATTGTGCGTAACGTAATGAACGAGCTTCCAAAGATACTTCACTCTTAGAGGCTAGCAGTACTTACATTGTTTCCCTTCTTATGGAACGATTTATGTTGATGTTACTTATCTTTATCTTTATGTTATCAATGTTGTTGGTACTTCATGATTCTTATAAGATTCTTGATGGGGATTTAGTCCTAATAATGTGTACGGAGGATTCCAACCTTACGTCACTCCGAAAGATTCAAAATGTGATTCCAATGAGTCCAACACACATCATATATATGTATCTATTTTACTCTACCGAGCCGCGCTATAGTCGGCCGGGTATGGCACCTAGTGTGCAACCACTGATCAGTTGGGTTTTACCGAGCTCCACGTGGCCATGTATGATTCTACCGAGCCTTATGATGGTCGGGTACGTTTTTACCGAACCTATTACGGCCGGGTACGATATGATGATAATGATGCCCACAGAGGCATATGTTTTAAAAGTTTATAATATATATACGCATCATCATGCATTCATGTCAGTAGCCCTCAGAGGTACCTAGATATTACAGGTCGTATATTCTCTATCCCTTTTTACATTATTGTTCTTACTTATGCTTTCCTGCCTTACATACTTAGTACTTTAGTCGTACTGACGTTCTTTTATTTGTGGACGCTGTATATCGTGCTGCAGGTCCTGATAGACAGGTATGCGAAGCTTCCCCACCACAGTAGGCTGCCCAGTTCAGCGGTTATTGGCGAGATCCCTTCTCCGGACTTGCCGTGGTCTTGGTATGCATTTTTGTTATAGGTGTTATGGGTATTTCGGGGCCCTATTCCGGCAATGTTGCATCACTTATGTTCCTTTAGAGGCTCATAGACAAGTGTCGACTCATGTATAGTTTGGATTGCCTTGTCGACTAATTTTTGCTGTATAGTCTCTCAGGACAGCCTTGTCGACCCATGATATATATGTTCATGCCATTATCTGTCATTGTTGGTTGTTTAGGATTCATGTCTACCATTTATAACGATCTCATTGGCCCGTATAGACAATAAGAAAGATTAAATAAAATGTGCGTTGGTGCTCGGCAAGTATGGCCCGGGTGCCAGTCATGGCCCTGCGGCTTGGGTCATGACAGATGATCTCGTCCATGCAAGTGAAATCTGATGCAGACATGAGGTTTTGTGGATCATTTCTCATGTGGTGTGACGCTCCCGAGTCAATCATCCACCGGCTATTTGACATGTTATTACGAGCAGCAAAATTAGCTTCCATTTCACCAGTAGAGTGAGATTTTGAGCGGCAAACTTTAGCTATATCACCAAATTTGTCAAAAAGTTGACACTGAACTCGTTGATTGTTGGATCGTCATGGATTATATTCATTCTGTTGTCTGAGTTGATTGCTAGACTGTACGTTTGTGAAGAAGGACTTGCAATTGGTGTTGAAGTTGTTACTACGAGGTCGACTGTTTGAGGAGTTTCTCTAATTAAGTTGAGCAGTGATAGTGAGTTGTTCCTTCTTGGAATCTTCATACTTTAGGAAAACTTCATGACCAAGTAGTTAATCATATAGTTCTTCAAAGCTTATAGGTGTGTCTCGGGCTCGGATGGCTGCTGAAATTTCCTTAAATTCAGGCCCTAAACCACTAAGGACTTTAATCATCAATTCTTCGCTGGTTAAAGGAGATCCAGTGGCTATCAGTTCATCCACTAAGGATTTTATTTCACGCATGAAATCAGCAATAAATTTGGAATTCCTTCACAGTGCGGATAGTTGTTCACGAAGTCCAAAAATCCAAGCATGGGATTTTGTTGGCATGTGTAGTGTGAAGACTTTTCCAAGCAAGTGCAGTTGTGGTGACATTGGCTATCATTGGTGCGATTGTGCAATCCACCGAGGCCATGATCGCGTTTCGAAGAAGGCTATCTTGCCTTGTCTAGATTTTGTAGACTGGGTTGGGCTTGCTTGAACCATCTGTTGAAGTAAGAAACTGTGGAGGACATAATTATGTGCCATCGACATAACCCATGAGATCATATCCAATGAGGAGAGTGGAAAGTTGAGCTTTCCATGTCGAGAAATTATGACTACGGATGAGTTTGAGAGGTAGTTGAGATGCATGATTAATGGTGATTAGTTGATTTGGTTGAGGGGCACTGCCACCAGTAGCAGCAACAACAATGGTATCTGAAGAGGGCATTGTTGTTGGTTTGGTTTGACAAGAAAAGAAAGAAAAAAAGGGTGTTCCCAGAATCAGTTATTCGTTGGAGTCTTTGATGCTCTTGATACCATAAAGGAACATAAATAGTTGCTGAAAGTGATGCTTTTCCATTGCCTTTGTTGCGTATATTTATACAGTGAATTTTTTGAATCCAAATCTAAGTAGATAAGTACAACAGATATTTACACCAGACTTAGAATGTCAGTAAAACTAGGACTCTAATTGATGGCAGTTTAAACTAACTGAATCACGTGGATAATGAGAAGTTGTTATGATTTTGAATCCCTTTATCTACCCAAAAAAAAAAAATAATCCCTTTATCAGTATGTACTTTTGATATAACTAGTCTCAGCTAACATAATTCTAAAAAAAATCTCTCGAGTTAGTTCGTTTCATCCTCCTATGACCTATCTATGCAGATTTCTGTCTTCGTTCGTGATTAGGGGTGGCAAACGAGCGGTTCAGGTCAGATATGGACGGATGGAAAACGGATAATACAAAAAACGAATAAATTATCCGACCCAATCCATATTTAATACGGATAACATACGAGTTAACTGGCAGATAATATAGATATCCATATTATCCATGGTTTTTGAATATGATCATTTTTGGGAGAATTTCTAGTCTCTCTAACTTGAGGAACCCCTAATTTGAGGATTTATAAATGTAAAAGTTAAACTTATTAGTTATCCATTAGTTATCAATTTTCTAAGTGAATAATATGAATCTTATCCATATTTGACCCATTTTTAAAAAGTTCATTATCCAACCCATTTTTTAATGGATAATATGGGTTGGATAACTATTTTTTTAAATCATTTTTCCACCACTATTCGCGATCATGTTGGGGAAAGGTAGTTGTAGAGGAGCAGCAATCAAATGGTGATTTCCCCCATTGGATCCAATAAAAACTCTATTTTCAAATGTTAAAAGATGAAAAATTTCATAAACCACTATTATTTAGAGTCTAATAACTATAAATTTTTTAATTACTCGTTCGTGCAACGAATACAATGCGTATCAACTATCGTTCGCACAATTGTATTCATTCATGCAACGAATACAACTAAGGCGAAATACAGAAATACAGAAAAATAAAATGTTCTTGTTGAGAGTCAAGCTCAAGACCTTTGTTAACTAAGTTGGCACTCTAACCAACTAAGATACGAGAGCTTGTTGTTCTCTTGTTTCAGTTTAAAATAATTAATCTTGTATTTTATGGATTTGTTATAATAATTCAAATATAGTTACGCATAGTAAATTTGCTGAAAGTATAGCTATGAATGAAAAATACAATATAAATATTTGATGTGTCGCATAATTTTTTCCTAAAGATCCATCAGACATTGCACTTTGGATTTTATGTTGTTTAATCATTATTGACTCTTGTCAGCCACTTCTCTTTATGTTTCTCTTTTAAATTCTTAATATTTTCTTAATTATAGATTCAAGATTATTAATGTTAATAAATTAGCATTGTGTAACTTTGGCGTTATGTTAATTTTTATTTTTTTGACAAATCTTCTTATTCCGTACTCTCTTTCTTGGATTCGAGGAGGAATATACTTTTAAAGTTTTTGAGGTTTAAACTTTCCGTTACCAGAATTAGGGAACGAACTAACTTTCCATTACCAAATATTAACAAAGGACATTCATAAGCACTAAAAATTAGGAGAGGAAGAGAAAATCGAGTATTTTGTATGGATTGAGCAACATGGCAAGTATTTAAGAAAGATTTTAAAATATAAAATATTAGGCAATGTACTTATATAAATTAAGATCTTACTTGATTTTCAGTTCATAAATGTTATGAGTTCTTACCTAATTCAAATAAAAAAGATTTAGTGATCAAAATATTTGTAACTTCAAAGTTCTAAATATTAGAGAAGTAACTTAAATTACAATCCTATTCAATGTAAAATCTATTTTAAATGGTTAAAAAAGACAAACGATATAAGGGGCTTCATGTTTTTAATATAGTATAGATAGATTTTATTGGGCAAAATAAATAAGTTGCCACCTGTCCTATGGACCAAATCCCCCTTAAACGATAATAATATTACACACACAACCTTTCTATAGATGTGTACTAGATACACTTTAAAAAAATTGTGTGTGTAATATATTATTGTCCACCAAAAATATATTAGTGGGATTTGGTTCATAGTTCAGATGGCAACATATGTATTTTGCCATTCTGTTGACATGTTAATGTTTGCAGCAGAATATTGAAGCGGTTATGACTTATGAGTGCACAGTGGTGAGGTCTTTATCGGTCAAGTGTACAATTATAATAAAAGGGTTTGGAACTTCATCTGTAGTTGGACCATGAAGCATCAGACATTACTAGGCTATCGACATCGCAACTCACGAAATTTTGTCGTGCAACTCCCGGCTAAAATGCTCCAATTTATCAGTTAAATCCTATTAACAATATAGTTTATTCAACTTTCGCGACTTTTTGGGTTCGGTTTTGAGATCTATCTTTCCGGCTTCACTTTGTATAGAGAAGACAAACGTCTTTTGATTGATTTCGGTTGTAGCTTCTATCTTTCATCACTAAGAAAAGTTTTTTCTTAAAAAAAAGTAGAATAATCTAATAGACATCTTTACTTGTCTCATTTTAATATCTCAATTTCCGTTCTTCATAAAATTTCACTCGGACACCTCAACTCATTCAAAACAACCCTTTTAAACTCTCTAACCTTGCATGCTCTTCAATTCTTTATGCTATATCATCATTTATCACTTTATTTCAAAATTTCTAATATTCAATTTTCCTTTTTACTCCATATTTTCTCCGCTATCTACTCGTCCCTTCTCCACTCCAAACGGCTCCATTAATCCACCTTCACAATCCCAAAACGTCACTAGTATTGTCCCAAATACATCCGAAAACCATTTATCAAAAGCTCACAAATAATAAAGACCATTCCAAAAAAATTTACTAATTGCGCCCCGACTAATCCAAAAAGAAAAAAAACATATACACACTTCGGAACAATGTAATTCCTACTCATTCAGCGGATACATCGATCATGTTGATGATGATTTCAGGATATTGTCTTACTAAGAAGACCCAGATATTCTTGAGCATTTTAATGATAAAAAATTATTTAAACAAGAGCAAACTCATGTTTATTTGGGTCTCCACCTTCTCATATCTCCACTAAATCTCAGCCAGTCCTAAATCGCTGGTCAATTAGTTGTTGTTTATTTACCTTCCGATTATGTTTTCTTTTTTTACAAACAAAATAAAAGCAAGAATCGGAGGTGAAACACAACTCTTCTACGGTATCGAAGCAATGGATCTGCGAGGAGTTCGAAATAGGAGCAAGAAATCTCCCTGTTGTTGCTTCTTCTAACAGTTGCTCTTGCTTGTATCTTGAGACTGAATAGTACAGGAAGACGCGAGGGTGGGGGCAGAAGAGTACAGGGGTGAAGAAGAATACGAGGGAATTAGCAAAGGTGGGGAAGAGTACGGGAAAGGGCATGGGAAATTTCACAAAACAAATTATTTTTAACTTTTTTTTATACCTTTATTTTAATCTTTATTAAATCAATTTCATTATTTTCACTCACTTTATATGCGAGCATTTCACCACATTTCATCCAAAAATCGACCGCATATACTTGTCAATGGTAAGAGGGATTTAAAAAAATTGTTTTGAACAAATTGAGGTATCTGAACAAAACTGTGTGGTACTAGAACCGGAGTGTGAAAACGGGACAAGTAAAAGAGTTTACTAGGATATTCAGCCTTAAAAAACATAAAATTTTTCAAGATGGTTGAAAAAAAAAAACTAATTGAAAAGCCAAAAGAAAAAATTTATAGCGAACGATTTTGATTTGAGCTGGGCTTAGTTATTATTAGCTTCTTAGTCTATTCCTATTCCACCCAATTGACACAACCAAACTTTTTACAAGATGAGTTGTGATCCATTCATCAATTGGATCCACCTTGACCGCTGGAAACTTAACCACACTCGTCCGAATCCATATTCCTGGCGCAACCTGAAAGGTTTTTAACATTAATGTTTACTTCTCAAGGCTGCTAGAAGCTTTGCAGCCATCTAACGTCATTATTCTCTTTCCCATTTTAACTTTTTTCTCCTTTTCCCCCTCCTTTACACAGCAAAATTACCTTTCCCTGCAAAGCTTGCACGGCAAAAACCCCCCGAATGCTGCATTCAGTTGCATAAATATCTTCCCAAAGTAAATATCTGAATTCCAGACAAATTAAGTTTAGGAGCAAAATGTAGATGAATAAAGAAAGAGAAATGTTATTTAGTATACGTATCAAGCAGGAAGGAGTAATCGAGTTAACAATATGTCAAAATGTCCTTTCCTTTACAACTTCCGGAAGTCAGAGACACCGGTTAGCACTAAAATTTTAGAAGCCTCTTACTATTACATTGAGCAACAAAAACGCCCAATAAAAACGACAAATTCTAACAGAATATAGAGCTTTAAATTAGAAATTGCAAAGCAAAAGCAGAAAAACTTCTTCAATAACCCAACAAAATGAATCAGAGGACAGAAATTACAGATGTCCTCAAAATGATATGTACACAGAATCAAAAATAATTCGAGAACAAGCAACATTAAAAAGCAAAATTTTGAAACTATAATCTAACCTCAATGTTTAAGCATTTTGATCTCGAGAAGCATGTCCTTGCCATCTGAAATTGAAAGGTCAAACTTGTTTAGGAAGACATTACCAGTCAATGCTTCAAGGTGCCCAGAGTCGGAAGATAGACACATGGCATTATGTAGTTCATATTTCTTGATATATAACACGTAATAATTCTCCATCTAATACTGTGACATCACTTAATGAAAAATCAGAATCAGCATTAGGCAAGAGATGCTCAAAATAGTCATGAAACAGAGGAAGAATAGATATTAGTTCTAATATCCAGTCTCTCATCTTGCATCTTAAAATAGGAATGTCTAGATGAGGAACTTATTTGGTCCTTCATATTCATAATAATTTTTTCACAGCACTGCAAGAACTTAATATTTGCTGACATTTTAGACAAACCTTGAAAGCAAGAACCTTGCCAGTGGACTCAAATTCGCATTTGAATTAAGCTCTTTACTCTGCTGTTTTTTCTTGCTATCAACCCCGGTACTTGTACTCTCTGTTTCAATCTTTCCCTTTGCAAAGATGCGAGCAGCAAGGTCTTGCAGATCTTTCAAAGATGACTCCTTTGAGCTGCAAAGAGTTTCTACTCTCTTGAGAAAACTATATTATAAACAAATGGAGTACATTTTAAGTTAATGTTTCAAGGGAAGCATAAAAGTGTGGAATAACTAATAACCTTGCCAGTCGCTGGAGCAACCTAGTCATGAACAGATCGCAAGAACCAGGCTTCATGCGCTCCATATCCAAGAAAGAGCCAACCATCGCCTGCATGAGTGAACCATCTGATTCACTAGTAGCAGCCTAGACACCAAAGTAGATGAAAAGGTGAGCAAGGACATCCAAAACTCCATATGAAACCGCCCACCCCACCCCCACCCCCCANAACCCCCACCCCTCCCCAGGACACAAAAAGATCCATATCAACTGTATTCATCATGCTCACGGTCAAGAGGGTTTGCCGAACTATGAATGTAAAGCATTCTTGCTGATAATTAATCACAATACAGTAATTTGTAATGCTTCAAATGAAAGTAAGATGATGCAATGCCACAAACTATTTCTACTATCTGCAAAACATATTTATATATCAGATGCGGATCCAGAATTTTGAGTCAGCAAGTACAAAGAGCACTGCATCTGTATTCTATTATGCTGGGTGCAAATTAGTATAAATATAAATAGATATGGTTCGAGCCGATGAAAGCGAGTGCAGCCACACTCGCTAGCATCTGCCATATTTTGATTGATATGCCAGAAAATCTGGACCAGTTACCGCATTTGTAATCAGAAGACTTATACGCAAATTATGAACTTTATTCATAAGTAAATTATTAAGCACCAGGTGCTGAGCCGGTACAACATTTGAGTTATATGCAATTACAACTCATACACTACATGCAGCCATGCCAAAAGACAAATGGTATATCAAGTTTTCAGAAAAGCAATTGTGCTAGGCTTTTGATTTTTGAGTCTGATAGAAATAAAAACGACGCATATATCTAGATTGGAGTTAATAATCGGACTTTATATAATACCAGTATTTGATTCCATTCCTAGTTCATCTATATTTCTTGTGGAGATGAGTTCATTGAGGTCTACAAGTGCCATCATAGTGCTCTCAATTATGAAATATCAGCAATTACAGATTTCCTAATGGTGATCCTAAGCCACCAAGGATTGATTCTTATGGTTACTTAAACTTGAATTTTTGCCACCATTTACCAGCCTCTATTTTCCTATCTTTCTTCAACCCCTTTCAGTTTAATGCAATTGAATGCCATTATCCTATGCAAAACTCCTTCACCCCAAAAATTTTGAACCCTTTCAGCCCCAAATATACACTGTTAAAGCCCCTGCAGCTGCTAGAAATCAGGCCTGCATCAAATGTTTCTGATGGAAAAAAGATCAGCAGCACATATTCTTGCATGCATACAGATAAGAATGTATCGCAATCTAAACAAGCACAGCTCAACAGACCTCAGGTTCATCTATCACGACTCCCATAAAAAATCACCTTTAAGATATCTAAGTTGACTTAAAGCTCAAGGCTTACCTCTTTTAGTGAAGGAATGAGGAGAACAGATAAGGTGGCAGATGAAGGTGCAGCATATGTTCTCGCACCATCTTCTTCATCACTTGCATGGCGCGATCTTGAAAACACCTTCTGCGCATCAAGATAGTCGCGAGAGTGCCTGGAAAGTTATGGTGCTTCAGGGAAAATGATGAAACTAGGATAAGCCAACTTCAGACTATTTTTCAGCTTCAAAAACTCATGTACCTAGAAGAATCAGAGCTCGTTGTTGATTGTTCTGTTTTATTTTCTAGCCCATCACGTTGGACCTTGCCCAATTTCGATCTGTCTCTAACATTTCCTTTCTTTGGTCCTGCTATCATGGCAGCCTTGGCCTAAAAAAAGTTCACATCTAATAAGCCTTACAACAAACCACCGAGAGATGTCATATTGGAGAGACTTAAACGTAATTAGAGTAATATATCAGAATCACTGAGTGAAAGAAAATTCCAGTTTGTTAAACATAAGAAGAAATCACAGCCTAATAAATAAACAATCGCTATCAAGATTCAAGAATTAAAGATGTACTAATGAGGGAAATCAAAGTCTTCTTTGAATAACGTTTTTTCAGATAACACTTCCTTGATAAAAAATTTACAACACCTTTCAACTTCTATTATCCTTATGGCCGTCCTATACCTAGTTCAAAGTCTAGTATTACAAAAATCAACCCACGGATTTCATTAATTGAGACAAGAATTTCCCATAAATGGAAACCAGCTTCTTAGTTGGGAGAATTCTGAAGATAGATACCTCGGCAAGGTTTGTTGTACTATCTTCAAGTGATGCACTTGAAGATCTCTCTAGAATTCCTAACTTAGATTTTGGCGTTCGAGGAGAATCTGGGTCATCATGACGTCCACGATAAACTACAGTGCCACTGGAAGAAGCATCCTCGAAAGAAGCAAGTGTGCTACTGGACTGCAAAATGAATTGACACTAGTAGTTAATGGCAAATACACCAAAAAGTTTTTTACATATGCCTGTTAAGAAATTTTGGTAGAAAAGCTGACGAATACCGGGGAACTCTGGTCGTTGAACAGAGAAGAGGACTGAAATCCTCTAGGAGATCCTATTGGAGATCTCACAACCACTGTTCCAGTACCACTCACTGATAATTCGTCCTGTAAATTGCAGATTAGAAACAGGGTCACAATAAGATTCTAGCAGAAAAATATAAAAATGTAAAGGGCAATGTAACTAATAGTTCGTCAATACATCTGAAACTTAAAGTATCAAGAACAAACAAGCTCTTCACTTTCTTTCTTTTCTTTTTTTTTAATATTTTCTTGTGGGAGATCTGTAAGCTTAAGTAGAGATTTCTCTCAGCCGCGGGAAGAATTTGCACAAACTTGATGCATTTATAACTATTTCATTGGACAATACACTAAAACTTGTTGTAGATGACAGAATCATCCAACTTTTAGTTCAAGTGTGTCACAACATTTTATTGCATGAAGAGTGCTTTAAAACCATCTAATAAGATCTTCCTGACAATAAAATCCAAAAATGCTGCCACATCGCAGACATCAATTACTTTATTTTCGGGAAACCATGATATCTGATGTGTACATACATTCTCCTGCAACTTGGATCTGTAATCAAGTTTACTCCTTCATACAAGCTTCTAAATTTCACTAAAAGGATACGAAGTAAGACACAAATGTAAGTATATGCATGCATATAGAAAAATACACACACTTATAGAGAACAAAGCAATACATCTTCACGAGAATAATCTCTTTTCTCATTGTTGTTTGCATCTCCATCGTCTTTTTGGCTGAAACCCTCTGATGAGTTATAAAGAATAGTTCCAGAAGCAGAGGACCAATTGTTACCACTGTCCAGATTTTTTCTTGAAGCAGGTTGATTCAATGGAACTTCTGGTTTCCTATCTCTAACCTGTGGTGGTTTCACACTTCGGACAGTTCCAGTACTAGATGATCCTCCAATGCTGAAGTCCCATCCAGCAGTTTTTAGGGTTTTCCCCTGGCCACTGTAAAGGTAACACTCAGCAAAGAATCACCACAGGTAACAATAAAGCACATCAAGAGGTTTCACTAACCTGACTTTAACAGTGTCTTCAGTACCCGTATCTCTTGTCACCTTAACGGTGCCCGATGCTTCCCCTACAGGTTTCAGGCCATTCCTAGGGGAATCAATATCATCCTTTATTTCAAACTTGGGGCGCTCCCTACAAGAAAACACACGTAACAACTTTTGAAAAGAATACACATTGGTTGACCCTGTATCATTAAGCAAACAATCCTTAAATTCTACACCACTAATAAGATTCAGAAGCGATAACTTGTCCAAAAATGGTAAAAGCCAATATATCAGTTAGTCCCTTTTTTAAAAGGAAATATATCATTTACTGCCTCTTGTCCCAAGTAGAATTTTATGCACTTGACTCTGAAACAATTGTTAAGAAAGAAAACTTGAACAAAGAATATTTTAATGTTAAACGGAGGGAAACATGTAGGTCCATAAGTTTCTTTCTGCTTTTCTGGTCTTAAAGACATCTCGTGAAAATAAAAGTGGGACCCAAATAATTTTTTCCACATGAGATAAAACGTACCACCTTAGAAGTAGATATTATTTTGGGAAATGGAAATATAACTAATTCATCAAGTACCATTGAATCAAGTGATACTAAGGCAAAATATGATGCCTTAAATTCCTTTTACCAAAGCAAATATGCAAAGAATAGGTGTAAGTCCACAAGATGTCAGGAAAATGGGATGCACCTGATTCTCTCTAAAAGTCTGGGGCTTTTTCTTGCATTCCTTATGAAACGATGCTTCAGTAGTTCCTTCGCACTTGGCCTCTAGGATCAATAGAAGTATAGAATAAGAGAAACAAACCTAAGCATAACCATGTCCAGAAATTACAGATACATCACCCAAATAAATAAGAGTTGGATAACTAAATATCAGGGAAACCATTGTTGCGCAGATCTTTTTCCTGATAAGTTCAGTGTTTGTAGAGAATATAGAAGATGAATAAAGGCAGAGGTCAAAAAAAGTAGATCATCTATAGAGGATCATGCTTCTACTCTTTCTGTTGGCTACGAAGTGTCTTAAATTGGCTTACACCAGGTCCCAAATTTTGAGGTGCTTGTAATAATTACCAGTTATAAAATGTCCAAACTACAAACACTAATGATTATTAGAACCCATTGATTCATACGCAAACTTTTTCCTTCTTAGACTATAAGGCTGAAGTGACTCATAAGAATGTGTCAAGTGAGTTGGTAACTTTATCTATGCATCTAGATATATAGCCATATAGGCACCTTTATTAGATAGACCATCATGAACACATCTTGAAGTGCTTTAACATTTCTGCAATGGCTCATTCTCCTAGTAAAGCACTAATAATGGAGAATAAATTATTTAAACAGCAAACTACAGCTGACATCAAGTCGTCCTAGGTTATCCACACCACTTTTATCAACTTATTCCAAATGTCATACTATTGTACATCGAGGTTTAAAAATGTCGTGGAGACGTTGAGCAGGATGGCTTATCAATTTACTTAAATGCTATAATAAGAAGTGGAAGGGTTTCCGACAGTTGAGAAAAAATACCTTGATTCCAATATGTAAGAACAAAGGAGATATTTCAAGTTGTGCGAACTATCATGCATCCAACTAATGAGATACAATAAAACTATGGTAAAAAGTGATATAGTGTGGACTTGGGGACATTACAAGAGTAACTGAGAAGCATTTTAGATTTATGCCGGTAGATCCACAACATAGGATGTACTGTTGGTAAAAAGATTGATAAATTTATCGCGAGTTGAAACAAGATCTACACATGGAGTTTACTGACCTAGATAAAGCATATAACGGAGTACCAAGGAATATCCTTTGGTGGGTATTAGAGAAGAAAGAAAAAAAGAAAGAGATTCATATTTAAATAATCATATTAAATATATAGATGTCATAAAGGATATGTGTGAAGGAATCATCACTAGTGTGAGAATAGTAGCAGGAGATACTACGAAATTTCAATAATTATGACTGTATACTAGGGTATGCATTGATCTCATACTTTAGTTGCCCTAGTTATGGACGAGCTAATTAACACATGGTGTTGCCACTTGCCATTTGCTAACAAATCTTGTTAATTGACGAAGCCAGCGTCTGTGTCAACCAAAAGCTTGAACAGTGGAGAAGCACTCTGAAGTCTGAAGAGTAAAGGTTTTAGCACATGAAGATTGAGTATATGCATTGCAAGTTTAGTCATCCTAAGAGTAAAATTGAGGTGAGATTAGACGGGATTACGGTGCCTAAATGCCAAAAAAAATCATAAATATGCTTGATTTTCCAGGAGAATGGTATGACAGATGAAGAAAAAGAATCAAAATAGGATGGCTGAAATGAAGAGTGAAGGTGCTAAAGAACATGAGGTAGACATAAAATAACATAGAAGGAAGCTATCTCAATCTCTTGGAGTCCATGCAGACCCAAGGAAAAATAGGGGATAATAGAAGAGAAAGATCTATAAAGGCTCCGTCCCAATTTATGTGGCGGTGCTTGAACAAGCACAATTTAAGAATGAAAGTAAGACTTTTGAAACTTGTAGTCTAAAACAAACCATAGAAATTTGTGATAAATCCGCTCACTAAGGGTCAAATGGGAAGTTTAAAGTTAAATTGCTTCTAAATAAGAAAGTATAATATTCTTTTTGGGACAAATAAAAAGGAAAGTATGACACATAAAGTGGTACAGAGGGAGTAGTTGGGAATATGTTTTACTCATGTAATATTTTTACTAGAAGTCTTTTAGTCATGTTAGAAATTTATATGTCAGTAAGAAATATAGTGTCTACTTACTGGGTGACATTTGTCGATAACCGTATTATCACGTATGCTCTCTAGTTTTTGGTATACAGCTCGTAACATAGGAGTTTTTCCCACATTAATAAAATTATTTACCTAATAAAAAAAATATATAGAACTTCTAGAACTTTTTATTTGTTCTATTATTATTTTTTTGTACAACATTGGTCTAAGATGAACAATTAATGGAGCTAACATGATCAATGAAGATTCATATAGTCTATGTTATATATTGAAGCCATGGTTCTTCAAAAGCTAACTCCCTGTGGACCAACTTCTACTTACACAATGAAACTCCAACTCTTTTCTTTGCATGAAAGGATGAATAACTATAGGCGCATGGAAGTATGATAATAGTCAAGCACAAAGCAGAATCAGAGACGTTGAGAGAGAGAGAGAAACAGGGGGCTTGGCAGCAAAAAAAATGAAACCTACCTCAGTAGGACTCTTCTTCAAACACAAGGACACAAATTCCTTGAGAGGACGAGAAAAGTGTTCCTCTAGCTGCAGAATAACAGAAAACGCATCAGTTGCTACCTTTTGAAGCAAAAAAAGTGTATCATGAAATAAGAGCACTTATAAATCAGGAGCGGATAAACAAAAACAAAAATCTAAAACATTGAACTGGAAAAAGTATAACCTGGGGAGGATTTTCTCGAGGTATGATAAAAAGTACTCTCATGGGGTGCAGATCAGCAAGTGGGGGTTCCCCTTTGGCCATCTCAATTGCAGTTATACCAAGTGACCAAATATCGGCCTGTACAGAAGAAAAACACCTTCGGTGTTAAACCCAAACCTTAAGCAAGGGTATACAGAGGAGAACAGATATAGGAGTTTCAGGAATCATTTCAATCAGCAATAGAAAGGATTAAGACTAAGAGCTACACGAGGAGGAGGAAGCGGAAAAAGGAAGAAAGGACCAATCAGAAGAAGGAAAATGGACTCCATATATTGCTGCAGTTCCAGAGATACCTTCTCATTGTATCCTTCTGAGTTCTGAATTACTTCAGGTGCCATCCAGAATGGTGTTCCAACAAATGTCTGCAAATATTAATTACATTAACTTGACCTTACTTCTAACCAACAAAACCCAATGCAACTTCCAGCAAAACTGTGACATGTAACCCAAAGACCTCTAAAACTAGTCAACAAGAAATAATAATAGCCATTCAGCAATGTGATTTAGCAAAAGAATCTAGTCATCAAAACAAAATTCCGCAGAGTATAGCAAATTGTACCTTTCTCCTAGAGATCGTCCTTGTCAGCTGTGCAGAAACGCCAAAATCTGCTACCTGTTGAAGGGTAGATCAGAAAACAATAAACAAGCTCACACGATAGTAACACCACATTGTTACCATCCTCTAAGATATAATATCAAATATGAGTTATTATACCTTCACATCACCATTTTCTGAGAGCAAGATATTAGCCGCTGCAAAAAAATCGAGAAACCTATGTCATTTCAATAACGAAAAGGGGGTAGTGGGCCGCAAACTGAAAACAAGTTTAGTTAGCAACTAATGGAAGAAGCAATTAACAAATTAAGAGAACTTCCAAAGTATTAACGATTTATTAAAAAAAGATCTTCTTAGCTGCTGCAGTTTAATACCAAGAAGCATCTAATTCCAAAACGTGGCAACCTCAGGCAAGAACTGATTATCAAGTTTGATCCACCCATAATTCAAAATCTAAGCTATGGCCAACATTTTAGCAAATTAAACTGAAAAGATAAAAAGTAAAGGTATGAATGGCCCATGGACAATACCAATCTAGATATCTGCCAGGCTATCAATATTGAGCTACAAAAGATTACAATGAACCTTTGATATCGCGATGAATTTTTCCTTCAGAGTGGAGGTATTCAACAGCATGAAGCAAATCACGTAAAATGCATGCAATAGACATTTCATCCAATGGCTGGTTTGGTTGAATCTGCAGAAACAAAATCCTTGTTAGTATCCAGAGAAAAGTTCATTGAATAGATGACTGACATGTCGCTTCTGGTGGACCATTTTGTCTTAGTGAAGCAAAACTAACACACCTATAACAGGTGGCCTGTAATGTAACATTGTGGCCGGAGGTGTAGAACACCAACAGATATTTAAACCTGAATAACAAAAAAGATAACTGCACTATGCTGTACCAGTACTATGAAAAGATTAGCTACGGCAAGTTACTTTGCTTGTCGAAAAATTGAAGAGACCCGAAAAAAATAGAATTTGGAGTAAGCAAAATTCCAGATTCAGAGTATTCTGCAAACTTTTTTATCGAGCACCAATTATCCTTGTGTTTGTATATATCATTAGATGAACTTAGCCAGGAATCTCACTGTATCTGGATATTCTCTATACTACTGGTATATGGGTTCTCCCCTTTTTGAAAAGCAATCATTATTTATCTCAAAACCCGCCAACAAGAAAAAGGCATGTAGCACAGGTATAACTCAAACAGAGCTAAGTGGTTGACATTTGTTTATGTTCACTTAAGTTCTGGCAATTCAAATAATAAAAGTTACACAACTCAGAGGAGGTATAAGTTAAATAACCAAAATAGTAGTGGCAGTGGAGTATCATAAACTAACTCAACAAATTTGGCCAAGCCTGATTTTGAAGTCAAGCTTTACATTTGACACCATGGCCCAGATGATCCCTAAGATAAAAAATGTTTAGCAGTGAGCAGCCAGAGCCTGGCAAAAGCTAGATATTGCTAAGAGTCATAGAGTTAGTTGAAAAGGGTGTTATACCATACTACAAAGACATTCAATTTCCATTCAATAAGTCATTGAGACATCTTTAAGGTTTTGAGGGCAGTATTCTTATCCCTCAATTTAACAAGTTCCACATTGGAATTCCATTCAATTGATCATCAAGATATCTTTTAGGTTTTGAGGCCATTATTCTATCCCTCAGTTAAATAAGTCCCAAATATAGTAACTGCATGTAAAAAGCATTTTAAGTTCATCCCCACCAGTCACTGCAGGATTTCTTGAGTTCCAAAAATTGCTATGTATTTCATTTATAAGCTTTACTATAGTGAAATAGATTTTCCTTCAGTAAGTAGAATAAGATTCAAACACTTCAAACGAAAGTCAGATAAGTCAGGAAAGCTCCATTGTGGTATATGCAGACGGGAATGAGAGAAACCATAGAACTATCTCTTTTATTTCTGGGAGAAGTAAAAGATAACCTTACACTATCTCATATCATTGTTTTCCTCTCACCTCATCATGCCCAGCAAAAAAACTAGAGCTACTTGTGTTTTATAGCACAATGGAAAGTAGAAACAAACTTCAAGATTTTTGGACCTCTTTCGCCATCACAAGCGTAAAGATAGTGTTATAATTATAAAATACAACATTTTAATACAGGAGAACCCACCTCCCCAAAGTCAAAGTTAATCCCATTATTTTTTGATGAATATTCACTTCATGTCCAGGAAATTCTATAGCCAGGGTGGAGAGGTTGGCATTATCTTAGATTTTGCCACTTACTAGATCAGCAACTGAGCCACCAGCCATGTATTCCATTATTATCCATAGCTTAGTTTGGTGCAGGTATGACCCATAGTACTCCGTAATATAGGGAGATCGACATTGTGATAAAACTGCAATTTCCTGAAAAAGTCATCCAATAAAAACCCTGCTCAGTTAATGATCTAATATAATCACCAAAGAATAACGTAAGTCAATCAAAAATGTCCGATATACCTTTTGGATATCCTCAACTTCATCCTCCCTGAATGACAACAATAAAAAGGCAATTTAGGATAAACTAAACTGTAACCAAGGTATAACAAGGACAGAGACTTCCGGAGAAATAAACAATGAAGTAATTTCCTTGTATGAAACAACAGTTTCTCCAACCAGCCAATAAAGTTATCCAAAAAATTATGAGACTGCTTTGTGTAATTCAGTGTTGTCAAAGGCTCATTTAAGGCGTGCTTAATCCCTGAAGCTCGCGCTTCACCTCGCTTAAACTGCACTTCAGTGTAAGGCAAGGCACTAAGACATGCTCCTCATTGCCTGTGAGTTTTATCGTGAATCGAGCGGCACAACAGCAAATATAGTCGGAAAATAAGTGTATTAGCTGTAAAGGAAAATATTATCAATGAATTTGTTACTTTATTCTTGAATTACATATTTATTTTTACTTTTTCTTTCATTGCGCCTTTTTTAAATAAAGCCCACACTTTAAGTGCGCCTTTGTGCTTAAAGCCCCAATAGACGTATTGGAGCTTTTTGCCTTTGACAACACTGGTGTAACTAGAACCAATTATGAACATTAGTTTTTTTATCAAAGGTCACATGAATGGCAAAGTTATTGCATAGATGTCTCAGTGTTGATAAATCGGAAAATCTGGAAATTTATAGCCCTACACCAATTATTAAAAAGTTAAGTGTGCTTCAACTACCAAAAGAAACTTGAAGGAATTCATGGACTTCCAGTACAATCTTTAAATGTTTTGCTAAGGCACAGTTCAAATATGAAGCATATTCGATACCTTTACCTGATCAAAAAAATATATGAAGTGAATTAAGAAAAGGACTAAAGCTTAGTTGGTCAGTCTATCTGCCACAAAGACTAATCTATTCAAGCTCTAATCAAGTAGATCAAAGAACAGACACACTCTTCTGTAACAAATATATGAAAAAAGAAAGCTTTCAACTCATCTTTCTCTTAAACTAGCTAGATAAAGATTTGTAGAGGCCTGAAGATCATCATATTAGAACAGCAAGAAGCCAAATCAGAAACCAGTAGTTATAGTTTACACTGGTAGTGCCTGATATCAGTTCTAACCATTTAATCAATATATTTTTTCTCCTGTATCGATTGTACTAGAGTAATCTATTTGTCAACCTACATGGTGAAATTGACAAAGAATGATAGAGCTTATAGTTTATCAACCTAAATGGAGTTCTGCCACGGGAGTCTAGTCTCATTTCTGTATCCTCAACTGATTATTCACATAATAGAAACATAACTTAAAAGTAGATGAAAAAAATTGCACTGCCGAGATGATATAGAAATATTCAGTTCAAAAGTAAAACATGACATGCCGCTTTCATGTAAGCTGCCAGTCGACTCTCCCTCCACGGGAAAGGAGAGTAAATCAGCAGTGGCTCCTGCTAAACAACACATGGAGGACATAACTTCAAACTCCAAGAAAAGTAGCCAAGGCAATATACTCACGATTCTTCTAGATCAATAACCTTGATTGCAACCTCTTTGTTGAGTTCCTTATCAAACCTGCAAATCAAGAAAAATAAAAACCAGACATACTACTGACTTATTAACATGATGACATTTCAAGACAAAAAATTTAAGGTCAAGCTGGAGGAAATAACAAAGAAAAACTTATACCTTTCCTTGATAGAATAGCTTTCACTTAGTCAATACATAGGTTTCTCATATATTAAGAAGTGTATATCGCTATTATCATACTATTGTCTATCTCTACATAAATTTGTAAATCCAGACTAGACAAAGACGACCTATTACACACATTCATTGTTACCATAGTTAAAGAATAAAGTACTGGATGAAGTTAGGAACTTGCAGAACAGAAAACGAGCCCCTTGGTTGAAAAACGATTCATTTATGATCGGTGGTTAACCTTCATTAGCATTCCAATCTTTACTACCAACGGGAGGATTTTGAAGAGGAGAAGCAGCGCATGGGATGTTGCTCCTCTAGCACTTATGTGGGTTGTTTGGAGTGAGAGGAATAGCAGAGCTTTTGATAGAGTAGAGAAAGATCTTGAGGAGTACCCTCTTTTCCCTTATCTATTCTTCGTGCGTCAGTGAGGTTCCTATTTGTATAGAAGATTGCGTGTTATTAGTCTAAAACCATGTCCTTTTGTAAGGTTTTCTACTTTCTGGTATACTCCTTGTATACGGACATGTTCTTTGCTCTTCTTTAACGAAATTTATTACTCTAACAAAAAAAATCAATAGGTGGATTTTCCTTATCCATCTAATAGAGAATAGCATTCAAGTTCATTATCAAATAGAATGGCATTAAAGTCCCTTGAGCTGTTAGAGACATCTGTACCGAAAATATATTAGATTCTATAGATGCACTAAACAAACTTTCTCAGTTTGTATTAAAAATTAGATCAAATGAATGCTGTCACCAGCGTAAAAGAAAGTGCATCTAGACCGCATATCACATCTAATATACATTTCCATAAACAAAGGAAGAAGCAGCTTAACAGAGCCCAATTCCTGGCCTAGCAATTTATTCACGTGGGTAAACAAGATACATGACTTACTGGCAAGTTTATCCTTTTTAATCTCAGTTTTAACAAACATGGTAGGAAAGAAGCGAATAACGACCGTTTTCCGTTACTACTCCCAATCCCCTCCTTCCCTTGTTTTTCAGTCAAAAATTAAAAATCGTTCAGTACTAAATCTACAGTGCTATTTGCGAGAAAAAAAAATGCAAAAAAAATTGACTTTTTGAGCATTTTCCTGAACGATAGATTTTCTGGCAGTAGGTTAAATTTCCCTCTTTTGGTTACCGAGGAATTAGCTTACTTAAAATCTCTAGATGTAAAATGCTAAATTGCTGGTATCTAGAACTCGAATCTCACCAAGAAGAAATAGCTGCATAAAGAAAACACTTTAATATGGCATTCAGATAAATACAGACCAGTCATACCTGTAGTATCATTATTTTTCGTGGATTTTCTTACACTTAGATCTCTATTGTTATATGTTGTCTCTTTTGCTTTGGTTATCTTATTATCATGTTGTTGTTAGTTGTTACGGCTTCTTGTTACTGCTTTATTTTCCATGGCTTCCCCGTTATTGTATTTCTTTTTCAACTATAATGTGAGTATGCTTTTCCTGAGCCAGAAACAACCTCTCTAGTCTCTATCTCCACAAGGTAGGGATAAGGTCTATGTACACACTATACTCCTCATACCCCACTTGTGGAATTACACTGGGTTCGTTGCTGTTGTTGTTATAAATATAGACCAGATATCAGTATTAGATTTTACAACTGTTGCGACTTACGCCTCAATTGCAAGTGAGTTGGACTCAACTGTATGAATTCATTAAATTTATAGCTTTATGTTTCAAGATTACAATCTTGAATATAGAGATTTCATGTGTCGATTCAGAACTAGAGAAGAACATACTTTATGATATAATTCCCATTTCTATTATTGAAATTTTTTTCTTAGATAGGTTAAGTATGTGTATAAGATGACGGGGTGACAAGCAGGTAAAGAGTAAAATCACTCAAGAAAAGAGTGAAGAAAGAAAATAACCAGTTGCATCGGAACAAATGGCAACAAGTTCAATGAAACAAAATCTATATCATTGATACCAGATTATGGATAAAAGAGCATTTAAAAGCTTAGGGCTATAGTGATGTAATTTAGAAAAGCCATGAAAACAGGCAACGAAGGCGGTATGCAAATGCTGAATAGGGGCCATACTAGGCAAGGGATGCAATTAACGTGGTGCTCAGATGCTGGATAGGAGCCATACTAGGCAAGGCATGCCATTGTATTTACAGTGGAGAGCTTGATTGACTAATACGCTTTACACCCCCCC
>MCJB01017300.1:8551-23865 GCA_002018475.1 Nicotiana obtusifolia | reverse complement strand
CCCCCCCCCCCCCCCCGGCCCAAAAAAAAACAAAAAGGTTGTTGGTGGACATCTTGTAAGCCAATTAGACTTCAAATTAACCTCTGTGCTACCTTTCTCTATTCTTTTTTTTTTAAACAAGTAATTAGCCTCCATGCGACTATTCACAATTAAGGGAAATTTTCTCTACATCTAGCTAATTTCTATATACCTTAAAAGAATAAAATTCTATAAGGCCTAAACCTAACATATACTCCATTCCAAGCAAATGTTATCACGCTCTGATTTAGTAATTCTGTAATTGACCCCTTTAACTCCCAGACATATTTCTTGGCGAAGCTCAGCTATTATATTCCAAGTGAATACACTTTAGTTTCATAAGAAGGTATAAACCATTACTTGAAATATTTTCTATAAGTAATTAGTGAATTGCTTTGATACACATAGGATAAAGACAATCTTGTCGATAAATTCAATGCCAAGTCCACTTCCGTTCTCCTATGCTGGAATCAAGGACAAATTAAGAAATCCAGCACAAGAATCCATACGTTATGATCTCCTATAAACTTCAAATCGCAATTCCTCAATATTACAATCATCATACATCAAAATACTTAGTCTCCTAATATAGATATCATCTCGACCTATCAAAAGAACCTAAAAGTTGAACACACCTTGTCTGACTAAAAACTGAATATAACTTACACAATCCTATAACATGACATATCAAGTTGTTCATAATCACTTAAATCATTCACTTGCGAGAAAGACTATCTGGAGTGCTCTTCATCAACCAAAAAAAAAAGACTATCTAGAGTGCTAGACATACTCGTGGATACCCCCCAATCTTATGACACGTGTTCTACTTTTGTAAGCATCAAGATATCTTTGACATTGTTCAACAAATGATACTATTCATACACATATTTCACAGGCTTAGATTTCAAGCACATTAAACAATCTTAATTTTAACCATTCTAAAATATTTTCCTTCTCAAACCAACTTTGACACATTTCCACAGAGGGTGCAAGTAGTACATAGAAGATATGCTGAGAGAATGTCGCATGAGATGGTTTGTCCATGTTCGAAGCGGAAATCAAAATGCAATGGGACGTATGTGCAACAGTATAATATGATTAAGGTGCTAAAATGGGACAATGTAGACCTAAAATCACGTCTACATCGTACATAGAGCGCCCAACGCATTTTAGGAAAGGCTGCTTTCAGTTGGTTTCATAATGGAAGTTGTTTAAGAGGTCCTATTATCAATTAGGATTAATGCAGATTTACCAAACACAAAGCACAATGGAAATAAAGGATTCAAGTTACCATTATCAAAAAAATAAATAAGATAAATAAAGGATTCAAATACGCAATATCAACTAGTTACAATTAAAGTTTAGCTGTTATTATTACATGCATATCAAATTAAGTGCTTGCTGAGAACCATTTTAGTCTGGTTAGAGACTTATATGTCAATATAGTGATGAGGGTATGATTAAGAGAATATTACTTTTAGAGAACCCCTAATTTTGCTTAAAAGGCAAAGTAATTAATAGCATGAAATTGGACCTAATAGAGTATCGTGGACGTGGAAGATTCATTTAATTTACCTGAACTAGTTCAAAATTGAAGTGTAACTCATTGATTGATAACACCTAGTAACAAAAGCAAAATGGTAACACATTAACAAAATAAAACATTTTGATCCTTACCCTTTATAGACGTCACCAAATGAGCCTCTTCCGATGAGCTCAAGATCACTAAATCTAGATCCTGAGGCTTCAATAAGAGCAGCAGCATCAGCCATTTTTATATACAACTACTTTTTTCCTTCGCACTCTCAGTAGATGAAGTGAAAGCCAGTATAATACAACCACTCCACATCCCCTAGCTCGCACTTCTCAGTCAACTCCGCAGTGCAAATATTCAGCAAATTCATAAAATGTGGTCACTTTAACTCACTCGTGGTACGGGAAACCAATCTGGCAAAAATATTAAGTGCTGGAATTAACCAATAACGACAGAAATTTTAAGATTCACATTATCAAACACATAAATAGGCAAAATAAAGCAAAATTTGAGATCTGACAGTAATAAATAAAACTGAAATCAAAATGCAGGAAACTAAGGAACACAAAATATATAAGGAGAGGACTCGTTAGGTAAAGTGGAAAACGATAATAATGACAGTTCAGCAAATTCTACGTTTTGACAAAATAAATCGACAGCGAGACGGCGCCAAACGGAGTATTGAAAAACGAAACTGTTATTACAAGGAAGAAACAAAAAATAATAAAAACTAATAAAAAGTGCTTAATTTTTCCTCTCTTTCACCGAATCTGAACTAACAAGTAACAAACCTTGAATGCAACTTAGTCGACAGATGAGTATTTACATCAGTAAATACAAAAATTAGCAGGAGAATCCGTAGATCTCGTCTTTATCCCTTAAACGAAGACTTGTTTCTGTTTTCTGCTTTGGCATGTTTACAGAGCGGGGCTGGCTACAAGGGATCGAGAGAAGAAGGAATGTTGTTTCGTTTTCTGTAATTCATTTATTGGGGGAAAACGATTTGTGTGGACCGGCTTTCGTAAACCGGGTTTTAAACCAACCGGATTGTTCTTATTCGTTCGGACTAGCTAGCTGGACTCTATTTGGCATTTGCCATCGAGAAATGAGATTTGTTGCTTCTGAGTTCTGCCCTTTTTCCAGTTGGCCATGGTAATTTTTTCTTTTTTTTTCTTTTTCTGTGTTTATCTAGGCTTTGAATAACAATTAAATTTGTACGTAGTTTTAAGGACACGTGATTTGGTTTGATACAAATAAAGGATGAATAAAAATAAAGACTAAATTCAGTAAGTAAATTGAGAAATAATGCAAACCACAAATTTAGAATAGCTTGATCTTAATAGAATTCTCTAAGATAGACAAATATGAAGCAAATGGATCAAGAAAGTAATTAGAGCCGACTGAATTTTTGCATATTGATCGTTGTTATTTTTTTATGCCTTTTACAATTATGCTACTCCTTTATATACGAAGGGGAATGAGTCTAATACAAGGTAAAAAACCTATTTACAAGGTAAAATATCTCTTGAATTACTGACTTCAACGTCTTTGTTGATTTCTGCCGTGATTCCCGCCGAGATATTTGCGTATCACCGGATTTCTGGTCCTTCTGTTATGCAAATCTGATAATTTTACCCTAGGACGTTTTACCCTAATCGACCTCAACGATCTCGTCTCGGACATTTTGGCTTCGAGTTCCGTTCCGATGACATCCGGTCTCGACCTCCATTCCTTGATGTCTCGATCCCGGCCTTTCGAGCAGTAATTCTAATCGACACCGGCCGTACGAATTCGAACCCGATATTCCCTATGCAAGCGATCGAATTCGATCCCATACAGATAGTACCCTCGTTTTTTGGAGAGTAATGATGAAAAACGATATGAGCCGTCGCTTTTAAAATTAGGTCAAATGGAGACATACTTATGGCGCGCGTGACACGAAATTCGGAGCGTCACATCAAAAGAAACAAAACGTCATATTGATAAATGACGGTGGCATTATGACGCACGCGGTAAGTATCGAAAACGTCTTTTCATAGACCAACTGAAGACAAACCTCTGCAATGCCTGCAAACGCTAATTAATGCTTCCTCATTTTGTGACGCGAACCGCCACCTTTAAGAGGGTATAAATAGTCCTCTTTTCCTTCAGTTCCAAAAGTTTGCATTATTTGAACATTATATCCTTCAGGTTCTCTGAGTTTGTTCACAAGTGATCTTCCCCTTTGTTCTTGTCTCACCCCTGCATCTACTAGCTTCTTTAGCTCTTTATTAACAATGGCAAAGACATCCAAATCTGTTCCCCAGAAACAAACCCCCTCTTCTTCTCAACCCGCTGAAGATCCTAAGCCTGTCGTTGTTGAGAAAACTACGATCGAGCCCCTTTAAAAGCGTTCGTACCGGTTGGATGTTCAATCGGCTTTGATTTTAAGGTAGATAAGGCTTCTTCTGTTCCGGGCTGGGTGAACCGGTCACTAGATACATTTGTTGGATTACGAACAGAATCATCGACAGGGTGAAGGAAGATTGTAACTGGATTGGTAAGGACGTGGTGGTTCCCGCGCCAGAAGAGGCGATTACCACCCACGTGGAGGGCTATTTGAGCGTTTACACTTATCCCTTCACGTTGGGGCCTTTGGACCCCATCATCGTCGCCTTTTGCAAAAGGTATGATGTAACGATGGGTCAAATTCAGCCCTCTGTTTGGAGAATAGTCATTCTCTTCCGCTTTTCTGTAAATAAGATCGACGGGCACCCCTTCACCCTTGATCATCTCCTGCGGCTATACAGTCCTCGAATCTTCCGAGGGGGATTAATAAAACTTGCTCGCTCGGCAAGTATAGCCCCCTTCTCGAGCATCGACGAGGATAGGGATCGGGGTTGGATGAGCCGATTTGTTCAAGTAAAGACATCAGACCTGATCCCGGCCGAAGACATGCCGTTCCCTGAGAAGTGGAACATGAACCGTAAGTGCTATCCTTCTGTTTCAATTTATCCAATGTTTTTCCTTCGTTATTCCACTAACCAATTTCACATGGTGTAGCTATTTCTCGAATGCCGGCTGCGATTATGCACTTGAAAGAATGGATCGAGAAGGTGGTGTCTCAAAGGACCTATTTGGAGCGTGCCTGGCGCGAGATATCGAAGGGCCGATGGGAGGCCAAAAATCATGGTGAGACCGATGACGTTTAAATTCTACGCCTTATGTTATCGATAATGCTGCTGACTTATGACTTACTTCACTCTTCATTTGCAGGTCTATCGAAGGACGTTGAGTTAAGGCCAGCGTCCCCTGGTAGAGAGATTCCCTGCCATCCCCCTGCCTCAGAGCAGGAGAAGAAGAAAAAGAGGAAAGAAGTCCCCAGTTCTTCTGGGACCGAGAGGAAAAGGATAGCACACAAGCCCAAGATCTCGGTCTTAGCTTATCGATAGGACAACGAGTCCAAGGAAGACGAAGACCTCGAACTTTTGGCAGCGAGCCATCTCGGGCAGTCCCCGAGCAAGGGCCGATGAAACTCATCTTCATCGAGTAGAGGACCCCGAGATGGGGGCGAGAACTGGGGCTTCCGCTGATGCGAGAGAGGCGACGCAGGGAATTTCGGGCCCCCCAGAAACAATGGACTCCCCTTCTTTCTCGGAGTCAACTTTTAACGAGGCCCGAGCCGCAAAAACACACTCCCTGAGCAAAGGCCCTATATTGGAAGGACCTTTCCAAGGTTTCTTCGACGGCGTTGAATCAATGATACTTTTGGGCTCGAAGTGCCGAGGAAGAGTCCCTCCACCGGAACGAGCAAGGAATCTTTTGGTCCAAAGCTGGTCGATAGGTCTCCTGCTCCGAGTTAAGATCCTGATCGAAAGCGGATAGTAAAGTTTGTCATTCCCGAAGATGCTAGGGCCCTTTCTGCGCCTGTGGGGGTGGCTAGTTATCTTTGGTGTTTGGTAACCAAAGAAGATCAGGTCGCGATGGACGAGGTGGATGTGCCCTGCTTGTTTAATGAGGCTCAACAAGCATTAAATAAAGTAAGTTTCTGATAAGCCTTGTCTGGTCTTCGCCATTTTGCATTTCAAACTTCGACTAACTGTTATATTTTCTCTTATACTTGTAGGCCTCGGTGCTTTATCATGAGGATTTTCTTCGACATAGGGAAGAAATGGCGCGTCAAGAGAGCTCGAAGGGGAGATGTCGACCCTTCGGGCCGAACTAGACTTTGTGCGTAGAGAAAATTCTGGCTTAATCGATCAGATGGGGCAACAGCTCGACCAAATAAACCGACTCCGATCTGAAGTGAGTGAGGCCAAAGCAGAAATCAATGAATGGAGAACCAGGACCGATCTGCTGACTTCGGAAAAAGAGGCCCTCCAAGCCCAAATAGTTTCATCGGAAAATCAATTATCGGAGGCAAAAGAGGAAATCAGGGCTCTGACTAAGAGCACCGATATGCTTCAATCCCAAGTCAAGGCGCTCACTTCGGATCGTGAAATTTTAGTCAACGAGCTGCAATCGGCAAAATCGGAGGTTATTGCATCCAAGGCTGAGGCCAATGCGTTAGTAGCCCAATACAGGGCCGATGCCGAGGCTGCTCAGGAACAATTGAAGTTTTTGGTCGAATATACCAAGTGCCAAACCCGCCTATCTGTTCTTGAAGAGTTACAAGCTTGGGGTTTCGATCTATCAACCGAGATCGATGATGCCAAAAAGATCGAAGCCGAAGCCAGAAAGCAGGCCTTCCCAGAAGAAGAAGAAGACTCCGAGAATTCTGAATAAAGCACCTCTTTTGTATAAATTTTTTTTTTTTGTAATGAAGTCCCCATCTTTGTAAACATACTTTGTTCATATATATATAAAAGTCTTCTTTTCTTTCCATTGCTTGCTGACTTATTTCGATTCTCTGTACTAGAACAGATGGTTCAACTTGGTGACTTTTTTGTTCTTCAGGCTTAGTTTAGACTTAGCCAATTTTAGGATATGCCTTAGCAGACTTTCCCTTTCTTTGATCGATTTGGTAAGGCCTTAGCCTCGAAAAGATCTGGGGTTTGCCTCAATAGGTCTTACTTCCCTTCAAGTTTCATTAACTCGATACGGCCTTGACCTTTCAAGAAATCGGGGCTTACCTTAACAGGTCTCACTCCCCTTCAAGTTTCATTAACTCGATATGGCCTTAGCCTTTTAAGAAATCGGGGATTGCCTTAACAGGTCTTACTCCCCTTCAAATTTCATCAATTTGATACGGCCTTAGCCTTTTAAGAAATCGGGGTCTGCCTTAGTAGGTCTTATTTCCCTTTTGAGTCTCATCTATTCAGTACGGCCTTGGCCTTTTAAGAAATCAGGGTTTGCCTCAATAGGTCTTATTCCCCTCTGATTAAATTTGATTTTCGGATGAAACTCTGAGCAACGTTAGTTTTTGATCGAACAACGAAAATCGAAATGGCCCTTGGGCTCGGAGACATGATATCGGTGCAAAAGAACTTTTATTAGCATTCAAGTGCTTGTACAATTTGCTTAGGGGATAGATCAATCTATTTGGGTACGGTTCTTTTGACCGTTTGACCCTTACATCGATTCCTAATGATCTATGAGAAGTTCCCCCGAATTGAAGTAGTTAAGCAGTCTTATGATATTTAAGGTCGATCAAAGTTAGCACTCGGACATTGTTGCCTTCGATATGCGACCAGTCTAAGTTAGCATGTTTTCTGGTTGCCTCATTAAAAACCTTGCCGTAAAACCCAATTTGGGACAAAACCGGTCGAAGGGAAAAAGAGTGCAACGCGTGCTTTCAGTCCTAATGTCCTATGCTTTTCGGCTCGAGGTTATTTCACTTGATACCTGCAGGTGTTAGTAACATAAAACAAACAAACGAAGAATGAAAGACCATAACTCAACAATAGTATCGTTTCAAGTGGTTTATGTTCCAATTGTTCGGCAGCTGTTTGCCGTCCATTGTTCCAAGCTTGTATGATCCCTTTCTGATGATCTTTAAGATAGAGTAAGGCCCTTCCCAGTTCGGACCTAACTTCCCTTCGTTTGGGTCTCGAGTATTGGGTGTGATTTTTCTGAGCACTAGGTCTCCGATGTTAAAATGTCGAAGATGGGTTCTCCAGTTGTAGTACCTTTTAATCTTTTGCTTTTGGGCGGCCAATCGAACAAGGGTTGCTTCCCTTCTTTCATCCAATAATTCCAAATTGGTATTCATAGCCTCGCGATTTGATTCCTCGGTTGCATAGCGGAACCTAATACTCGGTTCACCTACTTCGACTGGTATCAAAGCTTCAGCACCGTACACTAGGGAGAAAGGAGTGGCTCCGGTGCTGGTTTTCTCGGTTGTGCGATACGCCCATAGGACTTCAGGCAATATCTCTTTCCACTTCCCCTTTGCGTCAGTTAATCTCTTTTTGAGATTTCGAAGTATGGTTTTGTTGGTCGATTCAGCTTGTCCATTGCCGCTGGGGTGATAGGGCATCGATAGGATCCTTTGATCTTGTTATCCTCGAAGAACTTCTTCACTTTGCTGCCAATGAATTGCTTCCCATTATCGCAAATGATCTTTGATGGCATCCCAAATCGGCATACGATGTGATCCCAAATGAAATCAATCACTTCCTTTTCCCTAATCTTCTCGTATGCCTGCACTTTAACCCATTTGGAGAAATAGTCAGTCATAAAAAGAATGAATTGAGCCTTACCTGGCGTGTAGGGGAGAGGGCTGACAATGTCCATTCCCCATTTCATGAACGGCCATGGCGACAAGACCGAATGCAACGTCTCCCTGGGCTGGTGGATCGTCGGTGCGTGTCTTTGGCACTCGTTACACTTGCGAATGAACTCCTTTGCGTCTTTTTCCATATCGATCCAATAATAGCAGGCTCGGATTATTTTCGGACCAAGGATTCGACGCCGGAATGATTCTCGCATGTGCCTTCGTGTATTTACCTCAAAATATATTCGGTGTCACCCGGTCCCAGACATATCGTGAAGGGGCCACCGAATGTCCTTCTAAATAAAGTTCCGTCATCGGATAAACAGAACCGAGCCGCCTTTGTGCGCAATGTTCTCGATTCTTTAGGGTCCGAAGGGAGCTTACCGGAGCTGAGATACTCTATATACTTGTTCCTCCAATCCCAGGTTAGACTGGTTGAATTGATTTCGGCGTGGCCTTCCTCCACTACCGACCTCAAGAGCTGTACGACCTTTTCGGATTCTATCTCGTCATCCTCGACCGATGATCCCAAATTAGCGGGGCCATCAGCCTTGCTGTTTTGCTCTCGAGGTATATGTTTCAAGGTCCATTCTTTAAACTTATGCAGCGTGACTTGAAGCTAGCCTAAATACCTCTGCATTCGTCCTTCTCTGACTTCGAAAGTTCTGTTAGCTTGATTCACCACAAGGAGGGAATCGCACTTGGCTTCGATTATCTCCACTCCCAGGCTTTTGTCTAGTTCTAAACCTGCAATCATAGCTTCATACTCCACTTTTGGTAGTTAATTTTACAGTCTTTATAGACTGTCGAATCGTATTCCCAATTGGGGGCTTTAGCACGATACCAAGCCCCAATCCCTTCGCGTTCGAGGCGCCGTCTGTGAACAGTGTCCACACTACCGAAGGAGTCCCCGATTCAATCATTAATTCTCTCTCGACCTCGGGAATTAGCGACGGCACAAAATCGGCGACGAAATCCGCCAACACTTGAGACTTAATCGCAGTTCGGGGCCGATACTCGATATCATACCCGCTTACTTCGATAGCCCACTTGGCCAATCGGGCGGATAACTCAGGCTTGTGCATTATGTTTCTCAATGGGTAGGTCGTTACGATGCATATGGGATGGCCTTGGAAGTAGGGTTTTAGTTTCCTGGAGGCACTCAATAAGCGAGTGCTAATTTTTCTAAATGAGGGTATCCAGTTTCGGCCTCGCCTAATGTTCTACTAACGTAATAAATAGGAAACCGCGTACCTTGTTCTTCTCGAACCAGGACCCCACTTACTACTTCTGAGACAGCAAGGTAGAGGTACAGTCGCTCCCCTATTTTTGGCGTATGCAGCAAAGGTGGGCTAGACAGGTACCTCTTAAGTTCTTCTAACGCGCGCTGACACTCCGGAGTCCATGAGAAATTGTTCTTATTTTTCAACAGGTTGAAAAATTGGTGACTCCTATCGGATGATCTCGAGATAAATCGGCCCAGAGCGGCTATCCGGCCTGTCAGCTTTTGCACGGCCTTTACATTATCTACGATTGTAATGTCTTCGATAGCCTTGATCTTCTCGGGGTTGATTTCTATTCCTCGATTCGAGACCATGAAACCGAGGAATTTGCCCGAGCCCACACCAAATGCACATTTCTCCGTGTTCAGCTTCATGTTGTACCGTCTCAGCACGTCGAACGTTTCCTGCAAGTGGCTCAAATGGTTCTCTGCTCGCAGGGACTTAACTAACATATCATCAATATAAACCTCCATTGTTTTTCCTAGTTGTTTTTCAAACATTTGGTTTACTAGGCGTTGGTAGGTGGCCCCCGTATTTTTTAACCCGAATGGCATCACGTTATAACAGTATGTACCATACTTAGTGATGAAGGATGTCTTTTCCAGGTCATCCGGGTCCATTCGTATTTGGTTATAGCCAGAGTAAGCATCGATAAAGCTAAGGGTCTTATGGCCAGCGGAGCATCGATCATGCGATCGATATTAGGTAAAGGAAAAGGATCTTAGGGCATGCCTTGTTTAAATCCTTATAATCTATGCACATTCTTAATTTATTTTCCTTTTTAGGGACTACTACTACGTTTGCTAACCATTCTGGGTATTTAACTTCCCGAATAGACCCTATTTTTAAAAACTTAGTTACCTCATCCTTGATGAATGCTTGTTTGACTTCGGATTGAGGCCTACTTTTTTGCTTGACCGGCCGGAATTTCGGATCGATGCTTAGCTTGTGGGTCGTTATCTCCGGTGGTATACCTGTTATGTCAAGATGGGACCAAGCGAAAGAATCTTCGTTAGTTATAAGGAATTGTATAAGTTTTTCCCTGAGCTCGGAACTTAGGCCCGAGCCCAGGTATACCTTTCGATCTGGCGAGTCTTCTCGGAGCGAAACTTGCTCGAGTTCCTCGATCGTCAATTTAGTTGCATCGGATTCATCGGGACCGACGAATGACCGGGGGACCCCGTAGCTATCATCTTCGAGATGCTCCTGTTCACCTTCATTTGTCGAAGGCGATGCCTGTGATTGCTATTTGACCCTTTGAGAAGGAGCTGCTGGTACCGATACTACTTCTTGTACTGCGAACATCTCTTTTGCAGCTAGATGCTCCTCGTAAACTGTTATAATCCCATCGGTCGATGGGAATTTCAGCACTTGGTGTAGTGTTGAAGGTACCGCCCTCATATCGTGGATCCACGATCTACCGAGCAGGGCGTTGTACCTCATGTTTCCGTCAATCACACAAATTTTTTTTTCTCGCATGGTACCGACAATGTTTACCGGTAATGTTATTTCGCCTTTGGTCGTTTCGCACACCATGTTGAATCCATTGAGTACCTGAATTACAGGGACAATTCGGTCTGTCAACCCGAGTTGTTCTATAACCCACGATCGGATTATGTTGGCCGAACTACCAGGATCGACCAGGATGCGCTTTACCTTCGTCTTGTGTACAAGCACCGATATTACTAACGCTTCGTTGTGAGGTTGCATGATTCCCTCTGCATCTTCTTCACTGAAATGTAAGATTCCCTCCATCGCATAATCCCGAGTGCGCTTTTCCCCGGTGATGGATATCTTAGTGCGCTTTAATACCGGACCTTGGGGGCATCTACTCCCCCGATGATCATATTAATTGTGTGTTGTGGCTACTCCTGGTTCACTTGCTTATTCCTATTCCCATAATGATTTTTGGATCTCTCGCTCAAAGACTCTCGAAGATGCCCATTTTCGAGCAACCGTGCCACCTTCTCTCTTAACTATCGACAGTCTTCTATCTTGTGCCCATGTGTACCATGATATTTGCATATCAAACTGGGGTCTCTTTGGGCAGAGTTCGATTGCACCGGTCGAAGCCACTTAGTGTCCTTAATACGACCGATAGCCGCAAGAGAGTAGCCGCATCGACGTTGAAATTGTACTCCGATAGCCGCGGTGCTTCTCGATGACCGGTGGTTCTCTCGAAGTTGTTTCTCATCATGGGCCCTCGGTTGTTCCGATTATGATCGTTCCTTCTTTCGCGCCTCGGGGAGCCCTGCCTTGCTGGAATGACTTTCCTGTCCCCAGGATATGGTCGATGCCTATCTCTGCTCAATCTCGGTTCCTGATAAATATCGCTTCGAACCCTATCATGAGTTCTGATGGGGTAAATAGATCCCGAAGGGGATCCAAGTTGGTCATCCTCGACTCTGATCTTTGACTGGTATCGGTTGTGTATATCCGCCCATGTGGCGGTCGGATATTCAATCAAGTTCTGTTTAAGTTGCTGCGAAGCCGTGGAACTTCGAGCTTTGAGTTCTTGGGTGAAGGCTTGTACGGCCCAATCGTCAATGACCGGTGGCAGGTCCATACGTTCCATCTGAAAACGAGATACAAATTCCCTGAGCATCTCGTTATCCTTTTGCCTAACTTTGAACAGGTTCGATTTTCGCGTCTCCACTTTGACAACACCTGCATGTGCTTTTACGAAGGTATCTGCAAGCATAGCAAAAGAGTCGATGGAATTAGGGGGCAAGTTGTGATACCAAGTCATGGCCCCCTTTGACAAGGTTTCTCCGAATTTCTTCAAGAGAACAGACTCGATCTCATCGTCATCTAAGTCGTTTCCCTTTATGGCCCATGTGTACGCTGTCACATGTTCGTTTGGATCGGTTGTCCCATTGTATTTGGGAATTTCCGGCATGCGAAATTTCTTCGATGTGGGTTTTGGGGTGTCGCTTGACGGGAAAGGTTTCTGCACAAATTGCTTGGAATCTAAGCCTTTCAATATCGGGGGTGCTCTTGGAATTTGATCCACCCTCGAATTATATGTCTCCACCTTTTTGTCGTTGGCCTCGATCTTCTTTTCGCCAGACTCGACTCGTCTGGTTAGTTCCTCGAGCATCTTCATGATCCCGGAGTTCGCCCTCGATCCGCCTTCGCTCGGTTCTTCTGTGATTGGTTCATTTTCAGGGATGGTTCCCCGAGAAGGGCCGGCCTCAACCTTATTCGAAATTTAGCTCCGATTTTACAGTTGAGCAATGGCCGCTTGCTGGGCTTGCAACATGTTGAAGATCATTCTGAGGTTAATCCCGTCCCCTTCGTCGTTTTGGGGTCCCTGAGTTGTTGATCGGTGTTTCTCTACGAACACTGTTTGATGGGTCAGTAGTTCGATCCACATCGACCGCCATTTGTAAATTAGCGTCGACTGGAACTTCATCACCGGGTGCTACGTTGTTGTTTTCACCCTGATGGTCAAACTCGTCATTGACGTACAGAGGCACAGATTGCGAATGTGACATGGTTGTATTGTAACCTGAAATAAAAAATACTCTGCATAACAAGTGTAAAATAATTTGTGTGACAGAAAGTTGTATCAAACGCTCACTATAAACCTTAGCCCCACGGTGGGCGCCAAACTGTTTACCCTAGGCTTCGGATAACAATTAAATTTGTACATGGTTTTACACGTGATTTGATTTGATACAAATAAAGGATGAATAAAAATAAAGACTAAATTCAGTAAGTAAATTGAGAAAGAATGCAAACCACAGACCTATAATAGCTTGATCTTAATAGAATTCTCTAAGATAGACAAATATGAAGCAAATGGATCAAGAAAGTAATTAGAGCTGACTGAATTTTTGTATATTGATCGTTATTTTTTTTTTATGCCACCCCTTTATATAAGGAGGGGAATGAGTCTAATATAAGGTAAAAAAACCTATCTACAAGGTAAAACATCCCTTGAATTACCGACTTCAACGTCTTTGCTGATTTCCGCCGATATTTACGTATCACGGGATTTCTGGTCCTTCTGTTACGCAAATCTGATAATTTTATCCTGTGATATTTTACCCTAATCGACCTCAACGATCTCGTCTCGGACATCTTGGCTTCGGGTTCTGTTCCAATGACATCAAATCTCGACCTCCATTCCTTGATGTCTCGATCCCGGCCTATCGAGCAGTAATTCTAATCGACACCAGCCGTACGAATTCGAACCCAATATTCCCTATGCAAGCGATCGAATTCGACCCCATACATTCTGACTATAATTAATTAAGATGTTTTATTAAGCTAGCATTTGGCCATAAATTCTCAAATTTGTTTTGAAAAATATGATTTTGATGAAGTTTGATTTGAAGATGTAAATGTGTTTGGACATAAGTTTTCAAAACATATTTCACTTTTTTTCGAAAAAAACATGAAACATGACTTATACTCATAAGTTCTAAAAACTATCACAAATACCCAACAGTACCTTCATCAATAACATTCATTATCATTATCACAAACCATAATGCTGAACATAAATAAATTTGGTATAAAATTATTATTTTTATAATGAACTACGTAATAGACTATCAGATGACCGAGAAGACGAAACAGTATTACTATAAAATAATAAATGATGGATTCTTTTATAAAATACAAAGTTTGGGGCAATTATTAAAGAGTGTAATAATAATATATTGGGCCATTTTAGGATTTGAGTTTTGGGAATTTTTTAAAATATGGATAAAATTTATGAACAAATATGTATTTGCCAAGAAAAATGAAAAAAATTTGATAAAATTTATGGCCAAACGGGTGCTAAATAAAATTGGTCAAGTTAGATTTTTTTTAACCCTTTATTACCAGTACTTCTGCTTTGGATTTGAAAATTATCAAGACCTCCAATGTGTTTTCAAAATTAAGTAGAGCATTTGCCTTTACGTTTAAGATAGAGTTTAATTTCTGCACAATAACATCATATAGATTTAATCATATAAAATTGACCTATAATAATAAGTAACTTTTTATATAATCATATTCGCTATAATATGGTATTAAGAATGAGTTTGGCTCTAATACTTTTTTGGATTCTTATCTCCATGCTTAAAGAGAAAGGGGGAAAAAACTGCTCTAATTAATCAATTAAGTACTTGTTTTGATAAAATATGGGAAAGAATCTACCTAAATTAATAGGTTATTAGATACATTGACATGTGAAAGACATAAATAGCAACTACATGACTAGCATGAAGTAATTATAACACTTGAAAATAAATTTAAAAAAAATTGAGTCTACGTCTACAGCTTGAAATCTGATTAGACATCTCGTTTGGTAACTTGAAAAAGGATATTATTAGTTCTAGTTAAGTATGTTAGGATTGATTAAACTTCTTAAAGAATCTGATCTCCTTGCATAAAGAGAAAAAACATAGAGCTCCTCTAATTTATCAATCAAATACTTTTTTGCTAAAAATCTGCGAAAATTATCTACCTAAATTAATAGATTATTGCAACTAAATTTAGGCCTAGGAGTTCTTTCTTAATAATAATTTTTTTTCTTGCTAATACTTTCTTAATCTTAAAGTAAAAATTGCAAGTGATAAATTAAATGGTACGACGGCACAAATATATATATATTATTTTTATGTATGTATGACAAAGTCTTAACCAATTTGTATACATGGAAGATGCATGTTAGTTGATATGATTACGGCCCTTGTAGAGATCCAGAAAATAAAGAATATATGTTTCACACTAATTGATTTTAGATTATTTCTATAATACACAGTTGTTTATTCTCCCCCCCCCCCCC
>MCJB01017290.1:56635-93796 GCA_002018475.1 Nicotiana obtusifolia | reverse complement strand
TTCTGATGGAGAAGATTAAGAGTTTTTCTGGTAAGAAAGGTCGAAAGAAGCAAAGTGGTTAATAGCGTGAAGACAAACGGACTGATTCAAAAGGGAAGGAAGTATTTATACTTTCCCAAAAAGCGGCGGCACGAAGCACGAGGTGAGCGGCATTAAATGCACGCATTAAATGCATTAAAAAGGTACAAGGTTCTGCGGAAGCGACAGGTAATGATTTCCTGCATCGACGGTTGTGTGCATCACAACGCTGCCGTCACACATAGGATCTTTTTGGGGTAAGCGATTTTGACAGCTTTGCTTTCGCGTCACGTCTAGTGGAGATATCGATTGCTTAGCCAAAAGATTCGAAGGTTGATATCTCATATCGTTTTTTGTCCTTACTCTCCAACAAACGAGGGGACTATCTGTATTAGGTCGGGTACCACCGAGTGAAGTCGGGTCCGGGTGCAATACGAGGCCGGGCTGCCCCGGTCCGAAATCAACAAATCGGACACGGAGGCTGGAGCAGCCGAAATGGGGCAACCGATATCGGTCCGCCAAAGGGCATCTGACAAGGGATCAGTTTCGAACCGGATATCTCGCGAATTTCGGATATTTCGCCAGGAGCAAATATCTCAACCGTTATAGACGTTTAAGCATCATTTCAGGATATTTCATCCCGTAATTCAAGGGATTTACTTTGTAATTAGACTTTTACCATGTTTAGGACTCTTTTAGCTACCTATAAGAAGAGCATTCAACCATCACTGTAGGGACGACACATTCTGAGAGAAAATACTGATAAAGTTACTATTCATTGCCATCGTTACTGATCACTAAGCTTGCCTATTTCTTATATTTCATCGCCAGATATTTAATTCTTGTGGTTTGGCTATTTCCTTTTGCTTATTGTCCTTTAATCATTTACGTTATATTTATACATCGTATCAAATCGATTCACGGATCCTTAGCACTACGAACAAATTTAATTGTTATCCGGATTTAAGGGTAAACACAACTAATTTTATTTTATTCTTTTTATTACAGATATGTCATTCACCGTAAATAATGATGAGTATGTTGATGAAGTTCTTATAAATAAAGTAGATGACGATGATGATGTACTTGATTTGGTAATTTTCAGTGTAGTTCTCGCAACGGAATATTATTTAAAATTTTGTCTAAAAACTCTATGCAGAACTTCTCCTCATACAGGATTTTATTTCATCAAGGAGATACTTGAAGGGCATGATAAGAGATGTTTAGGATGGAAAAACATATATTTCTTGACTTATGCAAAACACTAAATGAACAATATGATTTGAAAGCAACAAGAAAAATGACCATAGAGGAGATGGTTGCTATGTTTTTACTGGTGGTCGGACATGGTGTAGGGAATCGAATGATTCAAGAACGATTCCAACACGCTGGAGAGACCGTTAGCAGACATTTTCATCATGTTTTAATAGCATGTTTGAAATTGGCTATGGATATTATTAAGCCAAAAGATCCAACCTTTTCTAATATTAATCCTAAAATAAGAGAAGATGATAGGTATCGGCCTTATTATAAAAATTGCATTGGAGCTATAGATGGCACACACGTGCCTTGTATTGTTCGCTCTAAGGAACAAATCAAATACATTGGTAGAAAAGGTTTTACTTCATAAAACATAATGGCTGTATGTGATTAGGACATGTGCTTCACATTTGTAAGGCCTGGGTGGGAAGGTACTGCACATGATGCTATAATATTTGATCTGGCACTTAGAAGGCAAAACCTTAACTTTCCTCATCCTCCATCAGGTAAGCAACACTAATACTATGCCTTGTGTTAGTTTAATATGTAGATTTTATTTTTATTCATCTTAATTAACTCTTTTTTACTTGGTGTAGGCAAATATTATTTAGTTGATTCAGGCTATCCAACAACGATGAGTTATTTAGGACCGTATAAGGGTGAGCGATATCATCTCCCGAATTTCAAGCGCAACTCTAGTTTTAGAAATCCAAATGAAACATTCAATTTTTTTCACTCTAGTCTTCGATGTACAATTGAAAGAACATTTGGAGTCTGGAAAAATAGGTTTTTCTATTTTACGCTCAATGCCATCTTTCAAGTTTGACACTCCGATTTATCTTGTTATAACTACCATGGCTATACATAATTTCATCCGACGACGATCTTCTACTGATAAGGAATTCAACTATTATACTAATGAAGACATTACTGTAGAGATTGAGGAAGGAGATGAGTCCCTCTGGTATTCCTTTAGAAATGCAAGACAAGTCTTCTATTATTATGGAGGCGTTGTGATAGAATTAGAGATGAAATTGTTGAGAAATATTATCATGTGTGAGTGACTTTGCTTATTATTTCATGGTGTAAATAACAAGTAATTATACTAGATAATATTATTGCTTTGGTATAACTATATATATACAATGATTTTATTTAGTATGTATGTTTACTTTATGTTTATATTTTAATTAAATTAAATAAAAAATAATAACAGTCTCTAATAATAAATATTAAAATTAAATTTTCTTTTTAAAATAATTATAAAAGTTTGGTACTATCCTTTTTGGTCATTTGACACTCAAAAGTACTTTTGATAAAGACTGGCCAAAGACAATTTGTTCATCAAATATTATAAAAAGTACTTCTTAAATGAATTGGCCAAACACAAATTATTATTTTTTCAAAAGTACTTTTGAAAAAAGTACTTTAAAAAAAAAGTACTTTTCAAAATAAGCAGATTTTGGCAGCTTGGCCAAACGGGCTCTTAGTGTCTAAAACTTCATTAAATTTTAGAAATAATATTTTAAAATCTTAGTTGAGAAAAAAATTAAGATAATTACATATAAAAATTACTGCATTTTTCATTATCAGACTTTCTAAAGACAAAATAAAAAAAATATTTAAAGAAAATTTTCACTTCTATAAAGGTATCCTTTGGGGTTTAATACATAATTATATTACTCTAATTGTATAATTAATTCATATATTTATGTATCTATTTTTCTTCTTTCATAAGATAGTAAAAGCTTTGATTTTCTAGAAAATTCCTATTCAAATTACAGGAAAATGAAAATCAAAGTAAATATATTATAAACCCCAAAAAAAGTAAAAGAAATAAATGGGCAACATAATTGCATAATTTATCTATTGAATTGCATATTTATGTATTTCTTTTCATAATTTTTTCTTTTATAGCTTTTCTTTCTCTCTTTAAATTCTCCCCCTCTATACTCAACTGAATTTTTCTTCTTTCCCTTTTCTCCTCTTCGTGCAACTACTTTTTCTATATTTTATTTTTGTTCTTTCTTTGTTTTTCTCCCTCTTTCCTAATGCAACGCTTTCAATTTTAATTCATTGTATTGAATTGTGACAATTGTTGTGGGACACCTTTAATAGTGGAAGATTAAAAAAATAAATATTATATATGATTTAAAGCAAATATTTAACAAATCACCTTACAAGGTATATTTGTAAAGTGCTTGGTATCAACTATTGCAATATGAATCTTAAATTAATGACGTCAAACTTAACTACAACTCTAATTTTAAATCCAGCATTACTAACAGGGAAAATCAAAGAGTTTGATATTTTTGAGCGAGAAGAGAGAAAGGTAAAAAGCGAAAAAAGAAAAATACTAAAATTAGAAGATAAATAAGCATTCTGCTTTAAGAGAGATACATATCTCTCTATTGGACCAAAATTAGAGATACAATGCATCAAAAGGTCTCAAAATAATGAAGTGTTTAGGCTTATATAGAATGAGCCTTTACCTAAATCCACTAGAAAAAGAATAGCTAGTTAACCTAAATCAACTAGGAAACTACTAATTAACAAAAAGGCCACAATTTGGCTAATTTAAAGAATAGTCACGCAGGACCCCTTAAGTAAGAATCAATGTCTTCTACAGCAACACAATAATACAACATAAACACAAATGTACATCTTCAACTTCTAATTTCGTCCATAGCCAAATCAGTGAATGCTTGAACACTTGGCTCTTCGCCAAGGCTAACAACCGCCTTGTCTTGTCTTATCCAACATTGATGGCATGAACGTAGCTTGATCAGGTTGTCCTACATCATTTTCCCCTTCTTGAGAAGATTTCTTCCTCGAAATCGAACCATCTTCATCTTTCAAACCGGCACTACCTGGCAGGTCTATAACATAGGCGTTGTTATTGATATTCTGCAACACTTGGAATGAACCATCTCCTCGCGGCATGTTCACATATTCCTGTAAAGCATCATCAACAATACTAGGCAAGGGGTGAACGTTAGTAGAAACTTCATCATTAGAACTCAAGAAAACACCCTTAGCTTTAGCTGTCTCTTTTAGCTCTCGCATGCGTTTGTAATCAATACTAACTTGTTTAGGTGTCAAGGACTTAAGTACATAACTCTTGCTCTCCAGCTTGACCGTATAAGTGTTGGTCTTTCCATCATGATCAACACATCTATCAAGCTGCCAAGGCCTGCCCAGTAGTAAATGGCACGCCTGCATAGGCACTACATCGCACAAGATTTCATCTTGATAAGCTCTCACCTTGAACTTAATGAGTGCCTGCTTTACTACCTTTAATTCACCACGCTCACTCAACCACTGCAATCGATAAGGATGGGGATGTTTCCTCGTAGGTATGCTAAGTTGAGTCACTAACGTGTGGCTTACTACATTAGTGCAACTTCCGGGATCAATTATCACCGAGCACACCTTTCCTTTCACCCTACATCTAGCATGAAACAAGTTCTCACGCTGCACATTTTCTTCCTCCTGTACGCTCATAGTGCTCAAGTTCCTACGTACCACTAAGAACATATTCACACCCTCTTCTTCTAACACTTTCTCGCCGCACTTAACCAATTCTGCCCCCTTATCTTCCTCAATCTCCTCTTCACTTTCTTCTTCACACAGTTCCATCATCAAGAATGAACATGGTCCTCCGTGTTGGACAATCCTTAGCGAAATATCCATAGACTTTGCATTTGTGACACTGAAAAGAAGATGCGTTAGGAGAATTGAGTTGAGTCTTAGAATTACCTCCGGACCCCTTAGGGTCAACTCCAGGTGCCGCAGCTTGGGCTAGCTTCTTAGGCTCTCGGTTTTGGCTTGCTATAGGCTCTCGGGTTTTGCTTGCTCCCCTAGTGTTCGGCGTCTTCCACTCTTTGTTTCGACGTATAATAGTGGAATCGGAACCCCCTCTATATCCAGCTGCCCGTCTTTCTTTAATCATCTTTTCGGCTTCAATGGCAGCTAAGAACACATCATGAAGAGCAATGAACACATGTAGCCTCAACTGATTGGAGATATCATTATTCAACCCATTCTTGAATCGGATAATAGCCTCTTCTTCTTCTTCTTCGTCTTCCATGTCAAGTGATAGACGAATCTTCTCAAAGTCATCATAGTATTCTTCCACGGACTTCAACCCTTGTTTCAAATCATACAACTTCCTTAACTGTTCTTGCTTATGTCGTGTTATTTGCTTCAATTCCACCCATGTTATGCGTGCCGGTTGGTTATGTCTAACTCTGGATCTTTTCTCAGCCTCCCACCAAGTCAAAGCATAGGACTCGAAAGCAGCAATGACATATGTAGCCTTCTTCTCCTCAGACATGTCATTAATTTCAATATCCGCTCAACTTGAAGCTTCCATTCTAAAAATCGGTCAGGATCACTAGTTCCTTTGAAAGCAGGGATAGTAACCTTAACGCTGTTCAACCCACTGTCTCGGCATGCTCATCAAACTCATACTCTAAGTTCCTTCCACCAAAACCTCTAAGCCTCCCTCTCGGACCATGATCATAACCACGTCTTCCCACGTAGTCTCGGCCTCCATTCCTTTGTCCTACTCTCGGATTCCGTGGCCCCAAATCATCATCTTCAAATTCGTCGAACTCGGGTTGATCATCCTCTCGGGCTGCTCTCATATCCTCTATGGGTGCTATGTTTCTCCGGGCTGGCATTAATGGTGGTATGACACCCCGGGGAATCCTCATGGTCCTAACATTTTGAGCACCTCCGTCCTGCTGCTCGTTTTGGCGAGCTAACTCCACGAACTGCCCGGGTCTAACGGTGGAACTGTCACTAGTTCCTTCTCCGGCGTGCTTCTGATTGCTAGAGGATCTTTCTATGTTCTCCAATCGGGCGCTAATTGCCCTCACCTCGGCCAAGAGGTCGGCCAAAGTAATGTATTTCACAACCTTTTCTCCTTCCGTAGCCATGTACCTGTAAAAGAAACAAGACTAGAGAATGTGTTAAGGTTAGTTAAAATTCTCTCTCTCACTTTTTGAATGACTCTCGGGTTCACTCAAATTTTTGGGTAGGATTTCACACTTGTCTTCAAATTGGCTTCCTCTAATTGACCAAGTTACTTAGCGACCTTTCAAGTTCACAAGATCAATAGTTTTCTTCGGGGTGAGTGAAGTTATGTGACTCGATAGGCGGACAGCTTTTTAAGTGAGCACAAGAAGCCAAGAATTATCTACGAAAGTGGAAATTATGAATTTTAGCACGAGGTCCTACAAGCTCCAAGATTAGTAATTACTTAAGTAGGGAAATTACCTAAGAATTACTAATTAGAAGTAGTGAAATTAAGAAAGAATTTCGAAATTAGTGGAAGGAGGAAGTTTTAGAAGCTTTCGTACTTTAGTTTGGAGAAGACCAATCCCCTCTCCCTAACCCTTTAGGAATTCGCCCCCCCCCCTTCCTTTTCCAACACAAATTAGCCCCTCCTCTCCTTGTCCAAATAGAATTTCAACTCCTTGAAACTTCTCCCTTTTGGATTGGGAGTTGTTTCCTTCTTGGACTAGAATTAGGGTTTCCTATTCTCCTCCTTTCTCCTCCCCAAATTCGGCCTCCCTAACACTTCTTAGGCCCTCTCCTACGTTTTTCACAATGCTCTTTCAAGAACAACAATCAACTTTTGATTTTTCTTTCTTCTTTTTTTTTGGTCACGTTTTTTTTCAAATTTATCAAAAACGAAATTTAAGAATTAGAACCTAAAACTAAGGCACGAGGAAAAAGATTGGGATTGTAGAAACAAACCCGTTCCAAGCTCTGATACCAACTGATGCAATATAAAAAGCGGAAACAAGAAAACAAAAGATAGAAGTAAGACGCTCAATGAACTATCAAGACAACAAGTAGGAACTAGTCTACTTACCTTCTTGTTGAAATCACAGAGTACCTATACTATACGAACAACCCTCAAGACAACAATGATCTTGCAAACTGTTCGATCAAACAAAGGAACAAATTCAATTTTGAATCACACCAAAATTGGACAAGTTAAAGTCACACGTTGGAAGCACAAAGGCTTGGACGAAAATTTCTTGTAAAATTGATGTAAGGTACTAAAATAATGAAATCTTTAGGCTTATATAGAATAAGCCTTGTCCTAAATCAACTAGGAAAAGAATAACTAGTTAACCTAAATCAACTAAGAAACAAATAACTAACAAAAAGGCCACAATTTGGCTAATTTAAAGAATTGTCACACAGGACCCCTTAAGTAAGAATCAAAGTCTTCTACAGCAACACAATAATACAACATAAACACAAATGTACATCTTCAACACAAGATTCGTCCATAGCAAGATTTATGGACGCTTGGCTCTTCTCCAAGGCTACCAACACCTTGCTTGTCTTATCCAACAATGATGGCATGAACGTAGCTTGATCAGGTTGTCCTGCATCAGGCTAGCCTAGGTTATGGGACCATTTTTGCGGGCTGCAAACCTGATCTACAGTGCACTGTGCGACTGCAGAGTTGAGTTCGGAGGGTCCATTTTATGATTTTATAAACCAAACTCATTTTGATTAAAAGCCATTGGTGATGCAGGCCAACCCGATTTGATGCAATATTAAACGCGGAAAGAAGAAAACAAATGATAGAAGCAAGACGCTCTTCGAATTATCAAGACAACAAGTAAGAACTAGTCTACTTACCTTCTTGTTGAAATCAAGGAGTACCTATGCTATACGAATGACCCTCAAGATAATGATGATCTTGCAAATTGTTCGATCAAACAAAGGAACAAGTTCAATTTTGAATCACACCAAAATTGGACAAGTTAATTCACACAATTTTGGGAGCAATGTGCTTCCGTTTTTTGATTGATAATAATGTCAAAAGGTCTCAAAGTAATGAAGTGTTTAGGCTTATATAGAATGAGCCTTTACCTACATCCACTAGGAAAAGAATAGCTAGTTAATCTAAATCAACTAGAGAACAACTAATTAACAAAAAGGCCACAATTTGGCTAATTTAAAGAATAGTCACGCAAGACCCCTTAAGTAAGAATCAATGTCTTCTATAGCAACACAATAATACAACATAAACACAAATGTACATCTTCAACTTCTAATTTCGTCCATAGCCAAATTAGTGAATGCTTGAATGCTTGGCTCTTCTCCAAGGCTAACCAACGCCTTGTCTTGTCTTATCCAACATTGATGGCATGAACGTAGCTTGATCAGGTTGTCCTACATCACGTTGGAAGCACAAAGGCTTGGCCGAAAATTTCTTGTAAAATAGATGTAAAAGTTCTCAAAATAATGAAGAATAACTAGTAACCTAAATCAACTAGGAAACAAATAACTAACAAAAAGGCCACAATTTGGCTAATTTAAAGAATAGTCACGCAGGACCCCTTAAGTAAGAATCAATGTCTTCTACAGCAGTACAATAATACAACATAAACACAAATGTACATCTTCAACACAAGATTCGTCCATAGAAAGATTTATGGACGCTTGGCTCTTCTCCAAGGCTAACCAACGCCTTGTCTTGTCTGATCCAACATTGATGGCATGAACGTAGCTTGATCAGGTTGTCCTGCATCATTCTCCCCTTCTTGAGAAGATTTCATCCCCGAAATCGAACCATCTTCATCTTTCAAAGCGGCACTACCTGGCAAGTCTATAACATAGGCGTTATTATTGATCTCCTGCAACACTTGGAATGAACTATCTCCTTGCGGCATGTTCACATATTCCTGTAAAACATCATCAACAACACTAGGCAAGGGGTAAACGTTAGTAGAAACTTCATCATTAGAACTCAAGAAAACACCTTTATGAACTTGACAAACACCCTTAGCTGTAGCCATCTCTTTCAGCTCTCGCATGCGTTTGTAATCATTACTAACTTGTTTAGAGTGTCAAGGGCTTAAGTACATAACTCTTGCCCTCCAGCTTGGCCGTATAAGTGTTGGCCTTTCCATCATGATCAACACATCAATCAAACTGCCAAGGCCTGCCCAATAGTAAATGGCACGCCTGCATAGGCACTACATTGCACAAGATTTCATCTTGATAAGCTCCCACCTTGAACTTAATGACTGCCTGCTTTACTACCTTTAATTCACCACATTCACTCAACCACTGCAATCGATAAGGATGGGGATGTTTCCTCGTAGGTATACTAAGTTGACTCACTAACATGTGGCTTACTACATTAGTGCAACTTCCAGAATCAATTATCATCGAGCACACCTTTTCTTTCACCCTACATCTAGCATGAAACAAGTTCTCACGCTGCACATCTCTTTCCTCCTGTACCTCAGTGCTCAATTTCCTACTTACCACTAATAACATATTCACACCCTCTTCTTCTAACTCTTCCTCGCCGCACTCAACCAATTTTGCCTCCTTATCTTCCTCAATCTCCTCTTCACTTTCTTCTTCACACACAGTACCATCATGTTCAGGTCTTAAGGTAGAACCATCNATTTTGATTAAAAGCCATTGGTGATGCAGGCCAACCCGATTTGATGCAATATTAAACGCGGAAAGAAGAAAACAAATGATAGAAGCAAGACGCTCTTCGAATTATCAAGACAACAAGTAAGAACTAGTCTACTTACCTTCTTGTTGAAATCAAGGAGTACCTATGCTATACGAATGACCCTCAAGATAATGATGATCTTGCAAATTGTTCGATCAAACAAAGGAACAAGTTCAATTTTGAATCACACCAAAATTGGACAAGTTAATTCACACAATTTTGGGAGCAATGTGCTTCCGTTTTTTGATTGATAATAATGTCAAAAGGTCTCAAAGTAATGAAGTGTTTAGGCTTATATAGAATGAGCCTTTACCTACATCCACTAGGAAAAGAATAGCTAGTTAATCTAAATCAACTAGAGAACAACTAATTAACAAAAAGGCCACAATTTGGCTAATTTAAAGAATAGTCACGCAGGACCCCTTAAGTAAGAATCAATGTCTTCTACAGCAGTACAATAATACAACATAAACACAAATGTACATCTTCAACACAAGATTCGTCCATAGAAAGATTTATGGACGCTTGGCTCTTCTCCAAGGCTAACCAACGCCTTGTCTTGTCTGATCCAACATTGATGGCATGAACGTAGCTTGATCAGGTTGTCCTGCATCATTCTCCCCTTCTTGAGAAGATTTCATCCCCGAAATCGAACCATCTTCATCTTTCAAAGCGGCACTACCTGGCAAGTCTATAACATAGGCGTTATTATTGATCTCCTGCAACACTTGGAATGAACTATCTCCTTGCGGCATGTTCACATATTCCTGTAAAACATCATCAACAACACTAGGCAAGGGGTAAACGTTAGTAGAAACTTCATCATTAGAACTCAAGAAAACACCTTTATGAACTTGACAAACACCCTTAGCTGTAGCCATCTCTTTCAGCTCTCGCATGCGTTTGTAATCATTACTAACTTGTTTAGAGTGTCAAGGGCTTAAGTACATAACTCTTGCCCTCCAGCTTGGCCGTATAAGTGTTGGCCTTTCCATCATGATCAACACATCAATCAAACTGCCAAGGCCTGCCCAATAGTAAATGGCACGCCTGCATAGGCACTACATTGCACAAGATTTCATCTTGATAAGCTCCCACCTTGAACTTAATGACTGCCTGCTTTACTACCTTTAATTCACCACATTCACTCAACCACTGCAATCGATAAGGATGGGGATGTTTCCTCGTAGGTATACTAAGTTGACTCACTAACATGTGGCTTACTACATTAGTGCAACTTCCAGAATCAATTATCATCGAGCACACCTTTTCTTTCACCCTACATCTAGCATGAAACAAGTTCTCACGCTGCACATCTCTTTCCTCCTGTACCTCAGTGCTCAATTTCCTACTTACCACTAATAACATATTCACACCCTCTTCTTCTAACTCTTCCTCGCCGCACTCAACCAATTTTGCCTCCTTATCTTCCTCAATCTCCTCTTCACTTTCTTCTTCACACACAGTACCATCATCAAGAATTAACATGGTCCTCCGTGATGGACAATTCTTAGCGAAAATTCCATAGCCTTTGCATTTGTGACACTGAAAAGAAGATGCACTAGGAGAATTGAGTTGAGTCTTAGAATTACCTCCGGACCCCTTAGGTTCAACCCTAGGTGCCGCAGCTTCGGCTAGCTTCTTAAGCTCTCGGTTTTGGCTTGCTATAGGTTCTCGGGTTTGGCTTGCTCCCCCAGTGTTCGGTGTCTTCCACTCTTTGTTTCGACGTATGACAGTGGAATCGGAACCCCCTCTATATCAAGCTGCCCGGCTTTCTTTATTCATCTTTTCGGCTTCAATAGCAGCTAAGAACACATCATGAAGAACAATGAACACATGTAGCCTCAACTGATTGGAGATATCATTAGTCAACCAATTCTTGAATCGGATGATAGCCTCATCTTCTTCTTCGTCTTCCATGTCAAGTGATAGACGAATCTTTTAAAAGTCATCATAGTATTCTTCCACGGACTTCAACCCTTGTTTCAAATCATATAACTTCCGTAACTGTTCTTGCTTGTGCCGTGGGTTCACATATTTACGAATCATTATTTGCTTCAATTCCACCCATGTTATGCGTGCCGGTTGGTTATGTCTAACTTTGGATCTTTTCTCAGCCTCCCACCAAGTCGAAGCATAGGACTCAAAAGCAGCAATGGCATATGTAGCCTTCTTCTCCTCAGTCATATCATTAATTTAAAATATCCGCTCAACTTGACGTTTCCATTCTAAAAATGTGTCAGGATCACTAGTCCCCTTGAAGGCAGGGATAGTAACCTTGACGCTGTTCAACCCACTTTCTCGGACTTGGTCTCGGCCCCCTCGGTGTGGTAATTTGGCTCTGATACGAACTGATGCAATATAAACGAAAGTTGCTCTCATACCAGCTATCAACTTTCGGTTTTTCTTTCTTCTTTTTTTGTCACGTTTTTTTTAAAATTTATCAAAAACGAAATTTAAGAATTAGAATCTAAAACTAAGGCACAAAGAACAAGATTGGAATTGTAGAAACAAACCCGTTCCAAGCTCTGATACCAACTGATGCAATATAAAAAGCGAAAACAATAAAACAAACGATAGAAGCAATACGCTCAATGAACTATCAAGACAACAAGTACGAACTAGTCTACTTACCTTCTTGATGAAGTCACAGAGTACCTATACTATACGAACAACCCTCAAGACAACAATGGTCTTGCAAACTGTTCGATCAAATAAAGGAACAAGTTCAATTTTAAATCACACCAAAATTGAACAAGTTAAAGTCACACGTCGGAAGCACAAAGGCTTGGACGAAAATTTCTTGTAAAATTGATGTAAGGTACTAAAATAATGAAATCTTCAGGCTTATATAGAATAAGCCTTGTCCTAAATCAGGAAAAGAAGAACTAGTTAACCTAAATCAACTAGGAAACAAATAGCTAACAAAAAGGCGACAATTTGGCTAATTTAAAGAATAGTCACACAGGACCCCTTAAGTAAGAATCAAAGTCTTCTACAGCAACACAATAATACAACATAATCACAAATGTACATCTTCAACACAAGATTCGTCCATAGTAAGATTTATGGACGCTTGGCTCTTCTCCAAGGCTACCAACGCCTTGCTTGTCTTATCCAACAATGATGGCATGAACGTAGCTTGATCAGGTTGTCCTGCATCAGGCTAGCCTAGGTTATGGGACCATTTTTGCGGTTCATTTTGCGGGCTGCAAACCTGATCTACAGTGCACTGTGCGACTGCAGAGTTGAGTTCGGAGGGTCCATTTCTTGATTTTATAAACCAAACCCATTTTGATTAAAAGACATTGGTGATGCAAGCCAATCCGATCTGATGCAATATTAAACGTGAAAAAAAGAAAACAAAAGATAGAAGCAAGACGCTCTTCGAATTATCAAGACAACAAGTAGGAACTAGTCTACTTACCTTCTTGTTGAAATCAAGGAGTACCTATGCTATACGAACCACCCTCAAGATAACGATGATCTTGCAAATTTTTCGATCAAACAAAGGAACAAGTTCAGTTTTGAATCACAGCAAAATAGGACAAGTTAATTCACACGATTTTGAGAGCAATGTGCTGCCATTTTTTGATTGAAAATAATGTCAAAAAAGTGTCAAAATAATGAAGTGTTTAAGCTTATATAGAATGAGCCTTTACCTAACTCAACTAGGAAAAGAATAGCTAGTTAACCTAAATCAACTAGGAAATAATTAATTAACAAAAAGGCCACAACTTGGCCAAGTTTAAGAAATAGTCACGCAGGTTTCCAAAACAAGTAAGAATTAATGTCTTCCATAACTACACAATAATACACGCCAAACGCAAACATCACATGCCAAACGCTTGGATCTTCTTCACCATCAAACATGCATCATGAAGCTCTTTAGCTTGACTTCTCGTGAATGCTCTTGAAGGTTTAAACGGATCATGATCAGATTGACCTGCATCAGCATCATCTTCCCCTTCTTGGGAAGATTTCGTCCTCGAAATCGAACCTTCTTCATATTTCAAAGCAACATAAGGAGTCAAGTCAATGACATTGAATGTCTTGGAGACAGCATAATCATCAGGCAAAACTATGACATAAGCATTATTATTGATCTTCTACAACACTTGAAACGGTCCATCTCCCCGCGGAGCTAACTTCCCTTTCCTATGGTTCGGAAATCTTTCCTTTCGGAAGTGCACCTAAACCCGGTCACCTTTAATTAAGTCTAGCTTTTTCCTTCCTTTATTCTTCTTGACCACTACCTTTTCATAAGCATCCTTCAAAGTTTTCCTCACCTTAGCATGCAATTCGAGCAACACAGCTGCCCGATTTTCTCCATCAACGCTAATAACTGCATCTCTCGGCAAAGGAACAAGATCAAGTGGTATCAAAGGATTAAAACCTTAAACACATTCAAATGGAGTAATGCTAGTCATGCGATGAACAATTCTATTATATGCAAACTCCATAATAGGTAATCGGTCAGCCCAAGTCCCGTGTTGACTTTTTGGGACGATTTTTCAATTCTTTGCTAAAGTAGTAATTTTATTATTTAACTTAGTTTCTTATAGTTATATTTATAGTATAAAATTATTTTGGCTAGATTTGAGCCGATCAAAGTTGGAAAATCGAGGGAAAGGCCTTCTTATTGATTGATTGAGCGATGTTTTGAGGTAAGTGACTTGTCTAACCTTGTGTGGGGGAAATTCCCTTAGGATTTAGTAATGTTGTGACAATTTGTGATATGTGAGGGCCGTGTACGCGAGGTGACAAGTGCTCACGGGCTAAATGTTGAAATTTTGATTTTATCTAAGTAGTTTTCTTTTTATGTCTTAACTGAGTTACTTTAGAAGGTATAATCATCATGTTTAACTTAATTTCACCTGTCTACTTATTTTATCTCTTATTTGCAAATTGTACTACATGCTTAGTTGAATTATCTGCTTTATTGACTCCATACTCCTTTTTAACTGCTGGATTCTTTACGTGAAATTCCTATCCTTGAAATATCATTGTTTTAGTTGTTATGTTTTGGTTTCCGTGATTATTGTTGAGATGATTGTTCGGTTGTTGCACAAGGCTTCTGCCATGCAGTTGTAATTGTTTGCACGAGGTTTCTGCCGAGCCGTGATGATTATTGATACGCATGCGGTGGTATAAGGTCTGGGTGTTGAAACACATGCAGTGAGATAAGGTGGGCTTGATGCGCGTGGCTAGTAGGGAAACTACTAGAAGTCATGCAGTGTGATAAGGTGGGCTAAAACGGGGAATGCTATTTCGGGAAATGATTTTCAACCAAAATTTAAAGGCTTCCGCGATTATATAAGGAAAGGTTGTGAGATATTTATTTTTGGGACTACGAGGCTATGCCTCGGGAGTGCCCCTTTTGATTTCCTCTTTTGCTGTATTGTTATTGCTGTCATTGTTCCTTAACTTGTAAGATTTGTGCTTTCCTTTCATGTTGTATTTGTTTTCTTGATTCCGTGTTATTACCTTTCGTAAATTCTCATTATTTTACTTCTCTGTCATTTTATTATATTATTATATCTTCTGCCTCATTTCTTATTACTCCAGTAGGGCCCTGACCTGAACTCGTCACTACTCTACCGAGGTTAGGCTTGGCACTTATTGGGTACCGTTGTGCTGTACTCATACTACACTTCTGCACATCTCTTTGTGCAGATCCAGGTACTGCCTACCATACCAGGTATCAGTGAGCTAGTCCGTACAAGGAGACTTCAAGGTACATCTGCCAGCGTCGGCAGACCTCGGAGTCCTCCTCTATCTTTATCATGTTGTTTCCTTATCCTCATTAGACTATGATGTATAGGGATATTTAGTTTTTCTCTTTAGAGATTGTGACTTATATCTCCCGGGTTTTGGGAGTTGTTATTACTTGAATTGCAGTCTTTATTTATTACAAATGTTGATGTTTTGAGTTTAGCTTAATATTTCAGTTATTTCGCATACTTGTTAGGCTTACCTAGTCTTAGAGACTAGGTGCTGTCACAGCATCCTACAGAGGGAAAATGGGATCGTGACAAGTTAGTATCAGAGCACTAGGTTCATAGGTGCTATGAGTCACAAGCAGGTTTAGTAGAGTTTCGCGGACCGGTACGGAGACGTCTATACTTATCTTCGGGAGGCTATGGAACTATCAGGAAAAGCTTCACTTCTTTGATTCCTTATTATGCGAAATTTTGACTTCGGATTCTAAATTTCTATCTTTCTATTCTCTCACAGATGGTGAGGACACGTACAACTGGATCAGATGACAAGACACCCGCGCCCCCTGCTAGAGTCGTGAGAGGCCGGGGCCGGGGTCGGGGTCGGGGCTATGGCCGGGGTAGAGGCCGAGGACGTCCACGAGGGTGCAACCAGAGCACCCGTACGAGCTGCTACAGAGGAGCCGCCATTAGCTCCAGTTGGAGGGCAGACACCTGAGACGCCTGTTACACCAGCCCTCCGGGAGACTCTCGCCCAGTTTCTGAGCATGTTTAGCACTTTGTCTCAGGCAGGATTGATCCACTTGCTCCTGCCATATCTCAGGCAGGGGGAGGAGCACAGACTCCCGCTGGCCGTACCCTAGAGCAGTGTGTCCAGGTCGACCAGGTTCCAAAGGTCATACCAATGCAGCCGGTAGCCCCAGTTGAGCCCGAGGTTAGGGCAGCAGTTTCTGAGGAGGAGCAGCTCAGACTCGAGAGGTACAAGAAGTACCACCCTCCTACTTTCAGTGGCTTGGCATCAGAGGATGCCCAGGGTTTTCTTGAGGAGTGCCACCATATCCTCTTGCAAAGTCTAGTGGGATTTCTTTTACTGCGTCCAACTTAGAGGAGCGACCTATCAGTGATGGCGAGCAAATGAGTTGGGTAGTTCGGCCGAGGCATTTACTCATTTGGACTCGGTTCTCAGATATGTTTTTGAGACAGTATGTTCTCAGAGACGCATGGCGCGCAGAGTTTGAGCAGTTGCGCTAGGGTTCTATGACCGTGTTGGGGTATGCGGTCCGGTTCAGTGACTAGGCTAGGCATGCACCAGCCTTATTTGCTACTGTTCGAGAGAGGTCTCGCTGATTTATCGAGGGGCTCAACCCCAATATCAGATTTAGCATGGCTCGGGAGTTGGAGATGGACATTGCATACCAGTAGGTACTGGGGATTGCCAGGAGATGTGGAGGGTATGCTGACTCGGGATAGAGAGGAGAGGGAGGCCAAGAGGTCTCAAGAGTTTGGCAATTACAGTGGTACCTGTGTCCTAGTTGTAGCTTGTCATGGTAGGGGCTAAGTGAGTCGCCTTGTTCATTCAACACTTCCAGCTTCCAGCGGTATTTCGGCCACCCCTAGGCTTCAGGCTCCCTATTATGCACCGCCATTGTCTAGTGCACCATCTGCATGGGGTGCTTTCAGTGGCCAGTCCAGTCGATCAGGCCCGAGCCAGCCACAACAACCACATCCTCCGAGAGCTTGTTTTGAGTATGGTGACACTCGTTATGTGGTGAAGGATTGCCCTAGATTCAGGAGGGGTGCACCTCAACTGATTACTCAGGCTCTGCGTATTCCACCGGAGCCTCAAGCTTCTCAGTCCCTGGTCGCCGCACCAGTTGCCACCCCCCATGCACATCCAGCTATAGGTAGAGATCGAGCAGGCAAAGGTCGCCCTAGAGAAGGAGGCCAGGCCAGATATAATGCCCGTCCTGCTAGGACGGAGGCAGTTGCATCCGACTCTGTCATCATAGGTATTGTTCCGGTCTGTCATAGAGATGCATCAATATTATTTTATCCTGGCTCCACTTATTCCTATGTGTCAGCTTATTTTGCTCCGTATTTGGGTGTATCCCGTGATTGCTTGAGTTCTCCTGTCTATGTGTCTACACCCGTGGGAGATTCTATTGTTATTGACCATGTGTATCGGTCGTGTTTGGTTGTTCTTAGTGGTTTTGAGACCTGAGCTAGTTTATTGTTACTCAGTATGGTGGAATTTGATGTTATCTTGGGCATGAACTGGTTGTCTCCCTATCATGCTATTCTTGATTGTCACGCCAAGACGGTGACATTGGCTAATCCAGATCTACCGCACTTAGAGTGGAGAGGTGAGATTATGTTCCTAGCAGGGTTGTCTCATTTCTAAAGGTTTAGCGGATGGTTGAGAAGGGGTGTGATGCGTATCTGGCATATGTGAGGGATGTTAGTGTTTATACTCCTATCGTCGAGTTAGTTCCGGTAGTGAGGGATTATCCAAACGTATTTCCAGGTGATCTTCCGGGCATGCCGCCCGACAGGGATATCGACTTTGGTATTGATTTGTTACCAGACACTCAGCCCATTTCTATTCCACCCTATTGCATGGCCCCAGCAGAGTTGAAAGAGTTAAAGGAACAATTGCAAGAGTTGCTCGATAAGGGCTTCATTCGGCCTAGTGTGTCGCCTTGGGGTGCTCCATTTTTATTTGTAAAGAAGAAGAATGGTTCTATGAGGATGTGTATTGATTATCGCCAGTTGAACAAGGTTACGGTGAAGAATAGATATCCATTGCTACATATTGATGACTTATTCGATCAGCTTTAGGGTGCCAGAGTATTCTCTAAGATCGACTTGTGTTCAGGCTATCATCAGTTGAAGATTCAGGAGCTAGATATCTCGAAGACTGTTTTCAGGACTTGGTATGGCCATTACAAGTTCCTTGTGATGTCTTTTGGACTGACCAACGCCCCAGCAACATTCATGCACTTGATGAACAGTGTATTTCAGCCCTATCTTGACTCATTCGTAGTTGTGTTTATTGACGACATTTTGGTATACTCCCGGAGCCGGGAGGATCATGAGCAGCTCCTAAGGACTGTGCTTAAGACCTTGAGAGAAAAGAAGTTATATGAAAAAATTTTGAAGTGTGAATTCTGGCTAGATTTAGTGGCATTTTTGGGTCATTTAGTATCGAGTGAGGGGGATCAAGGTATACCTGAAGAAGATTGAAGCAGTGTAGAGTTGGCCTAGACCTCAGCTACGAAGATCCGGAGTTTTCTTGGCTTGGTGGGTTATTACCATCGATTTGTAGAGGGTTTGTCATCTATGCAGCACCTATGACCAGGCTGACCCAGAAGGTGCTCCGTTCAGGTGGACCGAGGAGTGTGGGGAGAGCTTTCAAAAGCTCAAGACTGCTTTGACTACAGCCCCAGTGTTGGTATTGCCTACCGGTTCGGGGTCATATACGGTGTACTGTGATGCGTCATGCATTGGTCTTAGCGCGGTGTTGATGCGGGACGGTAGGGTGATCGCCTACGCGTCTAGACAGTTGAAGGTGCATGAGAAGAACTATCATGTCTACGACCTTGAGTTAGCAGCTATTGTTCATACCTTGAAGATCTGGAGGCACTATTTGTATGGTGTCCCTTGTGAAGTCTACACCAATCACCGGAGTCTACAACGTTTGTTTAAATAGAAGGATCTTAACTTGCGGCAGTGGAGGTGATTGGAGCTGCTTAAGGATTATGATATCACCATTCTATATCATCCCGAGAAGACCAATGTGGTGGTCGATGCCTTGAGTTGCAAGGCGGAAAGTTTGGGCAGTTTAGCATATCTACCAGTAATAGAGAGGCCTTTAGCCTTGGATGTTCAGGCCTTGGCCAACTAGTTTGTTAGATTGGATGTTTCCGAGCTGAGTCGAGTTTTGGCTTGTGTGGTTTCTCAGTTTTCTCTTTATGATCATATCAGAGAGCGTCAATATGATGACCCCCATATGCTTGTATGTGATGCCAAGGAAGTCACTATTGGAGATGACAGTGTATTGCAGATGCAGGGTAGGCTATGTGTGCCCAATATAGATGGTTTGCGTCAGTTGATTCGCCAGGAGGCTCACAGTTCGCGGTACTCCATTCACCCAGGTGCCGCAAATATGTACCAGGACCTGAGGCAACATTTTTTGTGTCGGAGGATGAAGAAGGACATAGTAGAGTATGTAGGTCGGTGCCTAAATTGACAGCAGGTGAAGTATGAGCATCAGCGGCCAGATGGATTGCTTCAGAAGCTAGAGATTCCTGAGTGGAAATAGGAGCGGATCACTATGGATTTCATTGCTAGGCTCCCACGGACTTAGAGGAAGTTCGATGCAGTTTGGGTGATTGTGGATAAATTGACCAGGTCAACTCATTTCATCCTCGTGGTTACTACTTACTCTTCGGAGCAGCTGGCTCAATTTGAGATTCGCGAGATTGTCAAGCTTCATGGCGTGCCGGTATCTATCATATCTGACCGGTAGTTTACATGCGGTTATGGAGAGCCGTAGAACATGAGGTGGGTACTAGAGTGGAGTTGAGTACAACATTTCACCCTCAGATAGACGGACAGAGCGAGTGCACGATTTAGATATGGGAGGATATGCTTCGTGCATGTGTGATAGATTTTGGGGGTTCTTGGGATCAGTTCTTGCCACTTGCGGAGTTTGCCTACAACAACAGTTATCAATCGAGCATTCAGATGGCACCGTATGAGGCTTTGTATGGTAGGTGGTGCCAGTCTCCGATGGGTTGGTTTGAGCCGGGTGAGGCAAGACTATTGGGCACAGACTTGGTTGATGATACTTTAGAAAATGTTAAATTGATTCAGGATCGAGTTCGTACAGCCCAGTCCAGACAGAAGAGTTATGTGGGTCAGAAGGTTTATGACGTTGCATTCAAGGTTGGGGAGCGGGTCTTGCTCCGGGTTTAGCCCATGAAAGGCGTTATGAGGTTCTGGAGGAAGGGCACGTTGAGCCCTATGTATATCGAGCCTTTTGAGATTCTTGAGAGGGTTGAAGAGGTGGCTTACAGACTTGCACTACCACCTAGTCTCTCTGTAGTTCATCCAGTGTTCCATATTTCCATGCTCCGGAAGTATCACAACGATCTGTTTCATGTGTTAGACTTCAGCTCAGTTTAGTTGGACAAGGATCTATCTTATGTTGAGGAGACGGTGGCTATTTTGGACAGGCAGGTTAGAAAGTTGAGGTCAAAGAACTTCGCTTCAGTGAAGGTTCAGTGGAGGGGTCAGCCAGTCGAGGAGGCAACTTGGGAGACCGAGCATGATATGCGCAACCATTATCCTCATCTTTTCACCACTCGTTCGAGGACGAAAGTTTGTTTTAAGAGGGGGAGGATGTAACGACCCGACAGGTCGTTTTGAGAGTACTAGCCCTGATCCCTTATTTATTGCTCCCTCTATCTCATTTTGTGGTTACTTGACTTGCTGGGGCGCTTGGTGTCGGGTTCGGGTGTGTTTCGGAGTGAAATGGGACGAATAGCCCCAAAATTAAAAGTTAAAGTCATAGGAGTTGACCATAATTTGGTTTGTGTGAAGACGACTCCGGAATGGAGTTTTGATGGTTTCAATAGCTCCGTATGGTGATTTGGTCTAAGGAGCGTGTCCGGATGTTGATTTGGAACTCTTTTTTTTTTTTTGTAAATAGAATATTTATTAATTAGCAAAATATTACAGGAACGGAGGGGGACATGAACCTTACCTCCCCAAAAAAGTACATGTACCTTGTCATCCTAAAGCATTGACTAAAAGTACCTAGGTAATAGTAAGTGGTTAGACCTATTATAGTGTGACGATTGCCCCTTTTGCAGTAGGCAGTCGTATGTACAAATTTTCCTAGGTCAGCTATACAAAAAAGTACAAATATTCCTATTGTAGCACAATGGCTATGAATTTTGTTTCTCCTATGGTACTTCTGGCTATAATCTATTCTATCATATTTCTGCCAAAAGCTAGCAAAAGAGTGCGAGTTATCTTCAATTCTGCTTTGTCCCTGATGTAGGGAAAACCAGGTTGAAGATAATCTTCCAGGTGTGTTTTGATGTTGCTTGGTGAGGCTGTTGTTTGTGATTGTTGATGTTTCTTGATGCTGGAGTTGCTACTGTGTTGTGTAGGAGCCATGTTGTGAGTTGGATCTTCCATGTTGATGTTGCTTTTGGTATTGTGGCTGCAGTTGAAGTCTCTACTGATGGTATTGCTGTCTGTGGGTTGAGCTTAAAGTGTATAAGGCCAGAGGGTGATACTGAAATTACTATTGAGCCTCCTTTGATTACTGTTGTTTGTAATCGTGCTTGTAGTATTAGCTGTTACCTGCTTCCTTTCTCCCTGTGAGTTGCTTGTGTTGTTGCTGTCTTGTCTCACAATGTTGTTGTTTCTGCTGGTTGGTTTGACAATTGTACTTGTGGTGCTAACACTGGTGCTCCTGTGGTATCTGCTGTTGTTGTATCTGCTGTGTTGGTGCAAGAGGAGTATCTATGCAGTTATGTATTGCTGTTTGGCTAAAGGTTGGCAGGAGGTGGTGCTGTAGTTTCCTTTCTTTTTTCTGTTGATGTTGCTTTTGCTCCTGGTACAGAGATGGCAGGGATGTTTGTGCCTGTGAAGATTTTGAGTTTTGATGTTCCAGTGAAAGGTGTTGTGAGTGTAGGAACAAGATGATTGATGCAGTTGCATTAGATTGAGCACTCTAGGTGCTGATACCACATAATGCAACTGTTCCAATAATCTGTTCCTATGTGGGCAGCTGTTTCTAAGGGAGTTCTTGATTCTGTGGAGTTACTGGCAATGTTGTTGATGTATGGTTGATTGTCCTGTGGACTTGGAGTGTTTGGAGTGTCTATCTGTTGCTGCATTTATCTTAAAGTGACTGGATATCCAGATGAGAATATGGCTTGATGATTGAATGTCTGTTTTGTTGTTGACTCTAGTGCTGGCTCTAAATCTGATTTTGGATGTCATGTTGTTCGCATTACTGCTGTTCTTGATGATAATGTTACTGCTGATTTTCATGTTGCTTCTGGTACTGCAAAGAAGTGTTTCTCCAGTGTTGATCCAATGAGAAGTGACTGGGATGTTGGGGTGCTTGTGTTTGGGAATTTTGGTGATCCAGTGAGTAGTACTGTTGTTGTAGGAACATGGTGATTGATGTAATTGCGTTAGACTGAGCACTGGAGGTGCTAATACCACACAACGCAATTGCGCCAATAACCTGAACCTATATGGACAGTTACCTCTAAGAGGTCTGTTATTTCTGTGTAATTGCTGGTGATGTTGATGATGTTTGCATGATTGTGTTGAAGATTTGAAATGTTTCCTTTCTGCAGCTTTCATGTGGTGATTGTCCCTGATGTTGTTGATGAAGAATGCTGTAGTGTTTATTGTAGCTGGTGTGAGTCTAGTGATGGCTCTGATGTTACTGATGGTGCCACTGATGATGCCACTGTTGCTGTTATGGTTGATGGTGGCATTCCTGTTGTTGTTGATGTTGGCACTGATAGTGAATGATTGTTGCATTGTTTTCAAATTTTGCTGCTGCTCAGATAACCATTGTGTTCTGCTGGTGCTGCTTTTGCTTGAAAGTTGTGTTCTGCTCAGATGACAATAGTTGCTGGAGTTCTTGCTGCTTCTAGTGCATTGTTGCCCATTGCTTCTGTTTCCACTGCTTCTATTGCTGAGAAGGGTGATTTTTGCATTTTGTGGTTCCTGTGAAAGATGCATTGCTCTGTTAGTCTGTTCTGTTGCTTTGTGGGCTAGGTACTGTTTATTTCTCCTGACAATTTATCTCCCATTCCCACTGTCTTTGGTTGAATCTGTTGCTATTTCTGCTTCTGCTTCAAATGTAAATGAATCCTCAATTGATGTTAAATCACAGTGTTCATGCAAAAGTGAATGTCTTGAAAGTTGGTGGAAACACTGCCCTTTGATTTTGTTGTTCCTGCAGACTTCTTCTTCTTTAAGAATCTATTGAGGGTGCCAGTGTTCCTGCAATAGGGTCAGTGAAGTTATGAGGGAGCAGGGAGAAGGGGAATGATGCAATTTAGTCTGTTGTGTCCTTGTGCTGTATCTGCTATGCTTCCCTTATTGCATCTGTTTGGTTGACTGGTGTGACAGTGAATTTTGCAGTTGTTGCTGAGTTGCTTCTCCACCTGTCTCTGGTGTTTCTAGTCCCAGTTAGCTGCTCTTGTTGTCCTTTACTGTCAGTGTTTCTGCAATATCTCTGCAATATTGGCTGAGGTTGCTGCAGTTTATCATCCTGTGAAAAGAGCATTCCTTTTGTCCTTTTTGCATTCCAGTCCTCCTGCAAAACTGAGACATTCATTTCATGGAAACAAGAGTGTGATTCCAGCCTATTCTTCATCCAACCCTGACATAGTATGAGCCTTCTTTTTGTCCTTGCTGCATTACAGTCCTCCTGCAAGAAAACAGTCGTTAGGGTTGAGATCAGTCTGTTTTTCCTCCTTCCTGCATGTAGAAGCCATTTAAGATTGTTAGGAGGTAAAGTAAGTATGAGCATTTTCCTGATATTACTCCAGGTTTTCATCCCCCTCAGTTCTTTCATGAGTTCATTGTTGGATTTGTGTCTCTGGATTGCACTGCACAGAGTGTATCTTATCATTTTGCTACTTTCACTCTTATGTAGGGGCATTATGAATTATCAGCATTCAGGATTCTTCTACCTACTGAGTCAAGTTGGGAGAGGTGTTGGCATTCAATTCTTCCCACTTCCAGTGCATAATTTGCTAAGTGGTCAGCCAGCTTGTTCCCTTCTCTATAGATATGAGTTCCTATTAGTGTGAGGGATTCTTTTAGTTGGAGGATTTCTTCCACTTGATCAATTATGCACCGGGGTGGTTTTCAGTTGCCATTGATGATATTGTTTAGAAGCATGGAATCTGTTTGAAGCCATATGTGAAAGAGACCTTGTGTTTTGCAATATCTCAAAGCTTCACTGATGGCAGTTGCTTCTGCTACTATACTTGTTCCTTCTGTGATCTCTGTGCCTAGTGCATATATTAATTCCCCTTTTTCATTCCTCAGACAGTACCCTATTGAACTTCTTCCAGGATTTCCTTTTTATGTTCCATCAGTGTTGACCTTTACCCATCCCAGCCTAGGAAGTTCCCACATGACTTTACTGAAAGTTATTCTAGGAGTGTAGTTTTCCAGCATGTGTAGGAGTTCATGCCATTTGTGAGGTGCATTTATTCCTGGTTTTCTGGTTTTGACTAGGGCTTGTAATACTGTGGAGATTTGGTATATTACTCTGCCTATTGAGACTGATTCTCCATGTTTGTAACTGTTTCTTCATTTCCAGAGCTCCCATACAATGCATGAGGGGAGAGTTTGTAGCACTGGTTTGATTCTGTTGACTGCTTGTATTGTCCAGCATTTTGTAATTGCTTGCTAGAAAGTTAATCCATCGAGTGCTATTCCTGCTCTTTGTAGGAAATATTTTCATACCTTGGTAGCAGTGGTGGAGGTGAAAAAGAAGTGTACCATGGTTTCCTCCTTTGGTTCTGTGCAGCACCAGCATCTTGAAGGTAGATGATATCCCCATCTTTTCAGAAGATCAACTAAAGGCAATTTTGTCCTCCAGATTCTCCACATGAAGAAGGCAATTTTGAAAGGGAGCCCTTTAACCCAGATCATCTTGTAAGCTCTTTTTGGTTCTTCTCTTCTTCTGAGGTATTCCCAAGCAGTATTGACTGTAAATTGGCCTTGATTTTGTAGCATCCAAAATGGGGTGTCTAGACTGTCGCCCCTGTTTGGAGGTCTTATTGAGGTTGTTATGTGTTCCATCAGTTCTTGTGGTAGAGATTCTGACAATTGTTGCATATTCCATTCTTCATTGTGCAGGGCATTGCTCACATTGTGTATTGATTCATCTACTGGGAAGTTTGGCACTATGAAGTATAGTGCTCCCAGTCTGGTCCAATTGTCATACCAGAAGAGTGAAGATCCCATTTTGATTTGCCAGGCAATTTGATGTTCTATGATCTCTCTGCATTCAAGCATTTTTTTGCAGGTTTGTGATCCTCTCTTCCAAGGGACAATTACTGCATTAAGTTTTTCGCAGTATTTTTGACACATATATGTACTCCAGAGACTGGGCTTAGTTCTGAAGCTCCACCATAGTTTGCAGAAGAGGGCCTTGGACATGTCATGTAGAAATCTAAATCCTGCACCTCCTTCCTCACAGGGAGTGTATAGATTATTCCATGACGACCAGTGTTTGTTATTTCCTCCTACTGTGCTACTCCAAAAGAATTGTGCAAAGAGTTTGTGGAGATTGTTGATTACTTGCTTTGGGGGGTTCACTGCTGATAGGAGATGCACTGGCATACTTTGCAAAACATGCTTAATTAGGATAGCTCTACCTCCAATTGAAAGTAATTTTCCTTTCCAAGAATGGAGTCTGTCTTGTACTTTATTGACTATTTCCTGATAGTATATGATCTTTTTCCTGGAGTAGTGTATAGGGAAACCCAGATAAGTGAATGGGAAGTCCTGTCTTGCAATGCCTGTAATTCTTTCAACTTTTGTTGTGGTTTCTGTGTTAGCTGAGTGATGCAAAAAGATGGCAGAGTTATTCTTGTTTACCAGTTGACCTGAAGCTGCTTCATATGTACTCAGGACCTCCATTATCTGTTGTAGTGAAGTGGCATCAGAGGATGAGAAAATGATCATATCATTTGCATATGCCAAGTGGTTGATTTTTGGGCTCCTTCTGGGCATTCCAAAGCCTCTGAAGTAAGGATTGTGATGAAGTGCATTCAGACTCTTCGAGAGGGCTTCTGCCGCTATGATGAACATTGTTGGTGATAGTGGTTCACCTTGCTTGACTCCTCTTGTTGATTTGAAAAATCCATGAGGCTGACCATTGATGAGGATTGAATACCAGTTGTTACCCATGATATCAAAAATCATGCCTATGAATGCTTCATTGAAGCCCATTTTCCTTAGAACTTTGGTCATGAATAACCAGGATAGTCTATCAAATGCCTTGTCATGTCTAGTTTGATGACAACATTTGGCCCTGCTTTTGTTCTTTGTCCTATGTCAGTGATGATTTCCTGTGCCAGGAGGACATTTTCTACTATAGTTCTGCCATTCACAAAGCCTGCTTGTTCTTGGGAAATGAGGGAAGGGAGTATGATCAGCATCTCATGTATGATTCTGGAGAAGATCTTATTGATGAAATTGCTAAGGCTTATGGGCCTCAAGTCTGAGAATGTCTCTATCTCCTTTTTCTTTGGTATGAGTACCAAGTTTGTGTGAGTTACACATCTTGGTAGTTGGCTTCCAGTGAAGAAAGCTGCAACCATGTTTTGTATATCATCACCTATGATTTCCCAACATGATTGGTAGAATAGTCCTGTGAGCCATCTGGACCTCCTGCACTATCTCCATTTAGGCTAAACACAACTTTTTTGATTTCTTCCCTTGTTGGGATTTGGTCAGTTCTGCATTTTGTTGTGTGTCTATCACTTGCTGTATGTTTTCCAATATTCTGAAGTTAGTGGGAGTTGTTTTTTCTGTGAATTGTTCCTTGTAAAAATTGATGGCTTCTTCCACTATTTGTTGCTCTTCCTCAATCCAGATGCCTGCACTGTTTTGAATTCTTCTTAATTGAAGCCTTTTCCTTCTGCCATTTACTTGAGCATGAAAGAATCTGGTGTTTCTGTCTCCATCTTTGAACCAAGCCATTCCTGCTTTTTGTTTCCAGAATTCTTTCTCAATAGCTAGATGCCTGATCATTTGTGCTTGCACCCTTTGTAACCTTTCCCTGTTTTGAGTAGTTGGTCTTTCTTCAAATTGTTTTTCATGTACTAGAACCACTTCTTCCATTCTTGCTATGTTTTGGAAGATATCTCCATATGTTGCTTTGCTCCAGAGGGATAAAGCTCTTTTCAGTTTTTTGAGCTTGTGATTGAAGAGAATGAAAGGGTCCCCATGGAAGTCTGCCTGCCAATTCTCTCTTACAACTGCTTTAAAAGTTTCCTGTTTAGTCCAGAAGTTAAGAAACCTAAAAGGCTTCCTGATTGTTTTTGCTGCCTTGTCAAATTGCAGGAAAAGTAGGCTATGGTCCGAGCCGATTTTAGGAAGGTGTGTGATTTCAATTGTTGGAAAGGCTTGCTGGAAGCTTTGATTTGGTAAGCATCTATCTAGTCTTTTGAAGATGCATTCCTCATCTGCTCTATCATTCCACCAAGTGAAGATGCTTCCTTTGAATCCCAAATCTGTGAGGCAGCAGATATTGATGCAATGCTTGAAGTCATCTACTTCATTGAAAGGCACAGGAAGTCCACCAAATTTCTCCTCTTGATCACAGATGACATTGAAGTCTCCCCCCACTAACCAAGGTATTGTTATGTTCTGAGCCAAGTCGCACAGTGTATCCCACAATTCTATTCTTTCTGTTGAGGTGCATTTGGCATACACAAGTGGGAGGGTAAATTCCAATTTTGTATCTGCGTGGAGTAGCTTCAAATTGAGTTGTTGCATTGTGTCTGACAGTATATTGATTTCATATGCATCATCAATGACGGCCTAGATTTTTTTGGAGACATTGGCAATGGCCTGTGAATAACCAATTCTTCTTCTATATTGTTTCATTTTCTTGAGTTGTTGCATTGGCTTCATGATGCTAATGAATTCAAAATGATGCTTGTTCTGAAGAGTGATCAGTCTTTCAAAAGCTTGCATTGTGTTGACTGATCTGATATTCCAAATGATGGCATTCATTGTGTTTTGTTGAGATAGGTTAGTGCTCTTCTTGGTTGTGTTTTTGAAGAGCTGTTGTTGACCTTGCTTTGTTCCATCTGAGGATTCATGCTGGCTTTCATTTTGTTGGTTTGAGTTGGAGAGAGATCTCCCTGCTTGGCTATGTTACTGATGTTCTGGGCCAGGTCTTCTTCATCCATGTCTTTGTCAGTGTGCTGCATTTATTTTTCCACATTACTGACTACTGCTGCTATTGAGAGGTGCCTTGGCCTGATGATTGCTTGTAATTGATCTCTTATTATGACTTTCCTGGTGATTGGATCATGATCAGCTAATCCTTTTTTTGCAGATGTGACTGCTCCTTGTTTCATTTTGAGAGCTGCTTGATCTTTGTTTGCATTTTTCAACAAAGTCAGTAGCCTGTTGTTCTGGAGTTTTTCTTCCAAGGTTCTACCTTCATCCTCACTTTGTATTCCTTCAGGAATTTCTCCATCTTCTGAGCCTTCCTCTAATTGATCTACCCATAACTTCCCTGTGATTTGTTCAGACTGTCTTTCTGTTTCTGTTGGTTCAACTGTTCTTCAGCAGGTTTATTTTTGTTTTGTTTGCTGTTGTTGTTCACCAATTGTGAACATTGCTGTGATGTGGTATTTGGGTTCCCTGCCATGTTGGGGGAGTGTTGAGCACTGCTGTTGTATGTTTCCTTTGTGCAGTGTTGCTGTGTGCTGTTTGTGCTTACAATATTGTTATAGAAGCTTTTCTGAATCCATTGTGAGGTGGATTCCTTTGCCCTCTCTTTTGTGCTGCTATTGTTTGCTGTTGTTGCATCAGCTGCTTCTTTTGTTACTGCTTGTGTTATTATATTCTGCTGGCTGCTGCTTGTTTTTTATTCTTCTGTGTTGATTTTTGTTGGGGCTGTTGGTGACTGAGCTGTTGTGACAATCAAGTCTGTTTGAATTGCTGTTTGTGCAACTGTTCCCATTGATAGAAACTTTTGATTTCCTTTATTGCTACTGGACTCTTGATCCAGTTTGTTGCCTTCTTTGGTACTCATTTGTGTACTCCTGCTGGAGTGTCTGCAGAGGTTTGGACTAGGAGCCCTTTCTGAGTGCTTGCTGAGAGAGCTTGTTGTCATAGTGTTCGCCAAAGTTGGACCTGTTTTTGTTTGAGCTGCTGATGAGTTTCCTGCTTGTTCTTTTAAGTGTTCTGGCATGTTCACTGTCTTGAATGTGCTGCTGGTGGCCTCAGAGTTGGAATTGCTTAGATTGAGGTTAAACATTGAGTCTCCTGGTGCATTATTTCCTGCAACTGTCAATGCTGTGAGAATTGCTTCCGAGGTGTCAATTGCATACTCTTCTTCCTTATTTGTCTCCTCATTTTTGGCATTGTCTTAGTTGAGTGCTTCAAACATGTTAGCAACTTGAAGCTGTTGAGTCCTGTTTGGCTGATGCTTTTTGCTTCCCAGTTATGGAATTTGCTTTGCTTTGCATTCGATTGTCTCTGACCTCCTTCCATTGAGGGCCATTATTGCCTATAACTTTGCCACTTGACAGTATCATTAATGGAGCTGTTTCCTGCCTTTGCTGAGTAGCTTTTCCTTGTAATTTCCTTTGCTCCTTAACCTTTTGTTGTACTGCCATGTCTGTATCAAGGATTTCTAGGTGTAGCTTCCAACATTCTATCATGTCATGCCCTTGTAGTTTGCATTCTTTACAGTACTTGGGAATGTAGTCGTATTGTATTTTAACCCATTCCGTTCTGATTTCCCCTGTTGCCTCATTTTCTATGTCGAGCCTAACTTTTTTGGGCAATTCTACTAATAGGTCTACCAGTACCTTTACTCTCGCACAACTAGGTCTCGTCTTGTTTATTGTGGCTAAGTCAAGGTGCAGTGGCTTACCTACTGCCGAAGCAAGAGAGAAAAGACATTCCTTTACAAAGTATGTGGGGAGTAAGTGTGGGAAGGAAATCCACGCTATTGCCATTGATGTTTCCTCTCCAAGCTTGAATTTTGCATCATAAATTAGTTGTCTCATCTGATATTCATACCCGTCCTTGGCTTTGAGATAGTATGTGTTCTTTCAGGTAATTTTTAGAAAATCCTCCCATAGAGATAGTCTGATAAGAACATGTTTGTCCCTGAAGAAGCCGATGTTGCATTCACCTCTAATACCACATTGTATTGGGATGATTCTTCTTAATTCCTGTATATCCGGCCAGCCATAGGGTAACTTGCCCACAACCGCGTATTGTAGACCCTCTATAATATTCATGCGAGTCACCTCTGCTTCTGTGTATCTGACAATGGGTTGTCCGTGCATGAAAGTCGCTTTCTTGAAGGGGATTGATTCAATTTTCGGATTAGGGTTCATCGCTACTGCATTGTTCAGGGTTGATGGTTTTAGGATTTGGGAGTAATCTAGGGGTTGGGATGTGGATGAGGGAGTGTCTGAGGTTAGAGGAGTGTTTAGGGGTGGCCGGCCAGCCGGGCTTTCGCCGGCTGGCGACGCCATTGATGGCGATGAAGTCCTCGGTGTTATCGCGCTTGTTTCTCTCTCTATCGCCCAGACTTTACCGTCTCTCTCTATCGCCCCTATGTTTCTTCCCAAGTTTTATCAAAGGGATTCCAAATTAGCAATAATTTGGAAGTCCGTAGGTCATTTCGGCGTTAATTGGCGAAAGTTGGAAAGTTTTCGAAAAGTTTGATGGAGAGTGGAATTTTCGATATCGGGGTCGGATTCTGATTCCAGCAGTTGGAGTAGGTCCGTAATGTCAAATGTGACTTGTGTGCAAAATTTGAGGTCAATCGGACATGATTTGACAGGTTTCGGCATCGCATGTAGAAGTTAGATTCAAAAGCTCATTAAGCTTGAAATGGGGTGCGATTCGCGGTTTTAGCGTTGTTTTATGTGATTTGAAGGCTCGAATAAGTTCGTATTATATTTTAGGACTTGTTGATATATTTGGTTGAGGTCCAGGGGCCTCGTGGATTTCAGATGGCTAACGGGGTGAAAATTGGACTTAGAAGACTGCTGAAGATTTGCTGGTGTCCATTTTCTTTTCTTCTATGCGATCGTGTGAGTAGGTACGCAATCGCATAAGTTGGCCAGGTAGAGCATCGCGAACACGTGGCCTAGGCCGCGTTCACGAAGAGTAAGTAAGGCAGTTGGGTTCACGCATGTTATTCTATGCGAACGCGTGTGACATTCTGCGATCGCGTAAGGCCTGGGTATTTGTTATCCGCGTTCGCATGGTGCCAACCATGTTCGCGTAGGTCATTTTGTTGGGGCAGCTTATTTTGTTCTACGCGATCGCGCGGGAATTTTCACGATCGCGTAGTGTAAACACCAGGACAGCAGATTAAAATTTTAAAAATCGAGGGTTTGCTCTCATTTTTATTTTGAGACTTTGAGAGCTCGGATTAAGGCGATATTTTGGGGGATTTTTAGAGGAAACATTTGGGTAAGGATTCTTGACTCATTTTTGATTAATCTCCACTAATCTATCAATAATTTCTTCATTTGATTAAGGATTTGGGTTGAGAAATTTGGAGAAAAATGGTGAAAGTTCTTAGACCGAATTTTGGGTTTTGAAAGGCCAAATGAGGTCCGATTTGGCTTATTCTTGTATGGTTGGACTCGATATCTAATGGGTGTTAGGTTTTTATAATTTTGGTCGGGTTCCGAGACGTGAGCCCGATTTGACTTTTTGGGGCGATTTTTTAATTCTTTGCTAAAGTCGTAATTTCATTATTTAAATTAGTTTCTTATAGTTATATTTATAGTATGAAATTATTTTGGCTAGATTCGAGCCGATCGGAGTTGGAAAATCGAGGGAAAGGCCTTCTTATTGATTGATTGAGCGAGGTTTGAGGTAAGTGACTTGGTTAACCTTGTGTGGGAAAAATCCCCTTAGGATTTGGTAATGTTGTGACAATTTGTGACATATGAGGGCCGTATACGCGAGGTGACGAGTGCGTACACGGGCTAAATGTTGAAATTCCTTTTTTATCGAAGTAGTTTCCTTTTTATGCCTTAACTGAGTTACTTTAGCACGTATAATCATCATCTTTAGCTTAATTTCACCTGTCTACTTGTCTTATCTCTTATTTGCAACTTGTACTATATGCTTAGTTGAATTACATGCTTTCTTGACTCCATACTCCTTGTTTAACTGTGAGATACTTTACTTGAAATTGCTATCCTTGACGTATCATTGTTTCGGTTGTTATGTTTTGGTTTCCGTGATTATTGTTGAGATGATTGTTTGGTTATTGCACGAGGTTTGTGCCTTGCAGTTATTATTGTTACATGAGGTTTCTGCCGTAGAGTTGTTATTGTTTGCACGAGGATTCTGTCGTGACGTGGTGATTATTGATATGCATGCGGTGGTATAAGGTATGGATGTTGAAACACATGCAGTGAGATAAGGTGGACTTGATACGCATGACTAGTAGAGGAACTACTGGAAGTCATGCGATGTGATAAGGTAGGCTAAAACGCGGGATGCTATTTCAGGAAAATAATTTTCAAACAAATATAAAATCTCTCCCAGTAATATAAGGAAAGATTGTGAGATATTTACTTTTGGGACTACAAGGCGGTACCTCGGGAGTGCCTCTGTTGATTTCCTCTATTTGCTGTATTGTTGTTGTTGTTGTTGTTGTTCCTTAACTTGTAAGATTTGTGCTTTCCTTTCATGTTGTATTTGTCTTTCTTGATTTCGTGTTATTACTTCCGTAAATTCTCATTGTTTCACTTCTCTGTCATTTCATTATATTATTATATCTTCTGCCTCGTTTCTTATTACTCCAGTAGGGCCCTGACCAGACCTCGTCACTACTCTACTGAGGTTATGGCTCGACACTTACTGAGTACTGTTGTGGTGTACTCATACTATACTTCTGCACATCTTTTTTGCAGATCCAGGTACTGCCTGCCAGACCAGGTATCAGTGAGCTAGTCCGCATGTGGAGACCTCAAGGTACATCTGCCAGAGTCCGCAGACCTCGGAGTCCCCCTCAATCTTTATCATGTTTGTTTTCTTATCCTCATTAGACTCTGATGTATAGGGATATTTAGTATTTCTCTTTAGAGCTTGTGACTTATATCTACCGGGTTTTGAGAGTTGTTAGTACTTCAATTGCAGTCTTTATTTATTACAAATGTTGACATTTTGATTTTAGCTTAATATTTCAGTTATTCCGCATACTTGTTAGGCTTACCTAGTCTTAGAGACTAGATGTTGTTTACCCTTGGCTTCGAATAACAATTAAATTTGTATGTGATTTTAAGGACACGAGATTTGGTTTGATACAAATAATGAAGAATAAGATAGAGATTAAAGTCAGTAAATAAATTGGGAAAAAAAGCAAACCACAAGCCTTGAATAGTCTTGGCCTTGATTGATTTCCCCAAGATGAACAAGTATGAACCAAACCAATAAAGAGATAATAAAGCAGACTTCTTTTCTATATTTTGATAATTGTTTCATGAGATCCTTTTTACAATTGCATTGCCCCTTTATATAGAGTGGGGATAATCTCTTATATAAGGCAAGAATCTGTTTACAAGGTAAAATATCCTTTGATTTACTGATTTCAATGGTCTTGTTGATTGATGTCGTGATTTCCGCCGAGATATTTACATATCACGGGATTTTCGGTCCTTCCGTTACGCAGATCTGATAACTTGCCCCAGGACATTTCTCATAATCGAGCTCAACAAACTTATCTCGGGCATCAAGGCTTCGTGTTCTGATTCGATGTTGTTCGGTCCCAACCTTCGATCTTTGTTACCTCGATATTCTTGCTTCGATGTTATTTGGTCTCGCTCTTCGATCTTTGATATCTTGACTTCGATTTACCGAAGAGTAATTACGATCGATACCAATTGTATAAACTAGAGTCCGATTTATCCATATGCAAGCGGTCCGAATTCGACCCATACAGATGCGTCACGACATTCTACGGCGATAAAATAGGATCGTAACAATTCATAAGTTTAATTAACTTCTAGTGCCAGAAGGTAATCAGAATTCTACTTAGCTACTACATGTTATCACTGTTCGCCAATATTACTCGGTGGGAATATTGAGACACAACTCAAAGTAGCTTAAAGAATATACAAATTCAGGGATTATGAAAATTACCATAATGAAATGTATCTTAATCTTATCTCAAATGATCATAAGCAATATCTTTATCAGCATCATATTGAGCTGATGATTCTAGGTAGTCACTAACTTACATTGTGGCTTCCTTTCACTCTCATCCTTGATCCTTTATCTTTTCCAATATAGCTATGACCTGAATGAATTTCGTTCGACTGTTAAGGATGACCAGCACGTGCGTAAAGGATCACTTCATCCATAAATAGTGCCTAAATGGTCATAAAGTCATGATCCACCAACAAAAGCATAAAGTGATATTAAAATTCAACACTCATGCTAGCAAAACAAACAAAGGCATGGATCTTCTCTATAGTTTTTAGGGAAGATGTACTCTTTTAACTGGCATTAGGAATATATTGACAGCAATATGCGTTACAACTGATTTACTGCATGGCTATATATGCATTGAGCAAGACATAATGCCTAAAACCACTTGAACTCAAATGCTCAAATATTCTTAATGCGGATCATTTAAAAGAATTATGATAAATTAATTTGAACTCGAAAATGCATAAAAGGTTTTTTCTAAAGATGTTATTATGCATGTGTAAGTTGTCTCTCAGAGGAGGCTAAAAAACTTAACTCTTGCTGTAGTTAGTGCCCTATAGGTATCTTACAGCTTTGTTCAACTGTAAAACACTAACAATTAGTGATAAAGACATTTGCTGTTAGACATTTGGTACTTAGTTTTAGTACTAATCTTCAGCTATTTTGATATGCCATCGCGTAAGACAAAACTCAATCACACTCACTATCTTTTGCCATATGATCCAATATTAAACAAGGAACATGAATCTTTTTCCTTTTTATTTATATGAAAAAATTGATCCATATCTTCTTCAAGATCTGAAACAACTAACCAAAAAAATACCTCATTACCTCTCTTGTGGAGGCACAACAATATTCCTGTGATCAGTTGTACTAATCAACTGTAAACTTGATTATATTCAAATGTGAAGGATAATTACTTGTCCACAAAATAACAACCACTTTCTTTCTCTTCCTCTGTATTTTGTTCTGATTGCTCCCTTTCTTAGCTTGAAGTTTCAGAAACCAGAAAGTGAAAAACAAAGAACTTCAGAGAGTGTCATTACCAATGTGACCACATCAACATATAATTCTTTCTCAACTTATAACATTGTAATGGATGAAGACATGAATCGAGCCTCAAATCATGAGTAATTAAATTACATAGGCAGAATTCAAGAACTCCTTGAAAGGTTGCATTCAACAAGAATTTCACCTTGGACTTCCCAAGTTAACCACTCGATGGCTCGATGTCCAAAAAACCAAAATTTAATCAACGCCCATAAACAAGCAAAGCCCAAAAATCTTTGAAAGTTTGCTTAGTTACCAAGCAATTTCATCAGGGTACCTCAACAGATGAACTAACCACAAAAATTTCTTACCAACATTGATCATGAACAGAAATTTATCAAGGTAATTCAAGAATAACAATAATCCAATACATTAATGTTCCAAAAAGTAGAGTCAAAGAGATCGTGAGGACTCACCAGCCAATGGAGCTTGAGACCTCACTTTCCTTTTGTGACAGCGGGTTGGGCTGACCAGCGAGACGTTTCTTCAATGTCTTCCATATTTATAGGTGACACTATGGTACAATATCAGTGACTCCTTTCAAAAAGGGCATATGGCTAGAGTCAACTTCTGTAGAAATTTAGGTCCTTAATCAAACAGCTGAAACTTCCAAATGCTAATTGGGAAAAAGTATAACAGTGTGTCACGACCAAAATCCAACTAGCCGTGATGACACCTAATCCAATCAGCTTGGTAAGCCAGTTAACAACAAACCAGTTCAAACAATATTTATTAAGAGAAGAAATGATAATACAACTGAATTGTTATACAAGAATTCCCAAGGATTGGTAGTACAAATCATAAGCTTCTAAGATTTAAAGTATACAAAGATGGTATGAAATAAAGTACATCATATGTTTGAAATATACATGAACAGATTAAAATTCTAAAGCTACCAAGATCAAGAGGCAGCTATGACCGGAACGCAAGTACATCTTCAAATCCGGTTCCCGCCGTGCACATCAGCATCAACATCCAACATCTGCACGCAAGATGCAGAAGTGTAGTATGAGTACAACCGACCCCATGTACTCAATAAGTAACAAATCTAACCTTAGGTTGAAAGTATTGACGAGTTGGGATAAGGGTCGGAGTCCAACACTAATAGTCAACAATAGTTCATAACAACATAATAAAAGTAATAGAAGAAGTAACTCAGGGATGTAGTGCTCAGCTCATTCATAGTTCCAGAAAATAGGCATGCTTTTCGAGTATGTCAGTGAAAACCCAAATCTTTTAACGAAATCACCAAAATATGAGTACATTTGTAAAACTGTGATTTTTTCCAAAACTTTCAATAGGTAAATGTTTCATTTTCAAATGGCATGAGGAAAGTACATCTCTATGCCTACATGTCAATGTGTATGTGAAGTCATGAACGATACAATGTCGTACAACATGAGGAAAATGCATCTCTATGCCTGTATGTCAAGTGTGCATGTCGAATGCAATGCATCTTAGTGATAAAATCATATGCATACTCGCAGTATCAATTCACTCAGTCCTCCCAGTTAGTCAGTCCTCATAGTCATTCAGTCCTCCCAATCGCTCGGCATTCGCACTCAGTAGGTACTTGCGCTCACTGGGGGGGGGGGGGGT
>MCJB01017290.1:25081-56615 GCA_002018475.1 Nicotiana obtusifolia | reverse complement strand
GGGGGGGGGGGGTGTTCAGACTCCGGAAGGGCTCTTTAAGCCCAAGTACTATAATGAGCCAATCATGGCTTGAATTCGCACGAACAACTCACGTGCTGCACGGATAACTCACGTGCCATAGTATCAATATCTGGATCCGCACGGATAACTCACGTGCTATAATATCAGTAACCTCACAATCAGGCCCTCGACCTCACTCAATCATCAATATCTCCAGTCTCTCGGGCTCACAATGCTATGAAAATATCCCAAAGTGATTATATGATATATCAATGAATAACAACAGAGATTGAGATATGATATGCAATGAATGTATATGATTGAGTACGAAATTACAATTTAAACATATAATTCGACAGTAGAAATGACTTCAGTGGGTCCCAATAATCACAGCATTTGCCTAAGCATGATTTCTAACATGAGTCACAACTCAGTTTCTCTAACACATAAAATTACATGGAAAAATACAAGTTAATTGACTATACAACTTTACGGAATTGATTGAGTCTCAATTTCTGCGGTGCACGCCCACACGCTTGTCACCTAGCATGTGCGTCACCTCCAAACAAATTACATATCATGTATATTCAGAGGTTCATACCCTCAGCACTAAGTTTACAAGAGTTACATACCTCGAACAAGCCAAATCCAACGCCGAGCAAGCCAAACGATGCTCCGAAAATGCCATCCCGCGCGTACTGATTTCCGGAAGGCTCGAAACTAGCCAAAAGAACTCAAATACATCAAATAATGCCAAAGGAAACAACCTTAATGATCGAATCTTTAATCAAAAGTCCAAAATCAACCCAAAAGTCCAATCCGAACTCGCGCCTCAAAACTCGACGAAACTTATAAAATCCGACAACCCATCCAATTATGAGTCCAACCGTACTAATTTCACTCAAATCCGACTACGAATCGACATTCAAAATTCAAAAATTCACTCTATGAAACTTTAGGCTAAAATCCCTAATTTTCTCTTTAAAACTCCTAATCCAATTACCAAAAATGAAGATAAAATCATGAAATAAAATCACAAGTGAGTCAAGAATGCTTACCCCAAGTCATATGGTGAATTTTCTCTCCAAAGTCGCCCAAACCGAGCTCTAAAATCCCAAAATGAGAATAAAACCACCTACCCCTCGAAAATATAGCTCTGCCTAATGAATTTCACTTTTGCAGCGTCGCTTTTGCAAAAAATTCATGCCCCTACGGAAGAGCACTGATAATCAGACCATCGCACCTGCGGAAAGTCTCCGTTTTTGCGCAAATGCAGGTGCGAACAAAGCTTACGCTTTTGCGCTTGCCTTCGCTTCTGTGATCAATAGTTTCGCTTCTGCGGTCGTGCTTCTGCGCAAAAATGCATCGCTTTTGCAACCCAGCGACAGTCCAGCCAAACTGATTCTGCGAAAGAGCACTGATAACCGGACCATCGAACCCGTGGTAAGTTCCGCTTCTGTGCAAATGCAGGTGCGAACAAAGCTTACGCTTTTGCGCTTGCCTTTGCTTCTGCGATCAATAGTTCAGCTTCTGCGGACGTGCTTTTGCACAAAAATGCATCGCTTTTGCAACCCAGTGACAGTCCATCCAAACCGCTTCTGTGATGCTCTATTCGCGTTTGCGGTAACATACCTGCGACCAAACCCATCGCAGGTGCGATCGCACCAGAATCTGCCAAACTAGCCTTAATATAATAATTTGAAACGATTTGAACCTCATTCGAAACTCACCCGAGCCACTTGGTACCCCGTTCGAATATACCAACAAGTCCTATAACATGATACAGACTTACTCGAGGCCTCACATCACGCATAACAACATCGAACCGACGATTCGCACATCTTTTTTTTTTAGCAAATATACCTCTAGGCTGATTGCCTAGAGGTTATATATTGTATGAAATAAATAAAAGCAAAGTTTACAAGTTGTCCAGAACTATAAAAAATGCAAGAACTAATTCTATCTCTACTACTATATGAAAACTATATAATACAACTCGTAGCACAACCAACTTTCCATCTGTGAAGGCATGTATATTCACCCGCCAACTGCAAAACATCAATGTAGCACCTCTATTGCTCTCACCAGGCGCCAAGTTTTATGTTCCAATGGACATGGAAAACGTGAATCTCCATCTTCCTTCACATTGTATCGTTGGTTCTACACTGTTGCTTGTTGTAAGGCTCGACAGTGATTTCAGCATTATGGTTCCTTTGATATGATTCTGATCATAGACCCTCGAACACCTCTATAGCTATCATGGCTTCGAGAAACAAAGCCACTGTGATCTCGAACTGGAACTTCAATAGGACATCGATCTTCAACTTTAAATCTCAAGCATCGAACTTTCAGCATCATGTTTTCCAGACTTCAATCTATTCGATCTGAAATCGAGCTTCAATGTGAAACTCGATTGCAGCAGGCTTCGATCTAAGGCTGGTATCGTTCTTCAGCAATTTGATATCGATTCTGGCATCGTTCTTCAACTATTTGACATTGATTCTATGATTTGTGAAATAAAAATTTGCTTGATACTCTCCATACAACATTATCACAGCTCCAGAATGAGAATGATAACATGCTAATACCACTGGACAATGCTCTAATGCTGTATGAATTTTTTTACAGGTAGTACACTGTTCACATGCTTGTAAAAGTTAGCTTCGAATGATTTTGATAATGTGACCTCGATCTGGATTCGAGGTGTATTTAGCTGAACTCAATATGTTAATATGTCTTCTAATGATTGTCTCCAAATTGATGGAATAATTCTTCAACAATATGTCCTCGATGCAGACATGATTGTGAATCTTGATTACAGCAGCAATGACTTTGATCGACACTTCTTTCGACCATAGTACTGTAACCTGAAAACATTGAGCTGTCTACAAATTTATCATCAAATGTGTGGCCTCGGTTTTCTGATTTCGAACTAGAACACTTCGATCTACCACAAGGGTCATCCATTTTCCGATGTTAGAAGCAAAGATCCAACATATGAAAAATGTCCTCTTGATGTATACCTGCAAAAGTGTTCCCTTTTGCTGTCGATCCCATTCAATATCCTCATCGATTGTACCAACTGTTTGATCCAAATCTCTCCTTATGTAATAGTGATTAACCTTATACCTTCCATACAACATTATCACACCTCCAGAATGAGCATGAAAACATGCTAATACCACTGGATAGTGTTCTAATATCGTATAGATAGTATTGTGGCTAAGCTACTGTTATCCACCCTCGATAATCTTGTATAGGTGTTAAGCAGTATGTTTTCGAGAGGCTGATTTCGATCTTTCTTTAACATTGTCCTCGATTTATTGACCTCGATAGAGTACCTTCGATTATGCTCAAGCTTCATCCTCGATTGTATAGCTTTGATAAAATGTCTTCGATCTGTCTTCTTCGATTGTATGATGTCGATAAAATGTCTTCGTACTATCTTCTTTGATTTTATTACCTCGATACGATGTCTTCGATTCCGGAGTAGCACTAGAATCATCCACCTTTCTATGTTGGTTCCGAGGTTCCAACTTAGAAAGAATGTCCTCTTAATGACCTGCTCCACTATCCTTGATCACTACCAGAAAAATCATCAATAATTCTGATTTTTTTATCCAAATCTTTTCCTATGTACCAGTGATCTAACTTATACTTTCTATACAGCATTATCACACCTCCAGATTGAGAATGATAACATGCTAATACCACTGGATAGTGATCTAAAATCGTATAGATTGTACTACCCATAGACCACTATTTATGTGTTTGATATTCAACCATCAGCCATAGACTGGCATCGATCTTCAAACATATGTTGTCCAGAGTCTGGTTTCGAAATTCCTTCACACTTGTCCTCGATTGAGTAATCTCAAAATGGTGAATTCGATCTTGCTCAAGCTTCATCCACTCTTCTATGTTATTCTCAATGATCCAATATTTAAAGAATGTAATCTTGGAATCCAATAGTAGTATCCTCTCCTTTTGACATCGAACAATAATATTATCCTGATCGAATACATGTAAAACTTGATTCCTTTCTCCTCTCGTGCAACAGTGACTTATAGAATATTGCCCATACAACTTTATCACATCACCAGAATGAGCATGAAACCATGCTAATACCACTGGATAATGCTCTAAGACTGTATGAATTATTCTGCTGCTAAGCCACTGTTTCGATGTTTGATACTTTAACATCAATTTGGAACTCTTCTCTTAGCAATTCTAATCCTTAAATTTGGTGTTTGAGCTTTGTCTAAATTAATGAATTTCCTTCCTGCACTTGGTAATTGATCAAATGAGCTGAACTGTAAAGTACCTGCAAAAGAAAAAACCATGTTAGCTAAAAAATCTGCCACTGTATTGCCTTCTCTTAGAACATGCTGCACAATCACATTGAATTGCTCCATCATCCTTCTAATTTTCCTCAATTCTGAACTAATCGACCAAGGTGTGTCCCATTCTCCATCTATCACCTTCTTTAATACTAACGAGTCTGTTTCCAGTATCAATGGATGCAACTCCTGCTCAACACAGTATTGTAATCCATGCATTATTCCTTTAGCTTCAGCCACCATGTTTGTAATCACCCCAATATCAACTGCCTTAGCATAAATAAAATCTCTTTTTCCTTACACAAAATGCAAAGGAACTAGGTCCCGGATTCCCTTTCGATGCTCCATCAGTATTACATTTAAAACACCCTCGATATGGGAATTGCCAAACTATTCTCTTTGTCATCAACACTGGTTTGTATGCATCAAGATACTGAATCATATCAGACCATAACATAGGTATATTAGTTAACCATGGATACATATTCTTTGCTAAGTAATACAAGGTCTTGTTCGCTTCATGACATACTCTATTCGACGACACAGTACCCCCATGTTTACCTTTATTTCTTTTCTTCCATAATTCCCATGTGATAACAGCTGGGGTAGCTTGATATAATGGCTTTAACTTAGGACAACACTTTGCAGTCCACCAACTTCTTATTACTTGTTTCACTTATACTAAAGGCACTATAATACCAGCAGCTCCCATAAACATTTTCCATACCTTCACAGCAGCAAGACTCGTTAGAAATATATGATTAATTGTTTCTTCTTGCGGTTGCTGACAACACCAATATCTAGATGTAACAATGTATCCTTGTCTCCTCCATAGATCGTCTGTAGCTATCTTCTGTCTCCATAATCTCCATAGGAAGAAGGATATCTTAAATGGTAATCCTTTAGTCCACATTAAACTGAACTCTTTATGTGAATTAGCCGATGCCTAAATATCTGCCAAGCACTGCTTACTGAAAATTTGCCTGATGGATTAGGCATCCAGTAAGGTTTATCCCATTCACTGTCATCTTCATAATAATCTACATTTTCCTTCACATGTGTAGCTATATCTTCAGGTAATAATTGATCTAACATTGATCATTCCAAGCTCCTTCTTGTCTCAAGTCAGCTACATCTTGTATTTCTTCTTCTATGTGAAAATCATCAGGAACAACATGGAATAGAGCCCCCAGACCTGTCCAGTTCTCGTGCCATATAATAATTGTTCCTCTTTTCAATTCCCACCGTATCTCATGTTATACATTTTCTCGAGCAAGTATCATCTGTTTCCAGACATGTGATCCTCCTCTATATCGCACAACAGTAGGTATTTTCTTCTTGCAGTATTTATTCCACATGAAATTAGACCACAATGTTTTTGTAGTCCTAAATCTCCACCATAGCTTAGCAAAGAGTACTTTCGATACATCATACAAAGATCTAAATCCCAGCCTCCTTCTTCTTTAGGTAAACACAGATTCTACCAAGAATGCCCAATGCCTGCTCCTTCTTTCTTCCTTGCTACTCCAGAAAAACCTTGCAAACACTTTATGTAAATGTTCCAGTACGTTATTTGGAGGATCCATCACTGGAAGCATATACACTGGCATACTTTGTAACACACTGGTGATAAGAGTAGCTTTTCCTCCATATGATAATAATTTGCCCTTCCAAGAATGTAACTTATTCTTCACCTTTTTTATGAGATCATTGTAATATTCCTTTCTTCTCCTAGTATGAAAGATTGGACATCCCAAATATGTAAATAGACACTGCCCTTTAACAAATCCAGTGATGTCCTCTACTGCTCGCACATGTTCATGAGCTGCATTTCTATACATATAAAAAGAACTTTTGGCCTTGTTGATCAACTGTCCTGACACCCTCTCGTATCCTCCTAACACTGCCATAATTTTGCTCAAGGATGCAGCATGTGCCGAAGTAAAAATTATAGTATCATCAGCATATGACAAATGATTCAAAGGGTCAGACCATTTTGGCATTCCATATCCCACATATGATTTATCTTCGAATAGTTTGTTCATTGATATTGACAATACTTCTGCAGAAAGAATGAACAAAGCAGGAGATAGAGGGTCTCCTTGCTTCACTCCCCTTGTTGATTTGAAGAAACCTGTCGATTCTCCATTAACTAGTATATAGTACCAATTATTGGACAATATATTCCATACCATAGTTATAAAATGTTCTGCAAATCCCATCTTCCTTAGTACATGAAATAAATATTTCCATGACACTCTATCATATGCTTTTGCCATATCAAGCTTAATCACCACGTTAGCTGGCTTCCCTCTCTTCCTAATATCTGTTACCATCTCTTGTGTTAGTAAAATATTCTTGAATATACTCCTATCCTTCATAAAACCAGACTGATTCTGTGATATATAGCAAGGCAGAAACCTTTCAAGCCTATCATGAATGACTCTCGAGATGACCTTGTTAACGAAATTACTCAAACTTATCTGCCTTAAATCTGAGAATGTTTCAACCGTCGACCTCTTAGGCAACATCACTAGATTAGTATGAGTTATAGATTTAGGCATCAGAGCACCTCCAAAAAAATGCAATACCATACTATGAATATCAAACCTAATGATCTCCCAACATACCTAATAAACAGTCCAGTAAATCCATCTGGACCACTGGCACTTTCTCCACTTAATTCAGACACAGCTGCCTTCACCTCATCAATAGTTAGATATCTGCAAAGTTCCAAGTTATGTTCCCTAGAGACTATCACTGACACATTGTCCAGCATTGAGAAGTCTGCAGGGTCACCTTCACTGGTAAACTAATTTTGATAGAATTCCACTGCTGCCTTAGACATTTGCTCCTGATCATCCAGCCATTGTCCAGTATCATTCTGAATCCTTTTTAACTGTAAATTTTTCCTCTTCCCATTAATATAATTATGAAAGAATCTGGTGTTCTTATCTCCTTCCTCAAACCACATCAATCTAGCCTTCTGCTTCTAATATTGTTCTTCGATGCTTAAATATTTTTTTAGCTCTGCTTGTGCTTTTTGAAGCACCACCTATTTTCTGTTGATGGATCCTCCTCGAATAACATCTCTTTCACCTTCACTATATCCTCGAGCATAGCTAGTTGTTTAAAAATATCACCAAATGTCTCTCTACTCCACTTAGACAAAGCTGATCTTACCTTCTTAAGCTTGTGCTTGAAGATAAGATATGGATCCCCTATGAAATCTGTTGTCCAATTCTGTTTCACTAACTCTATGAAAGCTTCATGTTTTGTCCAGAAATTTAATAAACCTGAATGGCTTAACAAAACTTGATGCCTGCTCTCCACAAGTCATAAGTAAAGGAGCATGATCCGAGCCTGTTCTAATCAAATGCTCCACTTCTATAGTAGGGAACAGATTTTGAAATGGTAGATTCACTAAAATTCTATCCAATCTCTTGAATATACACTCTGCATTCGACCTACCATTCCACCATGTGAAAGGACTCCCCTTGTACCCTTGATCAAACAATCCACAGGAATTCACAAAGAAAGCAGAATCCTCATATTCTGGAGGATAAACTGGACGTCCACCTATCTTTCCCTCCTCGTTTAACAGCACATTAAAGTCACCTCCAACCATCCAAGGATCCTCCATATCACTAGCCATATAATATAGATTGTCCCAGAGTTCCAATCGTTCTAAAGCATCACACTTAGCATATACAAAAGTCATTATAATGTGCTTATCAACTTTATGGTCTAGTACCTTAACAGTCACCTGTTGATCTATGTCCATCACTAATTCCCAGTCGATAGCTGCCTCAAAAAACAACCATATCTTGCCATTTATGTTAGAGTAGGCAGTCTCCATTCTTAATCTTCTTCTATATCTGTGTATATGTCCAGCTCTTTGAAAAGGCTCCATCCAAGCAATAACAATAAACTTATGCTCCTTGTGCATGTTGATGACTCTTGGGAAGGCCTGATCAGTGTTAACAGACCTAATATTCCATATGAGAACCTTCATTATCTCTTATTATGTGAAGATGCCCTCTTGGGCAATACCCTTGTAGGTTGAACTTTCTCTTTCTGTTGTAATTTCTTACTTTTTTCACTGCTTTTGGACTGGACAATGGTGATATATCTACCTCTCGTGTTATCTGCCTGAGATTTGCATCAATAGACTCCTCATCTCCTTCCTCTTCTAACTGCTGGCTTTCAATGATATTATTTCCATCTTGTGCAACATTGTGTGTAACTAGATCATGCAAAGTTTGTAAAGGACTCTTCATAGGTACGTTAATCTGCAGTTGCATATCATGTTTAATGCCTGAAGATTCACTGTTTATCATCTTTGTAGCATTGTCACCTTTCTGCAATTCTTGCAACTGCAGATCAGATGTGAAAAAACCCTTAGGGTTTACTGTAGCTCCATCTGTTGCAACATTATGACTATCTTTACATGTTGCCGCAGCTCGATCATCCAGAGACAGTGGACTTACATCTAAGAAAAATACCAGTTCCCTTGCTACTACTGGTCTCATCTCCTTCTCATCGATTTTAGCTTCCTAACTGATGATGTCTTGTAAATTAGGGTTAGGGTTAGGGTTTACTGTAGCTTCGAACCCTAACTCTGGTAATTGCTCATCCTGTACACAGTCCTCTTTGTCCTTATTCTTTGCAGCTTCTATTTGGTTTGTTCGACCCTCTGAGTCTTCCAGTTAATCACTCCAATTTGTCTTCTTTGAACTGCCTTCATTCAATTGTAGTTATTGTGACAAATCATCATAAGTTTGTGATGGAGCTTCCTGTCCTGATTGATTAGTTAGCAAATTCAGCATCCTTTACTCATCCTTGTCAATCCCAAATCTTCTATGCACCAGCCAATGGTCCCTTCCTTTCTAACTAGATCCTCTAGTACTTCAGCAGCTTCCTTGATGACCTTATCCACTACTTCCTTCTTTACACGTCTGCTTTCCCTAACATCTTCTGCATCTTTTCCATTACCAGTAGGAATATGAACCTGCAGTTCCTGATGTTGCTTGTTTTGCAACTGCTTCTTCTCCCCAGATGTACCGTGATGCTCTTGTCTACCATCCGTGGTATTCAATTGATCAGGTTCCTCGATATCTAAAGCATCAACTTCCTCAATGTTTAAAGCATCAAATTTGTTCACTGTTATTACTTCGTCCACCTTGGCTTTCCCTTTATCCTTGATATTACCTTTGCCCTTGCCATCAACACTGATTTTCAAGTCTGCAGACTCGATAATATGACCCTTTCCATCTCTTTGATATCTATTTGTTCTTGCTTTGATCCATTCTTGTCGGGCTTCATTAGTAGGAGGGTTTCCAACTACTTTACCACTCGAGAGTACCCTAGTTGAATTAGCAGCTGCTCCCACCAATTCCTTTTCCTTTTTCTTGCTATCATCAACTTGCCTAAGCTTTGGGTTAATCACCCAGCAATCATCTTCATTATGACCTTGTTTCTTGCAGCTCTTACAATATTTGGGCATATAATCATACCTAATATTTCCATTTAGAAATTTCTGGGCCAGTTTCATCTTCTTCCTCGATAATCTTAACACTTTGTGGTAACTTAGCTAATAAATTTACTTCAACTTTTACTTTTACGCAACTTGGTTTAGTCCCGTTTTGAGTCGCTAAATCAACGTGTAAGGGATTACCCATTACCCTAGCAAGCTAAAAAACAAACTCCTTACCAAAGAAATTTGGAGGCAGTTCCGGAAAGCTAATCCATGCCACTGCTATGTGAGTTTCTTCCTCAGGTTTCCACCATGGATTCCACTTCGAACTACGCATTTGCCACATGGTTCCATCTACCTTCAAATAATGCGCAGGCTTCGACAGTAGATGTATATAGTCCTCCATCAACGACAGCCTTATCAGGATATGATTATCTTTTATTAAACAAATCGAGCATGCTCCTTTAAGTTCGCATTGAATAGGAAGTACCTTACGTATTTCATTGATAACTGGTTTTCCATATGAAAATTTTCCAAGAACTGCTAACTGTAAACCTTATTTGACAATGGACTGCTTCACTTCTGCCTTTTTCCAGCGAACAATAGGTTCACCATGAAGATATTCCACTGGTTTTATCGGCACAGCAGTCGCAGCAGTTGTCGCAGCAGTCGCAATAGTAGCTAGGGTTTGCATGGAGTTGTTTAGGGTTCTTGGTTGTAAAAAATCTGCTTATTTAGGAGGTGGATTTGTGGATGTTATGGGTATTGGAGGAATTGGAGGGGAGGAAGACAGAAATCGTCTAACCTAGAGAGAACTTGGGTTCCAAAAGTTCCGTAATATTTGACGATTCGCACATCAATTCAAACTTAATGAGCTTTAATTTTTCAACTTTCAAATCTGGTGCCGAAACACATCAAATCAACTCGGAATGAACTCAAATTTTGCACACAAGTTCCAAATGATATAACAAAGCTATTCCAATTCTCGAAATCATAAGTCGAATCAAATAATATCAAAGTCAACTCCGGGTCAAACTAATGAACTTTTCAAACTTTCAAATTTCCAATTTTTGCCAAATAGTTACCGAATCCTTCTAGGAATATACAAATGCAAATCCGGGTATATACCCAAGTCCAAAGTCACCATCCGGACCTAAAGGAACCATCAAGACTCAGTTCCAGGGTCAAATTCACAAAAGTCAAACTTGGTTAACTCTTCCAACTTAAAGCTTCAACGATGAAATTCTTTCTTCCAAATCGATTTCGAATAACCTGCAAATCAAAGCCGACAATTCACACAAGTCATAATACATCATATGGAGCTACTCATTCCCTCAAACTACCGAGCTAAGTGCAAACATTCAAAACGATCGAGCGGGTCGTTACATCCTCCCCCACTTAAACATACATTCATCCTCGAACGTGCCAAGAGTTTTTCAAAAGCCATCAAACTGCCGTGTAACCTTACTATGCACATACCCGGGGGTGATCCCACATCACCCTATTCCATAGGCATGACAACACAACATAACTGAAGATCATTACTTCAACCTTAGCCGTAAACCACATATTCCAATTCCCAACATCCAGAATTTCCTATAGGATCTGAATCTCGCATCCACACACTGTATAAGTGTGAACAAGCTGTATGAAGCCATAACCATAACCCAAGATGCAATCACATGATATACCACATAACTCAAATACTCATAGCAACAATTTCGACCACAACAACTGTTCGAAGCAAACCCGGTACCAGTAATAAACCTCGTATCAAAACACAATCTCGTTCTGAAACCTTCGTGCACTGCCGATGATGAAAGAATCAAGCAGAAACTCATATCCACTCATCAGAACTACTAGTCATGGAGCCCTCTCTCGTCCGATAGGAACCGTAGTCTAAACTCTAAGCTGACCTTCGGTATTATTCCTCCATAGATACTGCAATTAAGTCCGATAATACCAATTCTAGGTCCGATGACTTCATCTCATCACACAACCATTCTAGTGACATGCCACATCAATAAAACCTGAAACCACAACTCACGCAATCCGTGCACCAATAAGCAACAACCCAAATGTACTCAATCATGGAAAATGACTCAAACAAGAGAACCATCCCGCAAGTTCAACAAGTGCCACCACAACTGCAATGTTACAAGCCCATCTTATATAGAAGAACCAAGATACACGAATCTAACACAAAGGATCATATACTGACATAACCTAGCTGCAATGCGTGACCTCATCCAGACACAGGTCCATATGGGATACCTCAAGCCACCATGCGCAAAATAAATAATTACACGTAATTTGACATCAAATACCCTAAGTGTATGACCATAACCATGGAGAAGAAAATAGCACAATATACCACAGTCCGGAGAGAACATAACCCAGGCGCAATCAACAATTCGATACCCCAATAACCATCTCGCTCAAATCCTGCTACAAGACCCAAAAAGAACCGCACCATATGTGCTTATAACCAACAAATCAAAACCCCTCGTGGTATAGAAGGGTAACTCATAGAACAAATAAGAACACCAATACGCTCAACTCTGATCGAATGACACACCCCTCAACAATAGCAGTACAGAGTCAACCACTCTGACCCTGTGTAGAATATACATCCTCATTGGGCCTACCATTGGACCCCAAATCAATCCTGGTCACCCACAAATAGATAAATTGCCCTCAAAAAGTCTACAATGAATGAATCATAACATACTATCATCTGGCTAGCTTTGGCCACAACTTCACAGTCCACCACTACAAAACAATCTGCTTCAGAGAACTCCCAGTCTCCTAATTCGTAGAACACACGAATCACCATATCTGTTCCTAACTCCACCGCCCGAATGTCTAACACATCTCTCGTACACGTTCATCCTACGAGGAATACTTTGATAATTCTACCGTGCCACATAGCTAAATCTGAATATTAGTAGTGGATCAACCAGGCGAGTATCGCAATACCCAATCAAGTATCCGTAAATCAATACTCAGTGCGCCTTCTGAAATGCGCACCCTTCTTAAGAATTACCAAGCAGTTGTAGCATCCATCTAAACATCAAAAACTGTCCATGCTGTCTAAGAATTTATGATCTTCCCTTCAAAACTGACAGTGACCTTGCACATGCAAACCTCAATCCCACACAACACACCATTATTATCATGCCATTATATGAAAAGTACGAGAATCTCATAATCAACTCTGAGTCCAGCAGAAATACATACTCAATTAGCCAAGAACCTTCCATTTGATCTCATCCTGGAGAAAATCACAACACGCAACACGCTCCCCACGCCAGCCAGAAATATACACCTCGAACCATGGTAGAAACCATTGAAAACACTTTGAAATCTATTTGCACATAATCCAGCTACCAGAACCGAATCCCTTTAACTTAACCAAGTCAAGCAGGTCGCCAAAACCCAACAGCATTGCCATGAAACACCTGTAGAGGCTCACCACATCCTAAGTACCCAAAGAATCGATCATATCCATTACCATGCTGATCCAAGTTGTTACCAAGTTGTCCTATTCTCTGAATTCCTTCCGAATCACCCTCAAATGGACACTTCCCTTGCCAGAACACCACGATCCTTAACCAAAACTCACCCCACGAGATCCTAGCATAAAGCAACACTATCCTAAGGCCCATAAGCTGTTGTATTCACTCTTAAACGCTCCAATCGTACTACAACTGAGACACCCATTCTAAAGAGATCTTCTATGAATCTGAAGCCGTTTCCTCTGCCTTTCTGATACCGAAATGTAAAATCCATAGTAATATAGAAATACACGTGAGTCTCGACACCGTCCAATGCAAATTTTAGATTTTAGCCACATACAAGTCCGAAAAATTCTCAATTGCCACATATAAATCTTGAATCCATTAGAACCTTCTCGAGAGTTATCCACTCTACTCAAATATCAATTGCACCGCCTAATAGGCCGAACGACCTGTGCCCCATTAGCACAATAACACCTGATGAAGTAACCCTGCCTTAACGCAATTGAGCAAATTCATACACCGTGCGCACCTCATCTTCCGCAATAACAACTCAATCATTCCATGATTCCCATATACCCAAAAAGTGTAACATAACCTGTATCCAAAAATTTCTTTACTCGAGTCATCCTCGATCTTAAGTTATATAACAAGTTATAGTTTAAGTGCAAGAATTTTAAAGGTCAGTCTAATTTGATCTAAAAAGAAAATTTTAATTGGTTAAATTTTATAAAGTCATACTAAAATAAATTTTTTGTATATTTTTCAAAAAAATTTATCAATATTTTTATTTTGTTATATAGAAAATGGCATTCACAATTTCGTTGTCAGAATACATGTGCATGTAAGTATAAATCATTTTTTTCACCTCGTTCAATTCTCTGCCCAAAAAATATTTAAGAAATATTGCGGAAGGTACAAATATTTGATTTAAGATTTAGGGATATTTTTTATATATACCATATTACAAACTATTTTACTCGGTTTAACTGAAGTTTGTTAATTATCATAACTAACTGAGTTATTTTGACAATTTGTGTATTATTGTCCCTAAAAAGGCTTTTATAGGTTGAATACTACCTTAATTACCACTGTGTAAATTTTTAGGCATTTTAACTTTAAAAAATAATCGATGTGATTACCTAGATCTACATGGATCATCCTCCCTAAAATATCTCATCTTTTACTCCCAAACACCAGTGTAAAAACTCCTTAATTAATGAAGAGTATTCGCAAATTGGTGCTTCTTTGAAGTATTTCGTTGGGCAAATGGACTATACATATATTGTAATGACCCGATCGGTCGTTTTGAGTATTTGTATTCAGTTTGGTGGTTTGAGGTCCTGAGCAACTTCATATTATGTGTTATGACTTGTGTGTATGATCGATTTTGGTTTTTGAGGGTATAACGACCCGATTGGTCATTTTGTGTAATTGCGCTCCGTTTTCCCTTTTGATGCTTCACACATGTGTATTTATGAATTTATGACTTGGGGGTCGGTTAGTTCCTTCCCGGAAAGCTTTCGGGTTGATTTGGACCCTTGATTCTTGACATAGACGTTTAAATTAAAAAATATTGACCAAATTTTGAGTTTTATGAGAATGACTCCGGAACTGTATTTTTATGGCTCCTAGCTTTGTATCGTGATTTTGAACTTGGGCGTATGCTCGGAATTGACTTTGGAAGTCACGTAAGTTGATTTATGTTGATTTGCCGAAATTTACAATTTGAAGTTGAAAAGTTTGACCATAGGTTGACTTTTAACTATCGAGCTCGAAATTTAATTTTGGGACTTGGAATAGGTCCGTTATGGTATTTAGAACTTGTCTGCAAAATTTGGTGTCGTCTGGAGTTGATTTGATAGGATTCAGACGTTTAGTTATAATTTTAGAAATTCTTGAACTTTACTTTAAAATCCATGCATTTTAGAGTTTAATTCGTAGTTTTAGATGTTATTTTTGCGCTTTGATTGCGAGTGCGAGTTCGTATGATGTTTTTAGATTTGTGTGGATGTTATTTCCCCAGCACTGTTTGATGATATTAAGTTGATTTTGGTTGGATTTAAGCTGTGTGGAGGCGAATTTTAAGGGAAAAGCTACTTTCGAGTGTTGAATTGGCCTAGTTGAGAAAAGTATCTTGCCTAACTTTGTGTGGGGGAACTACTGCTTAGGATTGATATTAATTAATTCATTTGTGCTATGTGAAAGCCATGTACGCAAGGTGACGAGTGGGTACACGGGTTGTACGTAGTAATAGACCGGTTCAGGCTACTTAGACTATTTCCATGCTTTAAGTGAAATGTATCATGTTTTAAATTCTCATAGTCAATCTATTCTTGTTTGTGTTAGTCTATCCTCACATGGTTTAATTGACTTATTTAACACTTATTCTACATCCTACTTGATAAATTGCTCTCATGCCTTAGTTGAATTTGACGCCTTTATTTGATACATGTCATCTATTTCATTGTCGATTATCTTTTCTTAAAGTCATTAGACGTGTTATCTCTTTCATTGTTAATTTTCATTATTTGAAGTCATTGTTACTAGTTATTTCTTTCGTTGCAATTATTATCATTTGAAGTCATTTTATTCCTTTCATTGTGAGTTATTGTATTTAGCTCGTAGTTACACATTATATTTCTTATTGTTGAATTATTGGTGTTGAAGTTGTGGAAGCCATACCATTTTGAAGCGAAGTTGATAATTGCTATGATATCTTTCTTGTTGAGAATTTTACATTCATTGTTATTGTCGATATTCTTGTATACGTTGTGGTGGAGCCGTAAGCTATTGTTGTGAAAATATTGATGTTGTTGATTGTTGGCAAGTTGTGATATATGGGCAGTTGTGGTGTGAGTTGTTATTGTGATGTGAAATTGACGTGCATACGGCGGTATAAGGCTTGGGGTTAATGTGCATATAGCAGTATAAGGTGGGACTTATGTGCGTGTTGCTTATAGGGGAACTACGTGAAGCCACGTGGCATCATAAGGTAGGCTAAAGTGTGTGTAGCTATTTCGGAAAAACTGTTTTCAAAAACTATTTCAAATGTAAGGCTCACGCAGTGGTATAAGAAAAGATTGTGTTTGAGATTGTGAATTGTGAATACGAGGCGGTAGACGGTTGTTATTCTTGATGTATATACACGAGGTGGTACCTCGATGGTGATTCTTCTTGTACGTGAGGCGGTACCTTGTTGTGATTCTTGTTGTTTTGTCCTTCCTCATTTTTGTCAGTTATTATCCATATATGATCATTGTGGTTCTCTTTAACTGATTTCTTTATGTTATTTCCGTGCTTACAATTCCGGTATTAGTTCATGCTATTAACTGTTTCGCATAAGTTATTTCTCCGCTTTTCATTATTTAGCCTTATTACGTTTTCATACTGTTTATTGTATCCTAGTAGGTGTCTTGACCTGCCCTCGTCACTATTCTACTGAGGTTAGGCTTGATACTTACTGGGTACCGTTGTGGTATACTCATACTACGCTTTTCTGCATATTTTTGTACAGATCTAGGTACGTCTGCTCGTGCCTGTCGATAGTGATCATTTATTAGCTACTTTACGAAGACTTCAAGGTATGCCTACTTGGTATCCGCAGGCCTCGGAGTCACCTTCCTTTATTCTTATTTCCTGTTATATTTTATTTTAGGCAGTGATGTAGTAGATACTCTAGTTTTACTCTGTGGAGCAAATGACTCAGTTCTACTGGTCTTTTGGAGCATTTTGTTGTTCATTCTTTTTTCAGAAGTTATATTAGTTATTCAGCCTTGTTTTAGTATTTTGTTAATTATTTCTGTCAAGTTATCAGTAATTGTTAGGCTTACCTAGTCGTAGAGACTAGGTGCCATCACGATATCTTTCGGAGGAAAATCGGGGTCGTGACAAGTTGGTATCAGAGCTCTAGGTTCATAGGTGTTACGGGTAATAAGCAAGTTTAGTAGAGTCTTATGGATCGGTGCAAAGACGTCTGTACTTATCTTCGAGAGGCTATGGAATTGTTAGGAAAACTTCACTTCTTTGATTTCTTATCGTGTGAATTGGTTGAATTTGAAAACTGAATCTTTGACTTTCTATTCTCTCACAGATGGTGAGGACATGCATTGTGGGATCTGACGATCAGACTCCCGCGCTCCCTGCTAGAGCCGTGAGAGGCCGGGGCCGGGGCCGGGGTGAGGAGGGCACGTGGTGCGGCCAGAGCACCTGCTCGAGCTGTGACAGAGGAGCCATCAGTAGCTCCAGTTAGGGGACAGGCATCCGAGAAGCCTGTTGCCACCCCAACACTTCAGGAGACCCTCGCACAGGTCTTGAGCATGTTCGGCACCTTAGCTTAGGCGGAGTTGATTCCCCTTGCACAAACCACATCTCAGGCTAGGGGAGGAGCTCGGACTCCCGTGGCCCGTACCCTAAAGTAGCGGGTCCAGGTTGATCAGGTTCCAAAGGTTATACCAGTACAACCTGTTATTCTGGTTCAGCCTGTGGTGAGGGCAGTAGCATCCGAGGAGGAGCAGCTTAGACTTGAGAGGTTCAAGAAGTATCACCCTCCTACTTTCAGCTGTTTAGCTTCGGAGGATGCATATGGTCTTCTAGAGGAGTGCCACCGTGTTCTCCGCACCATGGGTATTGTTGAGACGAGTGGGGTTACTTTTACTACGTTCCAGCTGTCGGGAGCAGCGTATCAGTGGTGGTGGGTATACGAGGAGGGTAGCCCAGCCGACACAGCTTCACTTGCATGGACTTGATTTTCAAAGTTGTTCTTGAGAAAGTTTGTTCCTCAGACCCTTCGGGATGTATGGCGTGTAGAGTTTGAGAAGCTGCGCCAGGGTATTATGACAATGTAAGAGTATGCAGTCAGATTCAGTGATTTGTCCAGACATGCACCTGCCTTCATTTTTACAGTCAGAGAGTGAGTCCGTCGATTTATCGAGGGGCTCAACTATGGTATTAGGTTCAACATGGCTCGAGAGTTGGAGACAGATGCCCCATATCAGTAGGTGGTAGAGATTGCATGGAGGTTGGAGGGTAGGACGAAGGCAGTTTCTTCAGACGCAGTCATTACAGGTATGGTTCCGGTTTGATATAGAGATGCATCAATCTTATTTGTTTTGGGATCCACTTATTCATACGTGTCATCTTACTTTGCTTCGTATTTGGATATATCTCGTGATTCCTTGATTTCTCCTTTATGTGTCCATGACTATGGGAGATTCTATTGTTGTGGAGCGTGAATATCGATCATGCTTAGTTGTTATTGGTGGTTTTGAGATCAGAATTGACCTATTATTGCTTAGTATGGTAGACTTGATTTTATCTTAGGCATGGACTGGTTATCGCTCTATCATACTATTCTAGATTGTCACGCCAAGACTGTAATGTTGGCTATTCCAGGTTTGCCACAATTAGAGTGGAGGAGTGCTTCAGATTATGTTCTTAGTAGGGTTTTGTCATTTCTAAAGGCTCAGTGGATGCTTGAGAAGGGGTGTGATGCTTATCTAGCCTTTGTGAAAGATGTCAGTGCTGATACTTTTACCGTCGAGTTAGTTCCGGTAGTAAGAGACTTCACATATGTATTTCCAGTGGATCTCCGGGCACGCCGCCCGATAGGAATATCGATTTTGGTAGTGACTTGTTGCCGCGCACTCAGCCCATTTCTATTCCACCATCTGGTATGGCCCCAGTGAAGTTGAAGGAGTTAAAAGAGCAGTTGCAAGAGTTGCTTAATAAGCGTTTCATTTGGCCTAGCGTATCGCCTTAGGGTGCTCCGGTCTTGTTTTTGAAGAATAAGGATGGTTCTATGCGTATGTGTATTGATTATCAACAGTTAAAATAGGTTATGGTGATGAACAACTATCCATTGCCATGCATTGATGACTTATTTGATAAGCTATACGGTGCCAAAGTGTTCTCAAAGATTGATTTGCGGTCAGGTTATCATCAGCTAAAGGTTCAGGATCCGGATATTCCAAAGGCTGCCTTCAGGACTCAGTATGGACACTATGAGTTCCTTGTGATGTCATTTGGGCTGACCAACATCCCAACAACATTTATGCACCTGATGAACAATGTGTTCCAGCCTTATCTTGATTCATTCGTCGTTGTGTTTATTGACGACATCTTGGTGTACTCCCACAATCGGGAAGATCATGAGCAGCACTTGAGGATCGTGCTCTAAACCTTGAGAGAGAAGAAGTTAAATGCAAAATTCTCAAAGTGTAAATTCTGGCTTGATTTAGTGGCGTTTTTGGGTCATGTGGTGTCGAGTGAGGGGATCAAGGTAGTGCAGAATTGGCCCAGACCTTCTTCAACCATTGAGAACTGGAGTTTTCGTGGTTTGGCCAGGTATTATTACCGTTTCGTAGAGGGTTTCTCATCTATTGCTGCACCTATGACCAGATTGACCCAGAAGGGTGCACCTTTCAGATGGTCCAAGGAGTGTGAGGCGAGCTTTCAAAAGCTCAAGACTGCTTTGACTACAGCCCCAGTGTTGGTGTTGCCCACGGGCTCGGGGTCTTATACTATGCATTGTGATGCGTCACGTGTTGACCTTGGCACGGTGTTGATGCAAGACGGTATGGTGATTGCCTACACGTCTCAACAGCTGAAGACCCATGAGAAGAATTATCCAATCCACAGCTTGGAATTAGCAGCTATTGTTCATGCATTGAATATCTGGCGACATTAGTTGTACGGTGTCCCTTGTGAGGTCTTTACCGACCACCAGAATCTACAACATCTGTTCAAATAGAAGGGTCTTAACTTGCGGTAGCGAAGGTGGTTAGAGTTTTTTAAGGACTATGATATCACCATTCTATATAATCTCGGGAAGGCTAATATGGTGGCCGATGCCTTGAGTCAAAAGGCTGAGAGTTTGGGTAGTTTAGCATATCTACCGGCAGCGGAGAGGCCATTAGCATTGGATGTTTAGGTCTTAGCCAACTTGTTTGTTAGATTGGATGATTCGGAGCCCAGTCGAGTTCTTGCTTGCATGGTCTCTCGATCTTCTCTATATGATCTTACCAGAGAGCGTCAGCATGACGACCCCCATTTGCTTGTCCTCAAGGACACGATTCAGCACGGCGATGCCAAGGATGTTTCTATTGGTGATGACGATGTGTTGCGGATGCAGGGCTGGTTATGTGTGCCCAATGTGGATGGGTTACGTGAGTTGATTCTTCAGGAGGCCCACAGTTCGCGGTACTCCATTCATCCGATTGCCGAAAGATGTATTAGGATATGAGGCAACACTATTGGTGGAGGAAAATACATAGTGGAGTATGTAGCTTGGTGCCTAAATTGTGAGCAGGTGAAGTATGAGCATCAACGGCCGAGCAATTTGCTTCAGCGACTTGAGATTCCCGAGTGGAAATGGGAGCGTGTCACCATGGACTTTGTTGTTGGGCTCCTACGGACTCAGAAGAAATTTGACGTGGTATGGGTGATTGTAGACAGGTTGACCAAGTCGGCTCATTTCATTCCGGTAGTGACAACCTATTCTTCAGAGCAGCTGGCTCAGATTTATATCCGCGAGATTGTCCGACTTCATGGCGTACCGGTATCCATTATCTCTGACTGGGGTACGCAGTTCACATCGCATTTCTAGAGAGCTATATAGTGTGAGCTAGGAACACGGGTTAAGTTGTGTATAACATTTCACCCTCAGGCAGACGGACAGTCCAAGCGCACTATTCAGATATTGGAGGATATGCTTCATGCCTGTGTTATGGATTTTGGGGACTCTTGGGATTAGTTCTTGTCACTTGCGAAGTTTTCCTACAACAACACCTACCAATCGAGTATTCAAATGGCTCCTTATGAGGCCCTATATGGGAGACGGTGTCGTTCTCCAATTGGTTGGTTTGAGCCGGAGAGGATAAGTTATTAGGCACATATTTGATTCGAGATGCCTCTGAGAAGGTCAAGATGATCAAGGATCGACTTCGTACAACCCAATCTAGATAGAAGAGTTATGCGGATCAGAAGGTTCTTGATGTTGCATTCTTGGTTGGAGAGCGAGTGTTGCTCCAGGTTTCACCCATGAAGTGTGTAATGAGGTTCAGGAGGAAGGGCAAGTGGAGCCCTAGGTATATCGGACCTTTGAGATCCTTGAGAGGATTGGTAAGGTGGCCTACAAGCTTGCATTGTCACCTAGTTTATCTGCGGTTCATTCGGTGTTCCATGTCTATACTCTAGAAGTATTATAGTGATCCTTCTCATGTTCTAGACTTCAGCATAGTCCAATTGGACGAGGATTTGACTTATATTGAGGAGCCTGGGGCTATCTTGGACAGACAGTTCTGGATGTTGAGATCAAAGAATATTGCTTCAGTAAAGGTTTAATGGAGAGGTCATCCGGTCGAGGAGGCGACCAGCGAGATCGAGCATGACATGCGGAGTCATTATCCTCATCTATTCACCACTTCAAGTATGTCCTTATGCACGTTCTAGAAGGGGGGGGGGAATGTAATGACCCGGTCAGTCAATTTGTGTGATTGCGCCCTGTTTCCCTTTTTGATACTTCACACATGTGTGTTTATGATTTTATGACTTGTGGGGTTGGTTAGTTCCGTTCTGGAAAGCTTTCGGGTTAATTTGAACCCTTGATTCTTGACTTAAAAGTTTAAATTAGAAAATATTGACCAAACTTTGAATTTTGTGAAATTGACCTCGGAACTATGTTTTTATGGCTCCGATAGCTTCGTATCGTAATTTCGGACTTGGGCATATGCCTAGAATTGATTTTGGAAGTCCGTCGGTTGATTTATGTTGATTTGCTGAAATTTGGTAATTTGAAGTTGAAAAGTTTAACCATAGGTTGACTTTTAGCTATCGAGCTCAGAATTTGATTTTGGGACTTGGAATAGGTCTGTTCTGGTATTTATAACTTGTCTGCAAAATTTGGTGTCGTTTGGAGTTGATTTGATAGTATACAAACGTTTTGTTGTAATTTTAGAAATTCTTGAACTTTACTTTGAAATTCATGCGTTTAGAGTTTAATTCATAGTTGTAGATGTTATTTTTGCATTTTGATCGTGCGAGCAAGTTCGTAGGATGTTTTTAGACTTGTGTGGATGTTTGGTTTGGAGCCTCGAGGGCTCGGATGAGTTTCAGACATATAACATAATGGTTTTGAACTTAAAATGAACTGCTCATGACAGTGGGGGGGAGGGGTGCATATGTCGCAAATGTGACTTCCTCTTCGCATTTGTGAAGGCAGCGGGATTTTGCTTGGTTCGTAATTGCGAATAGGTGTTTGCTTTTGCGATGATGGCCATTTCGCAATTGCGAAGCCTTTTTCTCGCAATTGCGATGACGCATGAGGCTGTCATGGTTCGCAAATGAGAGCCCTTGTCCGCAATTGCGAGAGTTCGCAAATATGAACCCTATGTCGCAAATACAACATCTGCAGCTGGTACAAAGGGCCAGGAGACGAGATTTTTAAAAATGTTCTCTCATTTTTGAACCCTAGACTCGGTATTTGGAGAGGGGATTTTCACCTACAAACTTGGATAAGTGATTTTAATCTATTTCTAATCATATTCCATCAATATATCTTAGATTTTAACATCAAAATCAAGTGAATCAAAGTGAAAATTTGTATCTGTTGTAATTAATTTTTCTAGCATTGTTTGATGATATTAAGTCGATTTTGGTTAGATTTGAGCCGTGTGGAGGCGAATTTTAAGGGAAAAGCTATTTCTGAGTGTTGAATTGGCTTAGTTGAGGTAAGTATCTTGCCTAACTTTTAGTGGGGGAATTACCCCCTAGGATTGGTATTGATTGATTCATTTGTGCTATGTGAAAGCGGTGTACGCAAGGTGACGAGCGGGTACACGGGTTGTACGTGGTAATTTACTGGTTTAGGCTACTTAGACTAGTTCCATGCTTTAAGTGAAATACTATATCATGTTCTAATTCTCATAGTCAATCTATTCTCGTTTGTGTTATTAATTGACTTGTTTAACACTTGTTCTACATCCTACTTGATAAATTGCTCTCATGCCTTAGTTGAACTTGTCGCCTTTTTCTAGATACATGTTATCTGTTTCATTATGGGTAATAATTTCTTGAAGTCATTGTACGTGTTATATCTTTCATTGTTAATTTTCATTATTTGAAGTCATTGTTACTAGTTGTCACTCCTCTTTTTGTGAGACTTTACTAAACCTTTTAAATAAATAAAAGATCTAATAAAAAACTCAAAAAAAAGGTTTTTTAATTTTTTATAGTGACAAAAATAAATTTAGAGTTGCCACCTGACAATTGATTCCGGTGTGTAAGGCCACCGTTTCTAGAACTTAGACTCAAAGTCAAGCTCGTACCAGAGATTTGGATAAAGGGGTTCATTTGACTCGGGGAGAAGGTGTTAGGCATTCCCCGAGTCCCGTGAAAAATTACGGTTGCGTACTCAATTTAGTTGGCTTTTAGAATATTCGAATCGAGATAAAACAAACATAGAAGAGAAAAAAAAAACACATGAGGCTCGAGGTCGTTCCCACCTAATAAAAGGAAAACAAAACTAAAACCAAAATACTACAAGTTTTACTTTTAGGCCTCCAAATACAAATACCTCGGGGCATTCCCCGGAATATAATATACACAAGTCCTTCGGGGCATTCCCCGGATAAATTTAACTAAGGGAACGACCCCTCGCCTCACAATTAATAAAAGGTTCCTAAGCTTGCCTACCCCAGTGATGACGGCCTAACATGCTATTAATGGGTGATGTATTAGAAAAGAAGCAATAATTTTTTTTAAAAAAAAAACTGAATACTAATAGCATTTCACTTGCGTTAAAATTTAACAAGAGAGAGAAAACCTACATATTTAGTTCTTCCTCACATTTCATCATACTCATAAAACATAATAGTAGAAAAAAAACTTAAAAGACAGAAAAGTAAAAGATCGCTGCTCCTAGTAGATCTCCAATATCGTTATAACACCATACCATCAAACATCAAAAACAGAGAACTTCCCTTCCCAATTTCCACAAAAACAGAGTAAATAATAACAACTCCAATATCTCATGCAATTTTAACCTCGATAGTCTTTAGCAAAACTCAAAAAAAAAACATCACTGTAGCATCCAAATCTCATTAAAAAAAAAGGAAATAATGAAACGAGTAAGAGCAGATCAAAACATGATATTGGTCATCCGATTCAGACTCAAGATTAAACCTCCCAAAGATCGCGTTAAACTATACATAATATATTTTGTAGTAATAAAAGAGAAAGAGAATAAGACAATAAAATTAAGGCAGTTATTAATACTTATTTGCTGCTGTCAAGCAAATGGAAAATTTAACTTTTAGGTTGTTTCAATTGGAAATATCCCAAGAGCTTTGGTGCGCATATAAAAAAATGACCTAAATCTTTCTAGTAAAGTGGGTACTGGTTCAAGGTTCTTGCCTAAATACTCAGTTTTCTGCTATTCGCTTTTAACTACAAATTCCAATTAGTGAATCAAAATTCATATCCGGACGCTATACCGTATACGTTCTGGCATGGAAAATGAAGTGCTAAGTTTCCTGAGGCCTCATAGTAAACCTGTTAAAGCACCTAAGTGTCGTAATCTTATTATCCTTATTTTTCTTTCATGGATAAACAGACACATAGATAAGGAGGCAAACAAAAAAATGGAACAGGACCTTTCGTCACAAAATAAGGTCTAAGAAGATTGTTCCTCCGACAATTCATCAAAGCCACCATAGAGATGCACTTTTCTAATCCAGTATACACCATTAATTGAGAAGAAACATGAAGCTAACCAGACTTTCGAAGTCTAAAGAAGATAAGTCACACATTAACGAGACACACAAATGAAAACTAAGATCGGGTAAACTAAGAGAACGGGCAAATACCATATTTCAATCGCACCTTAAACAGAAAGATAAAGAAAAAAAAGATGGACCTGAAGTTCAAGTTTCCAGTATAGATTTGTCCGGATGTGATACAAGCGAGAAAATCGAACGACGAATTTAGTGTAATGAAACAGCGACAATCGAATCCAGAACCACGAACAGGACCGCAAATGAACCTTCAGCTTCGAACGGCATCTCAATCACACATTTTAGTTGAATTCCAAATTCGAAACAGAAGTTCCGAAAACAGAATCATCCTCTATTCACTATGTAGTTTTCTTTCTTTTTTTTTTGATTTTTGAAGTAAAATTCAATACCGAATGAACTAATTTTTTTTTGAATGAACTAAAGAAACAGAAAATCAAGAAAGAAAATCAAGAAATCCCAAAAAATCTGAAAAACTGGAAACTTTCCCTTTTCTCTTTTCTTTTTTTTTTCGTTTCTGAATCGCTGAAAAAAACAGAAAATGAAGAAGAAGAAAACCTAAAATTTTTTCTAAAAAAAAAAACGGAAGCCAGAACCTTAATTTTTCTTTTCTTTTTTTTTCTGAAAAACAAACGAAAAAAAGCCCCCCCCCCCCCAATTCTGAGAAAAAGAAATACTTATAGGGATTCTTGAAACTTCTCTCCTTCCTCCTCAAGGAATCCCGAAAATCACCAAAAAAATAAAAAATCAGTCTCGAACGAATTCGGGACAAATGGAGGGTGAGGATTCATCTGAAATCAATCTACGGTCCCCATTTATCCTGAATCGCCCTCATAAAATCGGAGAAGATGCGTGGATGAAAGGATAGGGTATTCTCTGTCAGAGTTTGTTATGATTTAGATGACGTGGAGGGAACACGAGGGGAGGGGACCATTTGGCGACTCGGACAAGGGTATTCATCCGAGTTTGGCGAGTTTCCGGTGGGTTTGTGGCGGGTGGAGGCGGCGAGGAGGGTGAGGTACGACTGGTTTGTTCTTTAGGGTTAGGGTTTGGCTAAAATGAGGTTTTATATGGAGGCTAAGACATAACATAGACCATTGGATTAAGGAATGAATGGCTGAGATCAAATGTTTAAAAATGGGGCGGATTTGGGTTAAGATATTTGGGAGGGTTAGCAGGGTGTAGGTACAATATATACACGTGCTCTGGTAAGGGGCATTTATTCCACGAACCCCTATAATGCTGAGTGTAGTTGTGCATGATGGTGAGGGGCCTGGTGCCAGACACCGTGACCATGCTGTGTGTGGTTATTCTTGATAGTTTCACTATGATGATATTGAGTTGACATGTATATTTGGCATGTAGACATAGAGATGTACTTAACTCATGCTAGTTGGTAAACGAAAGGTATTTATCCGTTTTGGGCTTCAACTACTATACTTGGAAAACATGTCTAAATTCCTGTACTGTGAACGAGCTGAAAATGATATCATTGAGTTATTTACTTATACCGCTTCCTTCATATCCTTAGTTGTTGCTGATTATTGATATTGGTCACAAAGTGTTTCTTCAAAGCTCGTCACTGCTTTCAACCCAAGGTTAGGTTTGTTACTTGTTGAGTACATGGGGTCGGTCGTACTCATACTACACTCTGCACTTCATTTGAAGATCCAGGTACTTCCGAACACGTTGACTGCGGAGGAAATATCTCAACACACCAATCTCATCCCATATAAGGAGAAACAGTCTCATCACATTAACATGGGGATTTACCCCTCAATCACTCCTACACCGGCACGTGTAGTTTCAGGGTTATGTTGTTCCGACCTACCCTTCCTCGGTGGCTAATCAATACTCCCAAAGCATTGGTTATTAAAAGTATTTACCACTCAATTCATATTCTTTTAGATGTCATTTTTTTAGACATCATTGGCCATAACACAATATCATTCTTGGCACATTGGCCGTACTTTATAACTCAGCTCATTATTCCATTTTCAATCATTATCATGAATAATCAACAACGAGGCTTTTCAACATTAGACTTTAATCACATACTTGAGCAAATTGGGTCTTAGGCACATGTGGCTTCTTACAATTGATGTGGTAGCTTCCATAAGAATTCACGCTTTCAAATCATAACATAGTAACACACAACCCATACTTAAACCACTTCCTCAAACATTAACTTAACATAACAAGATCCTTAGGATATAGTGAACACATAATTATTTCAACACAAGGCTTATTTGACAAAAACTCAATTTATGAAGGGCTTCACGAGACTTATAAAGACATTGCGGGGTTCAATTCTAAGAGAAGAGTTTAGCCAACACACCTCACTTGAGCATCCTTAAACTCTAAAATGTTCCGGAAATGTTAGCAACTTCGATCTATTTTAAAAATATAACAAATTGAACCAAAAATTAGGAAGATGATCATGGTCCCAGCTCATTTCAACATTTTATCAAATGCTAGGTGTGCGTTAAGGTCCCAAGGTCCTCCTATGGTGGATTCCATCATCCCACCGCCCCTTATCTACCATTTTTAGCTCAACAATCTTCCTACACCCTTGATAAAACATGCATGCAAAATAAAAAACTTCCATACCCAAGAATTTCCTTACTAATTATCTATTTTAAGTTAAATTTCGAAATTGAGGGGTTAGGGTGTAGAATCTTACCTCTAGGATGAAGACCTAGTGTGTTTTCCTTGTTAATCTACAAAGATTTGAGTAGGAATGAGGAACAATTGTTGAGGAGCTCTCTCCCTCTCTAAATCACTTTCTAACTCTCAAAATGTCAAGTTCTTACTTAAGAAATGGTCCATAGAGTTTATATAATAAAATGGGGTCAGGTTGAAAAAACCAAAAAAATAAAACTCTAAAACAGAATCTGTGCGGTCCGTGAAATGAGCCACGAAATGGCCCTCGGAACAGGGCACCCCTGCCCCACTCTGCAGCCATTATGCGGTCGCATAATGCACCACAGAACCTCCCTCCGGAAAAATCTTCATGATGGTTCTGCGGTGGATGTGCGGCCTACGAATGGTTTTGCGACCACATAATTGACCGCACAATACCATCCAAACTTGCCCAGTTTCCTGCTTCACTCTGCAGCCATTCTCCAGCCGCATAGTGGGCCATAGAAATGCCTTCTTCTGCCAAAATATTTCCTTGACTCCCCAGCGCTCTGTTCAACCCAAAAAGTCTGTACAACGTACATTCGTCAACACATAAGCCTACTTTGGCACCACGAAACCCCGGGTCTTAGTTGAAATTTTACGGAGCCTTACATCCTCCCCCACTTAAGATCATTCGTCCCCAAATGAGGGTCAAAATTTGCATTAGCGCACAATGTAAATCAGTTGCTACAACACACACCCGCAGTTTCAATTTTTGACTAACTCCCTAAATTTCAAAAAATTTCGCTAGAGTCTCCCCTGTAATTGGGCCTATCCACCTGCCAGAGAATCCCAAAACCAGTCCTAACAACATATACAAGAACCAACGACGTGACATAACATTAAAACAATGTCAACCGTGGCCTCACAAGCAGTATACCACCAAAAGGGAACACCTTTAACATCAACGGTATAAATGATACATCATTCGTAGAAGGTAACTCTTAACCTTTTCATAGAACAACACTTTATGAATTCATGGCTATTCAAACAAATGAGGATACTTCTTCTTCATTTCTTCCTCGGCCTCCCAGGTGGCCTCTTCGATCTGCTGGTTCCGCCATAACACTTTTACGGAGGCAATCTCTTTGTTCCTCAATGGTCTCAGTCGGAATAATAAGTAACAGATCTCCAACCACCTTCTTCAACATGGACAAGTGGAACACCGGGTGCACTATAGACATCTCTAGAGGTAGCTCAAGCCTGTAAGCCACCTGACCAATCCTCTGAATGATTCTGTACAGTTTGACATACCTCGAACTCATCTTCCCTTACTTACCAAACCGTATTACACCCTTCATAGGGGAAACCTTCAAGAACACCCAATCATCTTCTTTGAACACTAAATCCCTGCGGCGCACATCCGAATAGGACTTTTGACGACTCTAAGCAGTTTCAACTGCTCCTTAATGAGTTTAAATTTTTCATAGCCTGATGCACGAGGTCTAGCCCTATCAAATCTGCTTCCCCAATCTCGAACCACCCATTGGGAGATCTACATCTCCTTCCATATAAAGCCTCGAATGATTCCATCTAAATGCTGGAATGATAACTTTTTCTGTAGGCAACTTTTATTAGCGGCGAATGATCATCCCAGCTACTTTTGAAGTCAAGAACACAACCGCACAACATAATATCCTCAAGCGTCTGAATAGTCAACTCTGCCTGCCCGTCGGTCTGTGGATGGAAGGTTGTACTGAGATTCACCTGAGTACCCAAACCTTGCTGAAATTTATTTCAAATATTAGCCATGAACTGTGCCCCTCGATCTGAGATAATAGAAGTTGGAGTGCCATGCAACCTGACTATTTCCTTGATATACAACTAAGCATATTGTTCCACTGTGTCGGTAGATTTAACTTGTAAGAAGTGTGCTGATATTGTGAGCCAATCAATAATCACCCAAATCGAGTCGAACTTGCCAGGAGTGCAAGTTAGTCCTACAACAAAGTCCATGTTAATCATTTTTCACTTACGCATTGGAATTTCTATGTCATGTGCCAACCCACCGGGCCTTCCATTAATTTATCTTCTGATGAATTCAGAGATTCTGACCATAGAGTATCTTCTTCTGATATGCATCTTGGCTGGGAGACATAGAGGTCTGGAGCCTTCTGGTCAGAAATCATCAGATTTTCAGGGTTGGACCCTTCTGAACTTTCTCCTTGGTCTCGCAAAAAGGTGTAGTCCAATTTAGGTGGGGAATATGGTTGTGGAGACATAGGGAAGAAAGTAGGTTTTGAAGGGACTTTGTGGCTTAAAGTGGTCATTTCCCAAAAGTTGAATCTGTTCTTTGATGGAAATCATCTCCTTTTGTTGCTATTGAAAGAATTGGAAAAGTGAAGTTCCTGGCGGACAAATCTCGTATTGTAAATTTGCCAACCTTAGTTCCAATGCTTTGATTAGTCCTTCGTGGCGATATGATGTTTGCTCCATCTTTTTCTCAATTGTTTCCACTTTGCTCATCATTTTGTTTTGTGTATGGGCCACGTTCTTTATGGTGTTGCCAATGTTCGTCTGTACCTTATTTTGGCAGATAGAGTGTTCGGATTGCCAGTTCATTGTTGCCTCGATGTCACTTGTTGGGGGTTTTTCTCCAGTAGGTAGTACTACGTTTTTCTTGGGAATTTTTGGAGCATGGCTTATTCCCTCCTTTTCAAAAGGTTGTAGTGAAGGAAAGTCGTGGGTATGACTGGAGCTTGAAGCACTAAGCATGAATATCTGTGGTTGTGGGGGATTTTTGATTTTCGGAATTGGTGAAATTTTAGGTTCAGGTGGCTTTTTGGGTTGTGAGGTATGGACTGGTGGTGAATTGGGTTTGGGTGTAGTTTCACTATCCTCCCAACTTGGAGTGAATTTTTCTGGTAATTTTAGCCATTCCTGGGGTTTGTAACTCACAAGAAATTCATATTTACCTGGACGGCTTAATGAGCCAACTGAAGGGTCTTTATTTTCATATCTGGCTCGAAATTGTTTTTCAGTGGTTTTCTCCTTTTTCTTGGATTTTGGTATGGTTTTGTTGAGGCCGAACCTTTTCCCATATCGCTGGTGGTGTTCATCATATTCTCCATTTGAATCTTCTAAACAGTCTTGACAGTCGCAATCAAGATCCCAAGGGCAGTGTCCCATAAAGGGGCATTTGAACCACCAAGTATTCTTTCCATTTTTGTCACAACTTTGACACCAGTCATGTTCTTCCATGATGCTTTGTATATTCCAAAAGAGTTCTCTATCAGGTTCAGGGTATGTATCTGTTGTATCTTTGGGTTGAATCATTTGGCAAGAAAAGATGGTTTTATTGGGTTTTTTGAGGTGGGAATGGTCAAAGCTTATGCAAACGGTTTTGTCATTTCTTTTGGTAAAAGTTGGTTCACTAGATTGTAGGGATTCCTCCGGTTCTCTTAACTTTTCATAATTTGTGATCCAGGAATCAGGAAGAATTTTGACAAGTTCATCTCTTGAAATTTGTCTGGGTATTTGGGTGCACATGGTGTTTCTTTTGGTAGCATCAATATTTAAGAGTGAAGCATTTTCTCCTCCGGGAAGGCAAAGATTCATGGCATGATTTTGGACTCGCCACGCCATTTGCTGATGAAGAGTGGCTTGGATGGAATCTTTGGCTTGAGGGGCTCCTTGGATTTGGACTTGGATTTTTAGTGCTTCGGTTAAGTATGGATCATAAAGGGACATGTTGAAATTTGGAAAGATTGTTATGAAGACAGTCCCAGC
>MCJB01017290.1:0-25061 GCA_002018475.1 Nicotiana obtusifolia | reverse complement strand
TTATGAAGACAGTCCCAGCATTCAAGGTAACTTATGCAGTACCCAAATTTGCATGTTGGTACTCCAAGTATCTTGTATCTAGAAGAGAAAGTCGAGCTATAACAGGTTGACCTTTTCTTCCGTGATATGTTAAAGCGATTCGAATAGCACCAAAATGGATATGGGTAAAACCATGGTCTCTCCATTGCCTGGGAAAATCATCTGGGATTTGAAGAATGATAAATTGTTCCTCTCGAGTGGCAAGAATAGGATGCTGGTCAAGTTTTGAGGCAGCAACATATTCCTTGACTCCTTTTGGTCTGTGTTGGACAAGGGAACGAATTTGGGTCCAGGGTGCAAATGATTTTTTGGCGAAAGCTGAGTAGGGGTTTATGAGAGGTAGTTCAGTGGAAGATACTTTTTGTTCATCGGGTAGGATATCTACTTCATATAGGTAATCATATTTTTTGGACAGGGTTTTATATAGAGTAGGAGACATATTCATTTTTGCTAAAGAAGAGGATGATGGAAATGACTCAGGCATATTTAGTAAACTGTTCCTCCCTCCAAAAGGATGGGCTGGCTCTGATACCAAGAATAGGCCACCCCTTTCAGGTGGTAGGAGGCCAACTCTGCTCCCTTCGTCTCAGTAACACGCATAACTCGGAGGGTCTTGTGCATCTCATCAATAAAATTTTGGAGGTCCTCCTTGGGATCAATACCTCTGAACACTGGAGGGCCCAACTGGAGAAATTTGTTCAACCTAGAACTAGTGTAATTCCCTGGCTGACTAGAAGAAGTGGGGGCAGTATCTGATCTATGGGCCTAGGAAGCCACTATTAGAGCCAACATCTGTATGGCTCCCCTAAGATCCGTATCGAATACACTGGGACCGGAAGCAGAGGTTGAAGGTGGAACTGGAATATCAGCTGGAGGAATCGTTGCTTTCTCAGTAGTTACAGGAACTGGTGTGGTCTGACTGGGTGTAGTAGAATCAGGCAGTGTAGTAGTCGGAGCCTAATGCGGTTCTTGCTTGTGTTGTGGCGCAGTCGTCTTTTTTGGAGAAAATCAAGGGTCTCTAGTTTGATGGTCTGCACTTGTTAGTGTTGAAGGACACGGTGCAGCGGGGCGATTCTAAGAAGGTTGTGATTGGGTATGATGGTGTTATGCGGCTTCAAGATCGGATTTGTGTTCTGAATGTTGATGGTTTCAGAGAGTTGATCCGTCAGGAGGCTCATAGCTCACGGTACTCTATTCACCTAGGTGTCACGTGTATCGTGACTTGAAGCAGCATTATTAGTGGCGGAAGATGAAGAAAGACATTGCCAGAAGGTGAAGTATGAACATCAGAAACTGGGTGGTTTGACTCAGAGGTTTGATAGGGGAGTGCAAGTGGGAGCGCATTACTATGGACGTCGTCGTAGGCTTACCATGGACTTTGAGGAAGATGTTGTTTGGGTTATTATGGACAGACTTACCAAGTCCACGCATGTTATCCAAGTGACTTCCTACACTTCAGAGCGGTTGGCTCAAATCTACATGAGGGAGATTATTCGACTGCACGGTGTGCCTATTTCTATAATCTCAGACCGTCGCACGCTAACCACTTTTCACTTTTGGAGAGTTTTTCAACGTGAATTGGGCACGCAGGTGGAGCTCAGCACTAAATTTCATCCGCAGACGGATGGCCAGTCTGAGCGAACTATCCAGATCCTTGAGGATATGTTGAGGGCCTATGTTATTTATTTTGGAAGATAGTGTCACGCCCCGACCTCGGGGAGCGTGATCGACGCTCAACAGAGTTACCCCGGTCGAGCAGTCTGCACAGTGTTGTCTACCCAACTCGCCCGCAAATAAAGAGAGAAATACATTTCATTAATTATTCAGTAAAAGGTCATGAGAACAACACCAGTTCATTTTCATTAGTTACGTCATTAACAAATCTTCAAAATAGTACATTGTACAATCAAAGTTAAAGTAGGACAGATGATACAATTACAACATTTTCAGTTCTAACTTTTCCAAAATAGACACAACCCACACTATGTCTACGGAGCCTCTAACAGGATCAAAAGAGTACTATGACAGTGCCGGCAACAAGGCCTCGGATGTACCTAAAAATGCTATGTACAACAGACAGCAGATATAGGACCCCAAAATGAAGTGGGGCTCACCAAATCAGCTGAGGAGAGGGTGCACTGCTACCACTGATCAATACCACCTGCAATGGAACCACCTGCATCCATTAAAGATGCAGCGCCCCCAGCAAACGGGACGTTAGTACATATGGAATACTCTTATTGTGTAAAACTAAACACCCTCTCAGTATAACGAGCAACAATAAACGGAGAATAAAACATGATATCAATAAGTGACTCAAACGGTATCAGTGTCGCATTAGGGGAAGCGTATATTTCAAGTAGGTTTCGGTAATTTAAGTTGGGAGATCTCGAGCACCGATAAGTCGTCTCACCCTAAGACATACACACACAATACCACCATGTGCGCGGCATGGCATCCGATCTCAGCCCGATCGGCTAAGCCGTCTCACCACAAAGCCGTGCGGGTCGACATTACATCATGTCTAGATAGCAAGAATCTCATCCCATTTAAGGAGGAAACATCTCAACACACCAATCTCATCCCATATAAGGGGAACAGTCTCATCAGATTAACACGGGGATTTACCACTCAATCACTCCTACATCGGCACGTGTAGTTTCGGGGTTAGGTTGTTCTGACCTACCCTTTCTCGGTGGCTAATAGATACTCCCAAAGCATTTGCAAGTAAAAGTATTTACCACTCAATTTATAATCTTTTACATATCATTCATTTTTTTGACATCATTGGCCATAACACAATATCATACTTGGCACATTGGTCGTACTTCATAACTCAGCTCATTATTCCATTTTCAATCATTATCATGAATATTCAACAACGAGGCTTTTCAACATTAAGACTTTAATCACATACTTGAGCAAATTAGGGTCTTAGGCACATGTGGCTTCTTACACAATTGATATGGTAGCTTCCATAAGAATTCACGCTTTCAAATCATAACACAGTAACACACAGCCCATAATTAAACTACATCCTCAGACATTAACTTAACATAACAAGAACATTTGGATATAGTGAACACATAATTATTTCAACACAACGCTTATTTGACAAAAACTCAATTTATGAAGGGCTTCACGAGACTTATAAAGACATTGCGGGGTCCAACATACCTCACTTGAGCATCCTTAAACTCTAAAATGTTCTGAAAATCTTAGCAACTTCAATCTATTTTAGAAATATAACAAATTGAACCAAAAATTAGGAAGATGATCATGGTCCCAGCTCATTTGAGCATTTTATCAAATAGTAGGTGTGCGTTAAGATCCCAAGGTCCTCCTATGGTGGATTCCATCATCCCACCGCCCCTTATCTATCATTTTAGCTCAACAATCTTCCTACACCCTTGATAACACATGCATGCAAAATGAACAACTTCCATACCCAAGAATTTCCTTACTAATTATCTATTTTTAGTTAAATTTCGAAATTGAGGGGTTAGGGTGTAGAATCTTACCTCTAGGATGAAGACCTAATGTGTTTTCCTTGTTAATCTTCAAAGATTTGAGTAGGAACTGAGGAACAATTGTTGAGGAACTCTCTCCCTCTCTAAATCACTTTCTCACTCTCAAAATATTAGGTTCTTACTTAAGAAATGGTCCATAGAGTCTGTATAATGAAATGGGGTCGGGTCATAAAAGCCAAAAAAATGAAGTTCTGAGACAGAATCTTTGCGGTCCGTGAAATGAGCTACGAAATGGCCCTCGGAACAGGGCACCCCTGCCCCACTCTACGGCCATTATGCGTTCCCGATACCTATTATGCGGCGTCATAATGCGCCGCAGAACCTTCCTCCAGAAAAATCTTCATGCTGGTTCTGCGGTGGATGTGCGGCTACGAAATGGTTTTGCGACCACATAATTAATCGCACAATACCATCCAAACTTGCCCAGTTTCCTGCTTCACTCTACAACCATTCTGCAGCCGCATAGTGGGCCGTAGAAATGCCTTCTTCTGCCAAAATATTTCCTTGACTCCCCAGCGCTCTGTTCAACCCAAAGAGTCCGTACCACGTACATTCGTCAACACATAAGCCTACTTTGGCACCACGAAACACCGGGTCTTAGTTGAAATTTTATGGGGCCTTACATCCTCTCCCACTTAAGATCATTCATCCCCAAATGAGGGTCAAAATTTGACATTAGCGCACAATGTGAATCAGTTGCTACAACATACACCCGCAGTTCCAATATTTGACTAACTCCCAAAATTTCCAAAAATTTCGCCAGAGTCTCCCCTGTAATTGGGCCTATCCACCTGCCAGAGAATCCCAAAACTATTCCTAACAACATACACAAGAACCAACGACGTGACATAACATTAAAACAATGTCAACCGTGGCCTCACGAGCAGTATACCACCAAAAGGGAACACCTTTAACATCAACGGTACAAATGATACATCATTCGTAGAAGGTAACTCTTAGCCTTTTCATAGAACAACACTTTATGAATTCATGGCTATTCAAACAAATGAGGATACTTCTTCTTCATTTCTTCCTCAGCCTTCCAGGTGGCCTCTTCGGTCTGCTGGTTCCGCCATAACACTTTTACGGAGGCAATCTCTTTGTTCCTCAATTTTCGGACTTGCCTATCAAGAATAGCAACTGGAATTTCTTCATAAGTCAATTCTTTATTAACCCCAATGGTCTCAGCCGGAATAATAAGCAACAGATCTCCAACCACCTTCTTCAACATGGACAAGTGGAACACCGGGTGCACTATAGACATCTCTAGAGGTAGCTCAAGCCTGTAAGCCACCTGACCAATCCTCTGAATGATTCTGTACAGTCTGACATACCTCGAACTCATCTTCCCTTACTTACCAAACCGTATTACACCCTTCATAGGGGAAACCTTCAAGAACACCCAATCATCTTCTTTGAACACTAAATCCCTGCGACGCACATCCGAATAGGACTTTTGACGACTCTAAGCAGTTTCAACTGCTCCTTAATGAGTTTAAATTTTTTCATAGACTGATGCACGAGGTCTAGCCCTATCAAATCTGCTTCCCCAATCTTGAACCACCCATTGGGAGATCTACATCTCCTTCCATATAAAGCCTCGAAAGATTCCATCTAAATGCTGGAATGATAACTTTTTTTTTAGGCAACTTTTATTAGCGGCAAATGATCATCCCAGCTACTTTTGAAGTCAAGAACACAACCACACAACATAATATCCTCAAGCGTCTGAATAGTCCACTCTGCCTGCCCGTCGGTCTGTGGATAGAAGGTAGTACTGAGATTCACTTGAGTACCCAAACCTTGCTAAAATTTCTTTCAAATATTAACCGTGAACTGTGCCCCTCGATCTGAGATAATAGAAGTTGGAGTGCCATGCAACCTGACTATTTCCTTGATATACAACTAAGCATATTGTTCCACTGTGTCGGTAGATTTAACTAGTAAGAAGTGTGCTGATTTTGTGAGCCAATCAACAATCACCCAAATCGAGTCGAACTTGCCAGGAGTGCAAGGTAGTCCTACAACAAAGTCCATGTTAATCATTTTCCACTTCCGCATTGGAATTTCTATGTCATGTGCCAACCCACCGAGTCTTTGGTGTTCGGCCTTCACTTGCTGACAGTTTGGGCATCTTGCTACAAAGTCCACTATGTTCCTCTTCATATCGTTCCACCAATAGACTTCCCTAAGATCATGATACATCTGTGAAGAGTGCGGGTGCGCAGAATACCTAGACGTGTAAGCCTCAGTATTGATTCTTTTTCGGAGATCATCCACATTTGGAACACATAGTCTCCCTTAGTACCTTAGTGTACCATCATCCACACCAAGAGAAAAGGCCATGGTCTTATGTTTTTGAATCCCCTCCTTCAATTGTACCAACATTGGATCGTTGAATTGCTTCTCCTTGACTTCCACCACAAGTGACGATTTAGCCCTATTTTGCACAATCACCCCTCCTTCACTAGAGTCTGCAAGATGAACTCCCAAACTAGCCAACCGATGAACCTCCTTGGCCAACAGCCTTTAATATGCCTCCAAGTGAGCCAAACTGCCCATAGATTTCCGGCTAAGAGCATCCGCTATGACATTAGCCTTTCCCGGATGATATAGGATGTTGATGTCATAATCCTTGAGTAACTCAAGCCATCTTCTCTGTCTCGGATTCAATTCCTTCTATTTGAAAATATATCAAAGGCTCATATGGTCTGTGAATATATCCACATGGACCCCATACAAATAATGACGCCAAATCTTCAATGCAAATACCACCGCCGTAAGCTCTATATCGTGTGGGATAGTTCTTTTCATGATTCTTGAGTTGCCTAGAAGCATATGTTATCACCTTGCCATGTTGCATTAATACACATCCAAGTCCAATCTTTAAAGCATCGCAATATACAACAAATCCATTCGTACCCTCTGGTAGAGTCAACACCAGTGCCGTAGTCAATCTTGATTTCAACTCCTGGAAGCTTCTTTCACAAGCATCTGACCATTGGAATTTAATTGCCTTTTGCGCCAGTTTAGTCAGTGGAGAGGCAAGAGTAGAGAACCCCTCCACAAACTTTTCGTAGTATCTAGCTAAGCCCGAGAAACTGCGAATCTCTGTTGGAGTAATAGGTCTAGGCCAATTCTTCACGGCTGAAATTTTCTGGGGATCAACCTCAATTCCTTCTCTAGAGACAACATGATACAAGAACGTAATAGATCCGAGCCAAAATTCACATTTCAAAAACTTCGCATATAGCTGGTGCTGATACAGGACCTCCAAAACTGCCTTGAGATGATCGGCATGGTCCTCCCGACTGTGCAAATAAACCAGAATATCGTCAATAAATACTATCATGAAGGAGTCGATGAAAGGTTTGAAGACCCGATTCATGAGATCCATGAAAGCTGCCAGGGCATTTGTTAGCCCGAAAGACATTACCAGAAATTCAAAGTGCCCATACCGAGTCCTAAAAGCTGTTTTCGGAATATCCTGCTCCTTGATCTTCAAATGGTGATACCCAGATCTTAAATGGATCTTGGAGAAGCACTTAACACCCTATAATTGATCAAACAAGTCATCTATCCTTGGTAGTGGGTGCTTATTTTTTATTGTAACCTCGTTGAGCTGCCGATAGTCAATACACATAGAGACCCATTCTTCTTTCTTACGAATAGAACTGGTGCGCCCCAAGGTGACACACTCGGCTGGATGAAACCCTTTTCTAACAAATCTTTCAATTGTTTTTTTAGCTCTTTCAATTCTGCTGGTGCCATTCTGTAAGGTGGAATAGATATAGGCTGCGTGTTGGCATCACATCAATCCTAAAATCAATCTCTCTGTCTGGCGGGATCCCAAGGAGCTCATCTAGAAAGACCTCCGAAAATTCATTCACGGCAAACACAGACTCAAGTGTAGGTGCCTCTATGTCGGTGTCCGTAAACCGGACCAAATGGTAGATACACCCCTTGTTAATTATCTTTGTGGCCTTATGGTAAGAAGTAGACCTACCCTTCGGCACCACATTATCCCCCCTCCATTCAATCACTGCCTTAGTTGGAAATTCAAACCTAACGATTTTGGTGCGACAGTCAAGCTTAGTGAAACATGAATAAAGCCAATCAATCCCCATTATTACATCAAAATCAACCATCCCAAATTCAATGAGATCGGCCCTGGTGTCTCGACCATGCACCGTGACAACACAATCCTTATAAACCCACGCAGCCACAATAGACGCACCAACTGGAGTAGATACAGAGAATGACTCATGGAGCTATTCCAGTTCTATCCCAAATTCCCTAATAACATAGGGAGTGACATAGGACAAGGTGGAACTGGGATCATTAAGAGCATACACGTCATAAGATTGGACAGTCGATATACCTGTGACAACATTTGGAGAAGCCTCTAAACTCTAGCGACCCCTCATAGCATAGAAATGGTTGGATCCTCCCGAACTTTGTGCATCACCCCTAGCTGCAACACGCTCTGTGGTTGCTGGGGCGCATCGAGCTAGAGGAGGTGCTACAAATGCAGCAGCTGCATAACTGGCTGGCTGTGGTGTACCTCTGCCCATGCTCTAGTGAGACGAAGGACAATCCCTCTGAATGTGACCCCTCATACCACACCCGTAGCATATGGCTGCTCCATGTAGCAGGTCCCAAAGTGCGTCTTCCCTCACCTAGGGCATGGGGGCCTCCGCTGCTGCTGAACCCTCCCACCAGACCGACCCTGCTAGTAGGATCCCATGTTGCCCTGGCTGGGCCTAAAATGGTTCCCCTGCTATTGATTGGGCCCCGATGGCAGTGCATTGACTGAAGACTAAGCAAAAGACTGGGACGGTCCTGATGACCCTCCCCTGAAAGTTGTCCTACCACCACCGTCACCACCAAAAGTGCCACTAAAGTTGCCCGCTGACCGGGCCCTGTTGCTACTCTCTCGCTCCATTTTATTCTTCAGTTTGTGAGTCTCTGTGGCTTGAGCAAATGCCACCATCTTACCATAGTTCATATCAGAATCCAAGGCAGCTGTAGCGGCCTCATTAATAACCAAGGGGCTAAGGCCCTGTACAAACCGGCGCACTCTAGCCTCCATAGCAGGCAACATGTAGGTGGCATATTTGGAAAGGCGCGCGAATCTCATATGATACTCCCACACACTCATGCTACCTTGTTTCAAGTTCTCAAACTCAGCGGCACGGGCTGCCTTAGTCTCGGCAGGCAAGAAATGATCAATAAAAGCATCAGCAAACTCATTCCATCTCACCGGAGGGCTTCCCTTGATACCACAATACGGGGAACAAAGCAAGAGACTCCGTGAAAGCAAGCTAAATCATAGGTACGAAAGTTTTCCTACAAAAAGGGGCTGGCTTCAACAACCCATAAGGGACGGCTTGCCAAGCTACACAAACAGTTAATTTGTTTCTAGTCGCAAAAGTTTTCCTACAAAAAGGGGCTGGCTTCAACAACCCATTCAGGGATGGCTTGCCAAGCTACACATCTCAGAAAACTTTTGTACTATAAGCAACATTAGCTGTTCATAACTCAGAAAACTTTCGTACTACAATAAGCTAACTTTCAAAGAGTATGCTTACTTTATTTTCATAGATGGACCGGCCTTTCCATCCATTCGAAAGAAAGAACAAGAGGGAAATTTATAAAGAACTCATATGTAATATATCACAAGAGATTTACAAAGGTTACAAGATGATTTCTAAGATGATTACAAGATGATTCTCCGATTTTTTCAAGATCATCCTACAACTACTACAAGGCCTCCTTTATATAGGACTAGGAGGTTATTACAAGACAAACATTCTACATAAAACAAACCTATCTTACATGGCAAACTTATCTACAAGCGGGTCCCTCTTGGCATGTGAAGGACCTTAGGCAAAAACAACTAAAAACACCTGAAAACATGTGAACAGGGTGAAATATACATGGTGTAGCGTGTGAAAGTATGAGGGAGCATGTGACGCCATGTGAAAGTATTGTGTTGCATGTGACGAAGCATGTGGGGGCATGTGGAAGCATGTGAAAACAAGGTGAAGTGGGGCCCGGATAGTATGGAAAGATGTAAAAATTTGTCTTGGCATGGGTAGGATATTTTTTGAGGGTTTTTGGGTAGGTAATGGAGGATTATGGTAGGATTAGCAGGGATTAAGATAATCATCCTTTATCGATCATGTAATTGTCTTCCAGGCATCTTTTCGAAGACCTTGTGAAGTAATGCCCGGAACTTGACGGTTCTTCTCTGCTATGTTCCTTTTCCTTTGGACTGAGAGATGTAATCCGCAACCTTAATCTGGAAATGTCATTAGTGATCTTTTCTCGGATGACTTCATATGGTGTTTGATATTCTTTTGCTGCTTTCCGGACTCTTTCCCAGTGAGGATGGGTATTGGTATAATTTCAGCTTGCCCATTCTTTTGGCCATATCTCTTTCGGGATGCACCTATTTTGCTGAAAAATGATTTTTTGTGCCTCGCTATACTCTTCCTCCATTGATAAAATGGACACGGGAAATTTTCACCAGAATGATGCCTCTGCTTGCGCCTGGACTTTTCTATTAATGATCTTCACTGGCCTATGAAACATGAATATTTTTGCTGCGTAGGAATCACTGAACCATTTCGTCCAATATCTTCTAGGCTTGAACCATAGTAAAAATACTCTAAGGGCTGGTGCAATAGTATCAAAATCCTTGAAGACGTTGCATTTGAATTCCATGAAAATATAATACTGATGGCATAGGTACCAGAAAAATCATAATAGTTCTTGTGGAAAATCCTTGGCTTGAGCTATGAATATATGGCAGAACGGATATTCTGGATTGAGACCATAAGGCTTTAGAATGGATCCTCCATATTGCCGGAAAACTTGAAGCTCATAATAAGTTCTTCTTTCCATAATAATTGAAGGATCAAAGGGATCCATGAGTTTGAAAAACTCCGGTGGATGATCTGTTGGCTTTAGTGAGCTTGTTCCCGATGTATTTGAAAACATAAAGATGTGGCTACTTGGCTTCAGTTTTGCTGGGGAAAATCTTTTTGAGAATTCTTCCGGTCGCGATAGAAAATCTGTGAGAATATTATCCTTTCCTTTCAGGTGCTTGACTTGAAACTTGTATGGAGAGAACCATTGAGCCCATCTGAGAATCTGAGGATTGGGGATAATTTTTGAATTTATCTGGATCATTTTTGGGAAAGCCTTCATATCCATTTCAACTAGAAATTCTGTATGGATAAGGAAGAAATTGAATTTCTTGATTCTATTCTTTACTGCAAGAATTTCTTTGAAGGTGGAGTGATAATGTTGCTCGGCATCTTTAAACTTTCCACTGGCGTATCCGCATATTTTCCGCTGGCCATCTTTTTCTTCAAATAGAACAGCACTCCAATATTCATGGCTGGCATCAGTTTGTAGTATCTTCTTTCCATCTGAAGGGATGTAGAGGGATTTGACATTTTTACATATCTCCTTTATTTTTCTGACTGCTTCATCCTGTTTCTCTCCCCATGATGGTGCATTTTTCTTGAGCATTACTGTCAGCGGTGAATGATTCTGTACAGTCCTTTGAATGATTCTGTACAGGCCTATAAGCCACCTGACCAATCCTCTGAATGATTCTGTACAGTCCGACATACCTCGGACGCAACTTCCCTTTCATACCAAACCGCATTACACCCTTCATAGGGGAAACCTTTAAGAACAACCAATCATCTTCGTTGAACTCCAAATCCCTACGACGCACATCTGAATAGGACTTTTGATGACTCTGAGCAGTTTTCAACTGCTCTTTAATGATTTTAACTTTTTCCATAGCCTGATGTACGAGGTCTAGCCCAATCAACTATGCTTCCCCAATCTCGAACCACCCATTGGGAGATCTACATCTCCTACCATATAAAGCCTCGAACGATGCCATCTAAATGCTGGCATGATAACTGTTTTTGTAGGCAAATTCTATTAGCAGCAAATGATCATTCCACCTACCTTTGAAGTCAAGAACACAACTGTGCAACATATCCTCAAGCGTCTGAATAGTCCAGTCTGCCTGCCCGCCGGTCTGTGGATGGAAGGTTGTTCTAAGATTCACCTGAGTACCCAAACCTTGCTGAAATTTCTTCCAAATATTAGCTGTGAACTGTTCCCCTCGATCTAAGATAATAGAAATTGGAGTGCCATGCAACCTGACTATTTCCTTGATATACAACTAAGCGTATTATTCCGCTGTGTCGGTAGGTTTAGCTAGCAAGAAGTGTGCTAATTTCATGAGCTGATCCACAATCACCCAAATCGAGCCGAACTTGCAAGGAGTGCGAGAAAGTCCTAAAACAAAGTCCATGTTAATCATTTTTCACTTCCACATTTGAATTTCTATGTCATGTGCCAACTCAACGGGCCTTTGGTGTTCGACCTTCACTTGCTGGCAGTTTGGACATCTTGCTACAAAGTCCACTATGTTCCTCTTCATATTGTTCCACCAATAGACTTCCCTAAGATCATGATACACGTTTGTAGAGTTCGGGTGCACAGAATACCTAGACGTGTGAGCCTCAGTGATGATTCTTTCTCGGAGATCATCCACATTTGGAACACATAGTCGCCCTTAGTACCTTAGTGTACCATCATCCACACCAAGAGAAAAGGATATGGTCTTATGTTGTTGAATCCCCTCTTTTAATTGTACTAACAATGGATCGTTGAATTGCTTCTCCTTGACTTCCACCACAAGCGACGATTCAGCCTTATTTTGCACAATCACCCCTCCTTCACTAGAGTCCGCAAGACGAACTCGCAAACTAGCCAACCGATGAATCTCCTTGGCCAACGGCCTTTGATATGCCTCTAAGTGAGCCAGACTGCCCATAGATTTCTGGCAAAGAGCATTCGCTACAACATTAGCCTTCCCCGGATGATATAGGATTTCGATGTCATAATCTTTGAGTAACCCAAGCCATCTTCTCTGTCTCGGATTCAATTCCTTCTGTTTGAAAATATATTGAAGGCTCTTATGATTTGTGAATATATCAACATGGACCCCATACAAATAATGACGCCAAATCTTCAATGCAAATACCACCTCCGCAAACTCTAAGTCGTTTGGGATATTTCTTTTCATGATTCTTGAGTTGGCTAGAAGTATACACTACCACCTTTCCATCTTGCATTAATACACACCCAAGTCCGATCCTTGAAGCATCGCAATATACCTCAAATCCATTCGTACCCTCTAGTATAGTCAACACCGGTGTCGTAGTCAATCTTGATTTCAACTCCTAGAAGCTTCTTTCACAAGCATCTGACAATTGGAACTTAAATGCCTTCTGCGTCAATTTAGTCAACAGAGAGGCAAGAGTAGAGAACCCCTCCACAAACTTTCTGTAATATCCAGCTAAGCCCGAGAAACTACGAATTTCTGTTGGAGTAGTAGGTCTAGGTCAATTCTTCACGGCTGAAATTTTCTGGGGATCAACATCAATTCCTTCTCTAGAGACAACATGATACAAGAAAGTAACAAATCCAAGCCAAAATTCACATTTGAAAAATTTCGCATATAACTGGTGCTGATACAGGACCTGCAAAACTGCCCTAAGATTATCGGCATGGTCCTCCCGACTCCGTGAATAAACTAGAATATCGTCAATAAACACTATCATGAAGGAGTCGAGGAAAGGTTTGCAGACTTCATAACATGCACGAAAGCTGCGGGGGCATTTGTCAGCCCGAAAGACATTACTAGAAATTCAAAGTGCCCATACCGGGTCCTGATAGCTGTTTTCGGAATATCCTGCTCCTTGATCTTCAATTGGTGATACTCGAATCTTAAATAGATCTTGGAGAAGCACTTAGCACCCTGCAATTGATCAAACAAGTCATCTATCCTTGGCAGTGGGTACTTATTTTTTATTGTAACCTTCTTGAGCTGCCGATAGTCAATACACATTCTTAGCGACCCATCATTCTTTCTTATGAATAGAACTGGTACGCCCTAAGGTGACACACTCGGCCGTATGAAGACCTTCTCTAACAAATCTTTCAATTGTTCTTTTAGATCTTTCAACTCTTCTGGTGCAATTCTGTAAGGTGGAATAGATATAGGTAGCGTGCTGGCATCACATCAATCCCAAAATCAGTCTCCCTGTCTGGCGGGATCCCAGGGAGCTCATCCGGAAAGACCTCCAGAAATTCATTCACGACAGACACAGACTCAAGTGTAGGTGCCTCTGCGTCGGTGTCCGTAAACCTGACCAAATGGAAGATACACCGCTTGTTAATCATCTTTGTGGCCTTAAGGTAAGAAGTAAACCTACCCTTCGGCACCACATTATCCCCTCTCCATTTAATCAATGCCGCAGTTGGAAATTCAAACCTAACAGTTCTAGTGCGACAGTCAAGCTTAGCGAAACATGAATAAAGCCAATCAATCCCCATTATTACATCAAAATCGACCATCTCTAATTCAATGAGATCGGCCCTGGTGTCTTGACCACGCACCGTGACAAAACGAATCCTATAAACCCGCGCGGCCATAATAGACTCACCAACCGGAGTAGATATAGGTGAAGTATGAACATCAGAAACTGGGTGGTTTGACTAAGAGGTTGTTGATAGGGGAGTGCAAGTGGGAGCGCATCACTGTGGACGTTATGGTAGGCTTACCACGGACTTTGAGGAAGATAATGTTTGCGTTATTATGGACAGACTTACCAAGTCTGCGCATATAATTCAGGTGACTTCCAACACTTCAAAGCAGTTGGATCAAATCTACATGAGGGAGTTTTTCGACTGCACGGTGTGCCAATTTTATCATCCAAGACCATGGCAAGCTAATCACTTTACACTTTTGGAGAGTTGTTCAATGTGAGTTGGGCACGCAGGTGGAGCTCAGCGCTGCATTTCATCCGCAAACGGATGGCCAATCTGAGCGGACTATCCAGATCCTTGAGGATATATTGAGGATCTATGTTATTGATTGTGGAAAACAGTGTCATGCCCCAACCTCGGGGAGCGCGACAGGCGCTCAATAGAGTTACCCCAGTTGAGCAAGCCTACACAATGTTGTCTACCCAACTCGACCACAAATAAAGAGAGAAATACATTTCATTAATTAGTCTTTAAGAAGTCATGTGAACAACACCAGTTCACTTCCATTAGTTACATCATTAACAAGTTTTCAAAACAGTACGTTGTACAATCAAAGTTAAAGTGGGACAGATGATACAATTACAACATTTTTAGTTCTAACTTTCCCAAAATAGACACAACCTACACTATGTCTACGGAGCCTCTAACAGGATCAAAAGAGTATTATGACAGTGCCGGAAACAAGGCCCCGGCTATACCTCAAAATGCCATTTACAACGGACAGAAGATACAGGACCCTGAAATGAAGTGGGGCTCCTCAAATCAGCTGAGGAGAGGGTGCGCTGCTATAACTGATCAACGCCACCTGCTATGGAATCACCTGCATCCATTAAGGATGCAGCGCCCCCAGCAAAAGGGACGTTAGTACATATGGAATAGTCTTAGTATGTAAAACTAAACAACCTCTCAATGTAACGAGCAACAGTAAACGGAGAATAAAACATGATATCAATAAGTGACTCAAACGGTATCAAAGTGTCGCATTAGGGGAAGCATATATTTCAAGTAAATTTCGGTAATTTAGGTTAGGAGATCTTTAGAACCGATATACCACCGTATTTTAGCATGGAGTCGGATCTCAGCCCGACCGGCTAAGCCGCCCCCGAGACATACACTCATAATACCACCATGTGCGCGGCATGGCATCCGATCTCAGCCCGATCGGCTAAGCCGTCTCACCACAATGCCGTGTGGGTCGACATTACATCACATCTAGCTAGCAAGAATCTCATCCCATTTAAGGAGGAAACATCTCAACACACCAATCTCATCCCATATAAGGGGAACAGTCTCATCAGATTAACACGGGGATTTACCACTCAATCACTCCTACATCGGCACGTGTAGTTTCGGGGTTAGGTTGTTCTGACCTACCCTTTCTCGGTGGCTAATAGATACTCCCAAAGCATTTGCTAGTAAAAGTATTTACCACTCAATTTATAATCTTTTACATATCATTCATTTTTTTGACATCATTGGCCATAACGCAATATCATACTTGGCACATTGGTCGTACTTCATAACTCAGCTCATTATTCCATTTTCAATCATTATCATGAATATTCAACAACGAGGCTTTTCAACATTAAGACTTTAATCACATACTTGAGCAAATTAGGGTCTTAGGCACATGTGGCTTCTTACACAATTGATATGGTAGCTTCCATAAGAATTCACGCTTTCAAATCATACACAATAACACATAGCCCATAATTAAACTACATCCTCAGACATTAACTTAACATAACAAGAACATTTGGATATAGTGAACACATAATTATTTCAACACAACGCTTATTTGACAAAAACTCAATTTATGAAGGGCTTCACGAGACTTATAAAGACATTGCGGGGTTCAATTCTAAGAGAAGAGTTTAGCCAACATACCTCACTTGAGCATCCTTAAACTCTAAAATGTTCTAAAAATCTTAGCAACTTCAATCTATTTTAGAAGTATAACAAATTGAACCAAAAATTAGGAAGATGATCATGGTCCCAGCTCATTTGAGCATTTTATCAAATAGTAGGTGTGCATTAAGATCCCAATGTCCTCCTATGGTGGATTCCATCATCCCACCGCCCCTTATCTATCATTTTAGCTCAACAATCTTCCTACACCCTTGATAACACATGCATGCAAAATGAACAACTTCCATACCCAAGAATTTCCTTACTAATTATCTATTTTTAGTTAAATTTCGAAATTGAGGGGTTAGGGTGTAGAATCTTACCTCTAGGATGAAGACCTAGTATGTTTTCCTTGTTAATCTTCAAAGATTTGAGTAGGAACTGAGGAACAATTGTTGAGGAACTCTCTCCCTCTCTAAATCACTTTCTCACTCTCAAAATGTTAGGTTCTTACTTAAGAAATGGTCCATAGAGTCTGTATAATGAAATGGGGTCGGGTCATAAAAACCAAAAAAATGAAGCTCCGAAACAGAATCTACGGTCGCATATGCAACCGTATAATGCTTCTGCGGTCCATGAAATGGGCCGCGAAATGGCCCCCGGAACTGGGCACCCCTACCCTACTATGCGGCCATTATGCGGTCCGCATACCTGTTCAGCGGTCGCGTAATGCGCCGTAAAACCTCCCTCCGAAAAAATCTTCATGCTAGTTTCGCGGTTGATGTGCAGCCCGCGAAATGGTTTTGCAACCGCATAATAGACCGCACAATACCATCCAAACTTGTCCATTCCTGCATCAATCTGCGGCCATTCTACGACCGCCTAGTGGGCCGCAGAAATGCCTTCTTCTGCCAAAGTTTTTCTTCACTCCCCAGCGTGCTGTTCAACCCAAAAAGTCTGTACCGCGTACATTCATCAACATATAAGCCTACATTGGTACCACGAAACCCCGGGTCTTAGGTGAAATTTTACGGGGCCTTACAGATAGTGGGACCAGTATCTACCATTGGCGGAGTTTGCCTACAACAATAGCTACTAGTCTAGCATTCAGATGGCGCCATATAACGCTCTATACGGTAGGCAGTGTCGTTATCCTATTGGATGGTTTGATCCCTGTGAGGCCAAGATGTTAGGTATGGATTTGGTTCATGATGCGTTGAAAAAGGTGAAGTTGATTCAAGATCCCCTTCGTATAGCACAGAGCATGCAGAAGAGTTAGGCAGAAAAAAAGGTATGTGATGTGTCTTATATGGAGGACGAGAAGGTACTTTTAAAAGTTTCACCTATGAAGGACGTGACGAGATTTGGGAAGAAAGGCAAGTTGAGCCCGAGGTTTATTGGCCCATTTGCGATCTTGGATTGGGGAGGTTGCTTATAGGCTTGCATTGCACTCCTAGCCTAGCAGGGAATACATCTGGTATATCATGTTTCTATGCTTCGAAAGTACCATAAAGATAAGTTGCATGTTATGGACTTCATCACAGTGCAGCTCGATGAGGATTTGATTTATGAGAAAGAGACGGTGGTTATGCTAGATCGACAGGTTCGAAAGTTAAGATATAAGGATATTTCTTCTATGAAAGTGCATTAGAGAGGTTTAGTCGACTGAGGAGGCTACTTGGGAGTCCTAGTCCGACATAAGGAGTAGATATCTTCATCTTATTACCAGTCCAGGTACATTTCTATGTCCATTCGAGGATGAATGTTTCTTTTAGAGGTGGAGAATGTAATGACCTGATAGGTTCTTTTTGAGTTCTAGCTCCCTATTTCATGATTTTTTTACCTTGCAAAGCTATATTTGATGATTAATGACTTGCGTGCGTGGTCCGTTTTGATTTTCGGAAAGTCTAAATGTGGTTTTTCAAAAAATAATACTTGATTTTTGAACTTGAGAATGGTTGGAGTTGACCACAATCAACATTGTTGGTAAAAGAACTTGAATCAGTGTTTTGACGATTCCAGTAGGTTCGTACAATAATTTTGGACTTGTACACATGTTTGGTTGGGGTCCCGAGTGATCGGAGACCGTTTCGGTGCCTATTTCAAAAAGTTGATAAATTGAAGTTATGAACTTTGAAATCTTTGAGTTTTGATGCTTGATTCTTGATTTTGGATGTTATTTTGATGTTTTGAACTTGAGAGCGAGTTTGTTTAATGTTATTATACTTATGTAGACGTTTGGAGTGGGCCCCTAGGGGCTGGGTGAGTTTCTAATTGGTTTCGGATCATATTTGGCCTTGTAAAGTTAGCTAGTTTTCTGATGTTTCACAATGCTTCGTGATCGCGAAGCCAGCTTCGCGATCGCAAAGGGGAAAATTTTTTACACATCGTGAACACGAGGGAAAGCTCGCGAAGGCAAGGTCCTGGGGAGATTGTCCTTCGCGAATATGGCAGCCCTCACGCAAACGCGTAAGCATGGGAACTCAGGGGGGGGAGGGCTGACTGATGGCTCTTCATCGCGAATGCAGCTGTTGGATCGCAATTGCAGAGGCTTGGGGGATGATGTCTTCGCGAATGCAATGGAGGCTTTGTGAACTCGATGTCCAGTTAACCAGTGTTCTTCGCAAATGCGACAGGTCAGTCACGAACGCGAAGAGCACCTGACGCCCAGGTATATAAGGGGCTAAAATCGGATTTAACCATGTTTCACCATTTTTGAGACCTAGATCACGGATTAATGACATTTTCATCCCAACTTTATTGGTTGGTAATTTTAACCTAGTTTTGATTTATTTCCATGAACACCCATAGATATTTATCACTAAATCTAGTGAGTTAAAGAGTATAAATTGGGGTTTCAGGGAAAAACTTATGAGGGCTAATTTGGGATTTGGACCTCGATTTGAGGTCCAGTCTTGATACAAATTATATATTTGAACTCGGGGAAGAATGGGTAAATGAGAAATGGTCTTAATTTCATATTTCGACCACGTGGATCCCGGTTGACTTTTTGTTGACTTTTTCAAATATGAAAAGGTTAAATATTTTTATACTAGGGTAGCTTCTAAAGCTTATTTTGACTTGTTTGAGTAATATTTTACTAGATTAGGTTGATTTGGAGGCTTTTTCTAAAGGGAAAGTTGTGTTGGTTGTTGAATTTTGTCAAAAAAAGGTAAGTATCTTACTAACCTTGATTTGAGGGAATTAGGGTATAATTGTGGCTAATTGTTCTGTGTTATATGTGTTGTGAGCAGAGTGTATGCTAAATGACAAGTGTATATGCATTCGCTAAGGGTTGGCTTGCAGGTAGAACTAGTTATGTATATCTTGTTGCTTCATGTAATATGTTATTCATGCTTTACCTAGATTATAAATCTCCTTGACTATTTCTATTCGAGTTAGTAGCAGTGTTAGACTTGTTGTGATATCGGGTAATAAGGCTATCGAGCTGTCGGTTTGGTTGTTGGTGCAAAGTGATGATTATTTCATATATGACAAGCTGTGTTCAATAGCTCTTCTTGATATTGTGCTTCCCACCTAGTTTGGTATTTCTTTACATGTTTATGCTTGGTGAGGAAGACTGAGTTGCACGAGGGGTACTTCCGTGCATGTGAGGAAAAATGATTGTGCACGAAGGGTGTTTTCGTTCTGCTTATACATATTGATATTATTACACGAAGGGTATTACGCATTTGAGAGGAAGAGTGAATATGCACGAAAGACATTTTCATGCTTGCTATTATGTTTTTCTTTTGAGCTCGAGAGTAAATCACGAAGGGTGATGATGTACCATTGGTTTGATATCTCTTGTTCTTTATTTTCTACATTAACTGAGGTTTTGGTTATGATTTTGTTTCGTGGTTATTCTTTTGAAAGGCTTGTTGTAGTTGCTTGTGGAAGTATAAAAATTGTGGTTTACCGTAGTCGTTTCTTCCTTTATTATTTCGTTCTTTATCTCCTTGTTTTTATACCTGTTATCTATCTCATGTTATTTATCTTGTCATCTTACTCGTTAATTTGTTCGTCTTTCTACTGCTATATCTCTTCCTATTTTCTTGTAACTTAATTGTACAGGTTCATTTGTAGGTGTGTTGTCTTATCCTCGTCACTACCTCGTCGGGGTTAGGCTCGACACTTACGGAGTATATTGAGTTAATTGTACTCATATTACACTTCTGTACTTCTTTGTGCATATTTTGGTGCAGATCCTAGTGGCGTCCAGCGAGGGGCATAACTTGGTGATCAGGGAGACTCGAGGAAGTGCTGCTTTTCATCCACATACTCCGGAGTCACCTTCACTTATTATTGTTGTTTACTTGTATCAGCCAGTATTATATTTTATTTCAAACCTTATATATAGTATTCATAGTAGCTCATGTACTCCGTAACACTAAATCTTGGGAGGTTGTGTAGATGGTGTATGGTTTATACTTATTTACATATGTTTCTGAGTTTTACTCTTATTCCTCTTTATCATGTTGTTATCTGTTAGACAAGTTCCTTATTTATCGTTAAGTGTTGGCTTGCATCCAAGCAGTGTTAGGTGCCATCATGACCCCATTGGTTGGGATTTTGGGTTGTAACAACCTTGTTTGCTATTATAACATCTATGCATTCTACCTTATTTTGTTACTGTTATATTTACGCTTTTTACCTTGTTTGTTACTGTTACATCTATACTTTCTATCCTGGTTGCTACTGTTGCATCTACATCCTCTACCTTGTTTGTTACTATTACCTTATTGAGTTGTTTGTTGGTTTTTACTGCTTTTTGTGTGGATTGGTATTGTGTGATGGGGTTGCACGCTATAATGGTATCGTGTGATGGTATTATGGTCATTGGATCGGGTTGCACGCTATAATGGTATTACGTTGGATCGGATTGCACATTGCAATGGTATTACGATTTTGTTGAGTTGAGTCGGTAATGTGTAATACACATATATGTACATTCATACATATAGCCTACATGCTTAACACCTCTATATGCTTTTAGATACATTATTACGTACGCAATGAGACTTGCTAATGTGTTGTTGAACATTTGGGAGGTGTCGGATTGATATAGAGAAAGAGTAATCCTTGTACCTTAATATACTGGACTCATGTAAAGGCATACGGAAAACTTCTAAACAATATATTAATATGGAATTGGAACCTTATCATGTATTAACACTCAACCCTTATGTAGGAGTGTATTTGAGTTAGTGTTACTGGGTATATATCTTCTTCTGTATATGGATTTGGTATATTCGATATATAAATTTGACCTGAAAAGAGCATGTTGTCATCTTCTACTTTTTTTCCTTAAGGTGTACCCTTATCGTTGATATTCGTTGTTTCTTTGACTTAATTCTAGTATTTTCTTCCTATTATTTTCTATGCATATAGATTGCACGGTATAATAAGTGAGTATATTTTGTCTAAACCTAGCAATTACTTCACCGATATTAGTCAAGATACTTGCTGAGTATATTGGATCAGTTGTACTCATACTACACTTTTGCACCTTGCGTGCAGATATCTTAGAGCTTAGCGGTTGCGGCGTTCGAGGATGTGCATTGGAGTCTCTAGCTTTACAGTTATTAGCCGTCATTTGTTCATGGTTGCTTAGATACTGTGTTTCTGTGTATGTATATTCAAACAAATATTGTATTTATATGTACCCCCATTGTAAATCTAAATCGTAGTTGCTCATGATTTGTACTACCAGTCTTTGAAAATAGTTGTACTAAATTTTCGCATGCTTATTTCAATATTTATTTAAAATTTTAGGCTTATTTGTGTTATTTATTGATTGGCTTACCTAGTGAGTTGGGTTAGGTTCCATCACCACTTGGTGGAATTTTGGGTCATAACAAAAATCATATGTCAATCCATGACGTATTCTGGAAGATCAAAGGAAGAACACGAAAGTCTTCACCATTCCTAGTTTTCGAAGTTCCACATGTCTATTTCTAACAAGTCTTGAAGTTGGGGACATTAATAGGCATACAAAATTTATTGATTTAAATTCATAAATTGACTTGGACTATATTTTAAATTCAATATGTGTTAGTCCGAATAAATACTATGGGCTAAGATAATTGAATTAATTATTTAGGTCCAATAAATATGAAATTAAAAAAGGAATTATTACACAAATAGACGGTCAGATTCATTGTTTATTTTTCTAGACGATATACATAAATTATATATTGATTATACACAAGTATACACATATTATACATGAATTATACATCATCCGACTATTTTTTATTTAAGAGGTAAGGTGGGGCTATTTGGGTTAATTCTTCATTAATAAATAGGCCCAAATGCGTTAGACTTGCCATTTAGATGGTCTTCTACTAGTTGGGTCGACCCATGAAGACCAGGCCCATGACTCATAAACCTTGCTTGGAGAGTACTCCACTCATACCTATATAAAGGGGTCACTTCACTCATTTGAAGGGAGGAGAAGCTAAGGTCTAACAAGAAGATAGAAGGTAGCTCATGGATCAAAAGGCTACAATTCTCTATAAATTGCAAATATTCAAACATTCAAGCACTTCAACGCAAGTTTCAAGTATTCAAGATTAAGAATGAAATCAAATCAAATATAAGATGTTCAAGATCAAGGTTACTTGTTTGTGATAGAAGCATTGTTTGTGGTGACCATCAAGGCATTTGTGACAGATAGATCGAAGTCATATTCAAGCTCAAGCTCTAAGGCTCTTGAATTATTACTATTGGAAAAAAGAATCATAAGATTCATAGAGATTGTAATACTCACAATATTTAATATATAATGCTACGATTGTTACAATATTTTTCAGTCCCAATTAATTTCTTGACGCAAATTTTATTATCTAAAATAATATAATATAAAATCAAAATAAATGAAAAGGGACAAATTAAAGGCACACAATGATTTTTCTATTCTTGTCATTGACAATTACTACTTTCGTAGGTTTATTATTCTCATAGTTAATAAGGTATTTTATCTCATTCTTGTTGGATGTAATGTTATACTATTGAGATATTTTCTAGATAGATTATCATTCTGTTTTTGAAGCATGAGAATGTAAGAAATTTCACAAAAAATTTGACTTGCATTACATGCATAATTTTATAAGTATTAATATACGACTTTTGGCCGAAATCTAATTATCCTTGAAAAGTCAAGTGAGAATTACACTTTCGACATTTTAGCAAGTGTCTTTAACCAAATGATTATTTAAAGTTGGAAATAGCATACAATATTTTTTTAGGTCCCATTTAAACTAGGAGTATAACTTCACAAAGAACATGTTTACAATTATTATATCTTTTTTTTTTTTTTTGCACATGACATGAAAAATGACAGCAATATCGTCCATACCTTATGCAGTATTCGATTTTTTGTTTTAATAATTAAAACGTGACTACGGATCATAATTATGATTATATTATTTATTATTCAACCAGTTAAATACGTCAATTCTATGCAAGAACTATATTAGGAAACAGAATAAATACTCTGTTTAACCCGAAAATCGGAGGTAAAACAATTGAATTTATGCGTGGAGACTAATAGATAAGTGACAAAATTGATATTAAGCGTAGGAATGTAAAAATGAGAGAATATGGTACTTGGAATGTGATACACAATCAGAAAACTTGAAAATGAGTATATTGCTTTTTTCTCTCCTAAGAATGTTCAGAGGGAGTTTCATGAGTCTAGTACATCAATATATATAGGAGAAATCTGACCCCCCCCTCCCCCTCCTTTGTTGCCCATAAAATGTCCTTTACAATCATCATAGTGTCCTTGCATAGTTGGTAAAGCCCATGCACGTTTGGTAAAGGTTCTGCAGATTTGGTGAAGGTACTGCAGGTTAGGTGAGGGCCCTGCACGTTTGGTATAGCTTGAGCAGTATCATTGACTTTTGAATATGAGTTGGCAGTTAGAGCAACGGACATATCGGCCATCACGAGGTGAAGCTCGACGTGGCCCATCGATCACCATATCGAGCCTGGCCTCAACTCTGGTTCCAACCTCGATATCGGATATCGGTCCGAGCACCGATCATATGGTTCCGACCTCCTTCATCGGACATATGGTCTCGACTACTGGTCGGCTAACCGGTGCCGAGGTTCGACCTCGAGATTCAACCTCGATCTGTCCTTTTATGAAAAACCTGATTTTGCCATACACAGATAGCCCCCTCGTTCTTTGAAAGGTAACGTCAAAGGACGAAATGAGCCGCCGCCACTTCTCTAAAAACTAGGTGAAGGTTTGACCGTCCTTCTTGTCTGGTGACATCAGCACTGTGACGCACCCTAATCAAGAGAAAGGTCTTTTCAGAGGTCGATTCGCGACAAACTCTTGCCATTCATTAAATGCCTCCTTTCCTCGGTTTTCGAGCCGCCGTTGCTTGAAATACTGCCCCTCGAACTTCCCCTTCTTCACTTTCTCAACTTCTTCTTCTTCGTTTGGCCATCTTCTTTTCCATCTTCTTCTCTTTCTCACCTGCTTCATCTGTACTGTTTTCTTTCCTCACCAAACCTTCACTTCGTCTTCTTCCTCATTTGCCAACTCCTCATTTGCCGGTTTTAATGGCGAAAACGTCTAAAAGCATTCCCCAACACCAACAATCTTCTCCTTCCCAATCCGTAGAGGGAGGAGAAAACGCCGCTCATGCCGCCGTGGAAAAGACCACAGCTGAGCCCCCCTTGAAGGCATTCTTGCCAGTTGGATGTTCCATTGGGTTTGATTTTAAGGTGGAGAAAGCCTCCTCCGCGCCGGGTCGGGGCGAGCCGGTGAGCAGGTACATAAGTTCAATTACTGAGGAAGTAGTTGATAGAGTAAGAGATGAGTGTAATTGGAGGGATAAGGAAGTGATAATCCCCTCCCCCGAAGAGTCGATCACAACCCACGTCGAGGGTTATTTAAATGTATATACCTACCCCTTCACCTTCGGTACCTTAGACCCCATCGTCGTGGCCTTTTGCAAGAGGTACGACGTTACGTTA
>MCJB01017279.1:0-95187 GCA_002018475.1 Nicotiana obtusifolia | reverse complement strand
GGGACTAAGAGTCAGATAATGGAGCTCAAGCTTGTCTCCAGAATTCCATTCTACCCCGCCAGACTGATCATTGAAAAGAACTGCAGTACATGATACTATAACTGAAACCTACTTTGGCACATGCTATCCAGCTAGTTCTGTATTAAGGGGATTGAACCAATAGCTAATAAAAAAGATGGTCATTGACTAATACTGAAGCAAGATTATGCCAAGAGAATCTTAATAAACCTTAGAAATTTCTCTTATGTGACAATGATTAAACCTTAGAATTTGCAATCTATCCATGCATCAAGATTCATCGACCCTAGCACATCTTATGGTTTCATGTGAAAGGCAAATGCATGTTATAAATGTTGACAAAAATTGCCAAGTGTTTCACATAGATCGAGGAATGGGATAAGGTCCATTTTCTTAACTTGATGTCAAAGCCAGGCCCATCCCTATCCTTTCTTGGTTTACCCGATGTTGGGTGTTGTGCACGCTCAACAAGCCCGGGGCATGGGGTAGGTGTTAAGTGGCCCACATTGGTTAATGAATGGGTTGTCATCTTAGGCAATCCTCACTTTATGAACTAGCTCTTGGGCTTGAGTATTCCCAAGGTCCATTTTATTAAAACAATCTAATGACTACACCAACAACATGACCTTGAAATCCACCTATACTGTGACTTATCCCTTCCCCCAACCCAAAAGTATAAATGACTATTTTCAGGCGTGTACATGATTTGGAAGAATATGATCCACCAACCTCGGCATCGATTTCAGAGAGACGTTTTTGATGAAACGAAAGTTTTGATTCTGCCTCTGCCAACGCATGAAGTTGTCTCAATAAATCACCACCGCCCCTGTAAAAGGTTGATATTACTTCAAAATTTCACAAGTCATCATGAAACGTTATAAGGTGCTCAAAACACTAGAGATATTTGAAAAGTTATTCCATAAAATGAATTAAAATTTCAAAATTGACCATATGAAGCAGCAGATGACCACTTACCTCCGACTACCACCAGTTAAAAGTCCACTAGGCTGAAAAATATCACCTTCAAGTGTCACACTGGGTATTCCAACTTCCCGACTAAAAGCAACCTACAATTCATTTTATAAAAAATAACCAGATAGCAGGAAGTACCAACATGAAGGTGGACAAAAACAAGTTCTACTTCCTTATTCCCATCACTGACACATTCATCTTGCCAACGATATTATGTTGTTGGTCAGAGAGAATCAATGGGCATTGGCATGCATTGTGTCTGCACTAAGACACTCACTTAACGAGAAGAAGCGGCGAACTTGTGTAGCACCAGGCTTCAGGACTAACGCGCACCTCAAGCAGGCCTTTAACAACATTAATGGTAAGCAGTAACTCTCTATTACTAACAAGTAAATTTACTACACAAGATATAGAGTTTCCTACGGTAGTCTGAAGAATATTATGAAGTAATCTCTATATTTTCCTGCTTAAATTCAATAGATCAAGAGATGCATAATATCATCAATTCCCTTTAACTTTTATCAGGCACAAAGCATTAGTAGTCTTTCTTTAGTTGAAGATAATTATTGTCAGCAGTTTTATGTACTTGTTATTCAGATTAAAACACGAGGACAATTAGAAATACATATAATATAAAATCACCAATGTACCAATAGCTACATTTGACACCTTACCTCTCGTGCTGCATCAATAGTTTTGCAAACAAACGTTGAACCAAATACGTACTCCATTGCACTCTGTCATTGACATAGCACTGAAAATTAGGCACGAAACAGATGAATCCAAAATTTTCCAAGTCAGAAACCAAAGAAGCCAAATCAATAATGAGATATCAAAAACTTGGTATCAGACTCAGAAGTTTGTTTTATAAATCTGCAAACATCAGAAACAAAGAGTTACTGGCAAAGGCATAGGCATACTTTGAGTTCTTCATCATATCCAACTAGAGAAATTGCCACTTCAGCATTGCCCTTTCCAACCTGTAAAATAAACACTTGTGTCCTAATAAATGCACCAATATTGATGGTCACTTCGTAGCATGGAAATTGCAGTGACTGACCAGTCTAGTAGCAGCATTTTGATATCTTGGTTGAACGGGATGAGTTTGAATTTTGTTTAAGGGTATAATAGTCACTCTCTTCCTAAGACCACCTTTTTGTAGAAGTTGCTTTCCTGTATCTTCTGTGTCTACAACAATATTAAACAGCTTCCCACCAGCAGCTACCTGCAGTACATAAAATAGTATAATGCCACAACCCAACATGCTACTCAGCTCAGTAAACCCTTATAGGATTAGACTATCAGAGAACTAAACAAAATATCAGAATACATGCACAACCTCTAGAGCAGTCATTGCAGAACTATCCTTCACTTTAATGAGTTTTGCAACTACGCCTTTCACCTTTGATCTATTGAAATTCTTCACTGGGTCACTATATGTGAAGTCAATATTGGCCAGACGAGAGGAAAGAACACGTATTTCATCTTTTAACTTTTGTATAGCCTCTACTTCAACGGCACGATCCTGATTTAAGATACAGCATCAATCAACAAAACGAAAAACATAACCGAATTAAAGGAAGAATGATTTTTGTATGAATAATTTAGATTTTAGTGGGCATCTTCGAGAGACGTACACTTTGTAATGAATCCATCTGCTCCTCTTTGTATGAAAGAGATTCCAAAGCTTTCTGCAGTTTTTCCACTTGTTTCCTCCCATTGTTAAGCTCCTTTTCCACTGCAGCAGCTTCTTCTCGCTTTGATAATAGCTGAGTTTTCTTCCCTTTTAGCTCTTTCTCACAATGGTTTATTTTTGTTTGCAACTGTTTCAATTCCGTTTCAGCATTTCCAACCTCTACTTTGGCATCAGCTAGTTGTTCTTCGAGGCATTTCTCCTCATTCCCGCTACTCTTACCAGCCAGCACACCCTACAAGAGAATGGAGATCATCTGATTGAGACATGATAGGATTTGATATCCATTGTGCAGTGATCCCCATAAAAGTCTCGTATGCTCACCTGGTACTCCTTTTCATGCTCTTCTAGACTCATAGAAAGCTCCTCAACTCTTTTCTTGAGGTCTGATGCTCCTTCTTCAGCCTTTCTTACAGCAGCAACTTTTTCTTCTGCTGATTGCTTTAATTCCTCGAGATTTTTTTCAACCTGCCACATCAGTGCATGATTTTTTAATCCAAGGGACATAACAGCAACACAGCTTAAGAAACTGACAAGTATCAGAAACATACAGTGAAATTTCTGGGAGGAAAGAAAAAGGTAAGACTGGAAAATATGAAGCTCTGACCTTTACACAATTCTTTTTCTCAGTCTTTAGAATGTCCTCTTGATTTTTCAGGACAGATGTTTCCTTCACCAGATCACATGAAAGAGCGTCAACTTTTTCAGTCAAAAGCTTTATCTCCCCACCCATGTTCGCATCTTTCTCAGCTTGCAATTCTGATGCTCTCTTTTCCATTTCCTGTATCTCTTCGTCCATCTTTCCCACATTATTATCAATTTCGGTAATCTTAGACTTCATAACTTCTAAACCCTGTACTGCTTCAGCCATAATTTTTTCAGCTTGAACATACTCATAGGCAATGCAAAAGCGTTTAAGTTTGTCCAATTCTGCATTCCCATTTGCCCATTGCATATACTGCATCCTCTCTTTCCTCAGTTTCTCTAAGGCAGGAAGAATTTCCTGGTCTAAGAGCTTGTCGATCTCATCAACTTTACTTTGTTTCTTTTCAAGAGTTTTCAGGGCAGCTTCTTTCTTTGTCTCATACATTCTTGTACCAGCAGCTTCTTCAAGCATAGACAAGATTTCAGGGGGTTTCATGTTCAAGACTTTGGTGATTCGCCCTTGCATAATAAGAAAGTGTGGATTGTTTACATTTAGCTGCACAGAGTGAAAAAGATTCTGAACCCGACTTGGCTGCGCAAGGTGCCCGTTGATCAAATATTTGTTCCTTCCACCAACCACAATCTGCGCGTATACGATCAATTATTAATTTACACAATAGGTTAACAAATAAAAGCAGATATTTTAGAAAAGGATAAGCAGAATAAGAATTTCAGTCTCTGACTGCCTTGTTTATGACAATTCCAGGTTGGATCTTGCTATCCTCTATTTAATATAGAAATACTACCTACTGACAAATATGATATACAATAGTAAAACTCATTATAGGATTTTTCACCCATAGTCATAGTCAAGCCTGATAAGAAAGAGCAAAGTGAAGGAAAAGCAGCTGGTTCATATTACAATGTGAACAATAGAAGCCCTAAAAATGTCCTGTAAACAACCCCATAAACCAGTCATGTAATCGAGTTGGTTAACATTAAATTATTTGAAAATTCACTAAACAAGAGCAAATAATAAAAGCAGTGGCATTCATCCTTCCCGCAATCAAGATACAAGCTCAATTTTTGGTTTGCATCAATTAAAAAGAAACATTTTATTTAGGCTTGTTATGTCCATGGAAATCTTTCAACAATTGTACACAAATATCCAAGGTCAACTTCAAAATGAAGATTATCACAAGTAAGAATCCCATTAGCCAATTATAGGCATACATGGGCAGAGCTAGCATTTCGACTTATAGGTTTGGCAGGACCAGTAGCTTTGGCAAAGACCCTGTGTTTGTGTAAAAAAAGATTCACTTAAAATGTATAAATAATTCATCCGCACCCAGTAAATTGCCATTTCCAGAATCTAAAACCCATAACCTTAAAATACAGGCTCCGCCTCTGTACACATTTGCTTTCCAAACACAGTAAAATAAAAATGGAATGTACCTGTCGGGTAACAGTGATTTCGGTACAATCTTCATATCCCAAAGGACTTCGACTACGGTCTGAATTATCAAACACAACGGACACCGTAGCCTTAGTGATGCCAGCTTGGCCTTGCTTGTACACTAACTCCTGTAGATTAGAAGCTCTAACCTGCTGCAAATTCGTAATCCCTAAAACGAAGCAAATTGAGTCCAAAATATTGGATTTACCTGACCCATTCAAGCCCGTTATGGCATTGAAAAACGGGTCGAAACCAGAGACGACTGTTCTTGTTGCGTATGACTTGAATCCCTCCAAGCAAATTTCTTTAATATACATGGTGACTACTGAGAGCGAGAAGTTCCCAGAGAGGGTCGATATCAAAACCCTAGAAAATGGAAGTGGCACAGGGCTTTGGAGATCAAAACCCTGCTGAAAGAAAATTCGATGAAGATGAAATTTTGCTTTGGAGATGTGGAGTGATGAATTTAGTTCATTTTGGGAAAGCTTGTTGGACTTGGTGAAATTTAGGCGGGAAAACAGATTTTTTTTTGACACCTTTTCTATTTTTGAATTTAAGGGGTACCTGTGTTTTAATTTCAAATTTTATTTTTTAGTTTCATATGGACGTTATTAATTTATTCTAGTACCTCTATAATTCTTTTTTTGACCTTTTTAGGTAGGGTCGACTGATTTTGGTTATGGGAGTTGACTTTTTCTTTGTTTAAAAGAACTTCTAATAGGGGTTAAGGAACGGTAAGGGCAAAGGGTAGTGAGTGACAAATTAGTTACGTAATTTTTTATTTTTTTAAAATATACTACCAGTATGTATCCCACGTTTGCAGTAGAAAAATATGGTTATCAGCCTCCATCTTATCTCAAACTACTTTTGAGGTTGAATTATGTTCAAGTTTATTTTCTTTAACATAATCGTATCAGCCAACTACAATGTCTTTTGGTTAGTTACGCCGGAAAATATACACTATTTGGTATTACTCAACCCTCGCCCTCAACATTCAGCATTCTATTCGAGACTATAATATATTTACTTGAGAAAGTGCAGACTTGAAAGGTACAATTTTATAATTTCATTTACAATAGTTCCTATGCTCCATATCAGAGGATTTAATTATCTTTTCTCTATATCTATGTTATTTATTTACATGAAAAAAATTATTAAAATTTCTTTAAAATTATCTATTTCTTTTGGAGCCTAGGATCTTGGTAGTAATTGTACACCTAAAAGGAAGATATTCTTTTCTTTCTTTTCTTTTTTTCTTTTGGCAATGTTTTTCTGATTTTGGATCGCCTCCCTCAAGTTATATCAGTGTTACTGTACAGAGTATTAGGCAGCCAAATCTATAATCCCTTTTAGTTTGATGTATGTTAGAGATTAGAAGATCGTCAAATTTATAGACATCCGCTGGTCATCTGCAAAAGAAGTAGCATAGAAGTTTCTCACACCACACGCGCAATATATATTTGGGCTGAAGCCTTGAAGCAACTAGAACCGATTCCAAGAGTATTTAATTATGCGGAAAATGGCCATATATACTTTTGTATTATTGAAAACAATTTACAATAATTTAAAAATAACCTCCCTTTCACTATTTGATCATTTCAAACCGTATCGTTATACTATCATTCAAATATACCCTTCAATTGGACGGACTGCCACGCGGCTTCACAGAATTAAAATGACCTATCCCCATTGTATCCGACCCATATTCTCCCCCACATGCCCTTCAATTTAACCACTGTTTTATAACCTCTTGCCATAGCTAACGTGCTTTATTTTACAGATTACACTCTAATTTTCTATGGTCAATAAAATATTGTTATCATCTAGCTGACCCATCAATATACAGAAATTAAACTCAAACTGTAGTAGTAACAATCAGAAAAACCATTTGGGTCTAACTTCTGATTCCTCCTTTGTCAACTCCCTGTAGTCATACCACTGTCCTCCAGCTTTGCCAACTGGTAGAGGAGGTCGAACAAAAATCTCTACTGGCTTCGGAACATGGACAGCAAAGGTTAGCTCTCCAGCTGTACCTTCTGAAACCGGATCAGATGTTCCGACTGATTTGTTAACTGGTATAACAGAGAACCATCCAAGACCAGATATAGCCACATCGCAGGTAGGTCTATAGAGACACAGTAGCAAAAAAAAAAAAAAGCATTATAGACATCCAGATAGTGCCACAGTTTAGACATGAATGAGCTCACCTCTCAATATCTTCATACTTAATTTGTAATCGGCGCTTCGTTTCAAGTCCCATCCAGCCATCTGCCTTTTCTTTTCCTGTCGGCGGTGTCAATAAAATTCCTAGTTCTTTCTGCAACAATGAGAGATGTTCAAAACGCAAAGTACATATAGAAAAAGGGTAGTGATATACCATGTTATATATCAGTTGTATAAAATTTTCTATAAGGGATTTACAGATAATTGACTACTCTACCTATTGTTTAAGGTTTTGATTTAAAAACTCATGATGAAATCATCATGAATGTAAGCAAGGGTCTGGCAAATGATACTGAAGTCTCTTTTTGGAACAAAAAGAATATGAAATCATGAATTCTATATCTCACTTTTCCTTTATGCAACACTTTTTTCGTTGAAAAGAAAATATATTAAAGGAACTTCCATACTGCTGTCTATTCTGTACTTCCTGGTGCAGTGCTATTTTCTTTTTGTTTTACATTGCTGTCAATATCCCGAAAAGGTCAAAGGTAGGTATAAAAGCTAGGCATTACCTGGTAGAACTCATCTGCTTCTTCAGTAGGCACCATATGAAGTTGCAACGCCTTGGGTCCATAGAATGTCAAACAAGTCTCTGGGAGAACCTGAAGTAATAACAAAGTGACCATCAATTGACAATTACTGAATGGGACTGTTTATATATGCAAAAGAGACAAGATCTTTACGAGAAACCTTCAAAACATCGATTCGCACGAGGCCTCCCCAAAATATTGATAATCCACTCAAGCCACTTGATCTCACTCGGTCAGCTATCTGTGACTCCAAGTTTAGCCCAGAACTCTAGTTACATCAGAAAACCAGAAAAGAGAGGAAAATACTTGATTCGCATCACGTTTGGATACAAAAATCTCCTAAAGCAAATGTTGGAGAAAGAACATACTGGAAAAGCTTGACCATGGAGACGACTTTGAGGAGCAAGAGCGGGGAGATCATCTGCGTGAATAACTGCAGCTTGCCTATGATGAAGATGGACTCCAGGAGTATCATACACTTTCTATATTGTAATAAGCGCATAGAAACTGTTAAAATTTCACTCACATTCGAAGAATCGTCAATCTATGAAGTATTCATCTTTTAACAGTGAAAATAAAAATAAAAAGAGAAGAAAGTTAGGATTTATTTAGCAAAAAATTAAGGACAACGGCTATGGTGAATTCGAGTAATGTCTTTATCTATTGTTACTCATTATTATTTCAAAACTGATTGTGTCATCAGCTTTGGGGGAGGGGGGGGAGGAATTCTTAATCACAAATTGATTTCCCAAGAGTTTAATAAGAGTTCGATAGGATCTCTACCTCCTTAAGATTCAAGAACCACACTTTTACCTTTCCATTTCACCCAGTAATTCAAAAAACATATCAAAAACTATCACTTAAAGGAGTTGGATGATCAGTTGCTAGAGTGAGATACACTTACCCCACCACCAAGGAAAGCATCAATTGGGATTGGACCCAGTGTAGTTCCAGGAACGGCTGATTGTATTGGTTTGTATTTTCGCGCAGTGGCTGCAACTGGGTCATTATATGACATCGTATCTGATTACACCGTCGTATTAAGATATATTAAAAGCAGACAAAAAAGAAAGATCAAAGCATTGAAAAGAGCAGGTTTAAAGAAGCAGCATACATTTAAAAGAGAAGACTGAAAATTACTAGTTCCCAATTTGCCATATATAAGTAAGCACATTAATACAGGTCAAAGCAAGATTTCATTGGAAAATTGAAGCAACCATTGCATGGTAAAAGTTTATATTAATAATCTGTTAATAAGAAGAAATTGATAAGCTAAAAGAATGCTGTTGGAAGTAATGGAAAAAGCACATCCACATATGAGGTTATGTTGTGCAGGCAAAGTAGTTGATTGGATCTTTCTAGTGATTCTGCAGAACATCATTTCCAACTCGAGATATATTCTAGGACCACAAATACTAGGAGCTGCTCTTGTTTAAAGTGACATAGGAAAAAAAAATAAGAAAAAGCAGAAAATTACAGCACTAGCAACCAAATCTAAGGGATTATGCATTGCAACTCGGATACTGCAGTTGACCCAAAGAAGAAAAAAATACTATAAAGAACTAAACCTATGTATTAAATTGCACCCGACAGCCTGATGAATACAGGAGTTCATAAAAGACTTACTTAACAGCGCATTGATGAATGCAGATTTTCCCACGTTTGCTGAGCCCTGAAAATTCAGTAGCACTTGACATATACGTAAGTTGATTCCAAACCACTAAGAATTAAATTGAAGAGTTCATAAAGACCCAGCACAACACAAGAAAATGTGACTAATCATCACATTCCAAGTTTTGGATAAATCTCAGTCCAGTGGTTTGTAAACTCACTAACCAGAATGTATACGTCCCTTCCCTGCAGGAAAATATCAACAGAACATTAGTAAACCCTAAAATGACGTGAAAAAGCTAAAAGTAAGCCAATCATATGTTTGTTTAAGCAGGAAGAAAGTTCCTAGACAAAGTAATATAGATCCTTCAAACTAAAAAAGAAAAGGTTCACATAAAAGCTGACAAAAACAATTAATTAGGCTTGATGCACCACCCAGAAATACTGTATTGTCTAAGAAAAGACTAATTCAAATTGGAATTTGACTCTCCAAGTAATGAATAATGATCACAAGATATCTAATTTTATTAGAAAGAATTAACAAGCCATTAATGCAAGTTACTAGAAAGATGGATTGATCTTTTACTTAAGGAGATTGATTTGATTCCATTAGGTGTCTTTATTACTACATATTCAGACACAACCTCTTTCCTAGTTAACTTTATCCAGTCTCTGTCTGAAGAGAGCCGTCAAACAGAATCACGAGAAATGTCTATTTATTTATCAGCTTATCTAGTAATGAATGCACTAGCATAAACCATGATATAGTAGTTCCAGGAAATATGTGGTTTTTGTTTTGGGGGATACGCACAAAACCAAGGCAGTTTTATCCAGAATAGAAAATTGAAATCTTACATCTTCATAGAGAAGAAACTGACCTTTTTTTCTTTTTGGATTTCTGACACCACCCCAGTGATTCCAACCAATGACTTAGAACTAGTTAAATGAACGCTCAGAACACTGCAAAGAGGAGCATGCTATTTTAGATTTTTATCTCATCCTTTTGTTCTCGGGAGTAGAAGTGTGACATGACATTTACCTTAACTAGAACCAGTAATTAAATATTAATAATACATGAAGGTGATAATCAAAGTATTGCAAGTGAACATGATCTCCAAAAGGATGATGCAAAGCAATGCTGGTTATAGATGACTAACTGACAATTAGGAATCTCAAAAGAAGCACAGCCAACTAACCCAAACTGAAGCTATAACTCCTATTGCACGTACCGACATACAAATCTAATATATAAAGGATACATAATACACCTCAAACTTACTTAAGCTTCTTCTTCATTGTGGCCTCCACAACCCAGTCACCAACACAATTAAGATCAGTTTCTTTTGGAAGAAGATCCACCTTAAGAAAGTGAAATAGAGAGAGATGTTAGTTGGAATTTACACCTAGTCAATATTGCTTCTACATTGTTAGCATTTTAGCAGAAACAATGGTAGCATAAACTGCATATTACTTAGTTGCTATTATTACCTTAGTTATAACCAAAATTATGGGATTTGCACCGGCAAGATCTCGGACACGAGCCAGAAAACTGCCATTGAAGTCTACAATATCAACCTACATGTGATGATCCATGAAAGCACATAGAATGCAAAAAAACACAAATAAACAAACGTTTAGTAGTCGATGAAATGAACAGACAAAATGAGAGCCAACAACTACATTTCTTGGTTTCAACATGTAATCAACACCAGTGCGATCAATCTTAAGACTAAAATACAAGCTTTCACGAGGTTGGATGGTAACTCTTCAAGCCATTAGATAAGAGCTTAATTTCTCTAACATTGTTGATTGATGAAACCTTTGCCATCAGTGACTTCATTGCAAGAAACTCACTTGTATGACTTAGATAAAGATTAATATTTTTCATGGTGAACTACAATCTCCATTTTTGTTACACGAAATATGCTACTTGAAATTGTTATTATCCGTCTATTACTTCCTAGTTTCAAGGCTGTCTTAGATAAAGATTAATATTTTTCACGGTGAACTACAATCTCCATTTTTGTTACACGAAATATGCTACTTGAAATTGTTATTATCCGTCTATTACTTCCTAGTTTCAAGGCTGTCAGCTTCATCTAAGATTCCAAATAGTCCACAAATTCAATGCAGGACAAAGCTGAGTAACAGTATAATCATTCAAGTAAGACAGTGAACATATGACTAAAGCAGTCAGGATAAGTTTTATCTGCCAACTGCTTGAAGTCTGAACAGAATATAGAAAAACATAGTTAGATATTCATCAACGCATTATTTGAAACTACATTTTAAAACAGATGATTCAGGTTGAAGAACTCAAATTGATAATAGTCTGGCAGCACCGCAGATTACAACATCATTAAGAAATAACAAACAAATTTATTAGGACTTCATAGGGAAGGTAAATGAGTAGTTTTTGGGTGGTTACCAATTTAACAATCAACGCTTTCTCATTGCGTAAATGAGACAGCTTTTGTCGAAGCTCTTCTGCAGTAACAAATTGCTTGCCTCCAGAATAACCTCCATTTCCACCTACTGCAGTAATCATGTGCCCATGAGACAGTAGGCGACATCGTCCACAAAGAACTTTTCTAAGCTGGTGATGCTTCTTTTTCTATATTCCACCAGAAAATATGTTAGAAACCATCAACAGTAAACTCATACAATCCATATCTGGGAAACAACAGTAACAATCTAATAAATTAGTGAAATGATACTTAACAAACTTAAAATCTTCTGGATGATTTAGTTCTGTAACACCTCAAATTAAGGATATTAGTTATATAAAACAATAGCATAAAGATTTTTTCTATCACTAAATTTTAGTTACCTATTTTTACCAGGTTACCATTTATCGTTTGTTATAGAAATCTACCAGTAATTAACTTATAAATGACCTGATTGTGTAAATATCGTACATACAACTTAAACTCCAAATTAAACTCCCAAGTCCCAAGATTAAATAGACCTTATCACAAATACATGGAAATGCATTAGCAAACAAACTAGGAAATTTCAACCAAGTTATAATACCAAATCGTATGTCTCCTGGTCAACATAACCCGGGGCATCCGCTTCCGAGGTGTGTAACGGAGCTCCACAACCGTAACAGCCAGGAGCCAAGTTGGAAACTTTGAAGATTTTATCTTTCTTCTTCTTTTTCTTCTTAGTTGTGGCTATCACAGACGTAGATGCAGCCACGGCCTGTTGGCGTTGGAGGTATATGTCGCCTCGGGTCGGAGCGGCAGCTCCATAGCCCTCGGGTTCGAATTCTGAAACAGCCTGTGATTCTGTGGATTTGCAGAGGATAAGATTGGGTTTAGGAGTGTGGAATTTGGAGATGTTAAGCTTGCTAGGTGTACAATTAGGAGTTGAAATGTGGCAATTAGGGAGACGGAATGGAGAAATGGAAGATAAGGAGGATAGAGCAAGGAGTTTAGGCGCCATTGCCGACGTAGGCTGTCAATTGTGAAAGGAAGCTCGAAGAGGAGGATATTGAAACTTCTTTCGAGATATTATTCTATGTACTTGGTATTTTTGGGGGAAATGTTATTTTTTCTATTTTAACTAATTGTCATACTACATATAAAAGCATAAATTGCACTTATCAAGGAGGCGTAGAATATATGTCGGTCATAGGCTAATAGTATTATTTGATAGTGTAATAAGATGTGGATTCCAAAATTTCTTACTAATGAAAAATTTAAAAAGTCAACAATGCAAAATAATGTAATTTAGATCAGTTCTTAACACAAGTAAATGCTCAATTCTAGCTTATCTCTTTCGTTTCGAAAACCATGTTTAGGAATTGCAGAAGGCAGAGACTATTTGATCACTTTAATGGCCTGAAAAAGGATAGATGGCCCTGTTTAATGTTTATCGAGCAGGGACAAATGATCATCGAGCTTTATTTGTCTATGAATAAGATGTTGCAAGCCCAACATTTGTTTTATATAGCAAAATTGCTATGGCAGTTCAGTTTGAAAAATTGAATCAATGAAAAAGATAGAAAGAGATAGCAGTATATAGTTAAATTGCCATAAAAAATTAGGAGTAACAAAAAAGAAGTCTTGAATAATTTTAATTTGCCACAAACACAACTAACTAGACTATGATTAAGCACTTGTAGCTCTACAAAAGAGAAGGCAACATCATTCTGTTATGCAGACTACGTTGAAGTAAAATACAACAAAGAGCAACTAAAAACTGCAGCACTTAAACAGCAATCCCACCACCTATTCCCCTCAAAGACTCAGTCGCTTGTGGAGGAAAAACCACATTATCATACAGAATTCCTGCTATGGCTGCACCAATGAAAGGTCCAACCCAATACACTGCTTGATTGCCGAAGCTACCTTTGACAACAGCAGAGCCGAATGAGTAAGCAGGGTTCATTGATCCCCCAGTAAATGGGCCTGAAGCCATGACGTTTGCTCCCACAATGAGCCCAATTGCCAATGGCCCAATTGCTCCGTGAACGCAACGTCTAGGATCAGCAGCTGCATAAACGGTGTACACTAGACCAAATGTCATTACACCTTCGAGCACTGCTCCTCCAAAACCAGTCATGCCGTGAGGAATTCCATGTGTCTGAACTTGCTGCAATGAGTACAAAAGAGAAAATGAGTGTGTAACTAACAGCAAATTAGAGAAGAGTAAACAAGATTATTCTAGTATGTTGCTAGAACTTAGTGTTGCTAGTAACTAAGATTTGTAACACAAGTAAAGGGAAAGTCTTTTGCAATCATATACTACTACTCAACTCCAATAACTAAATCATAGGTGAGAATTGCACAAGACCATATGAGGAGACAATCAATGGTGGAGCTAGGCATCAAAATATAAAAAAATAAACACACGAAGAAGTTAAAGGGATTCAACATAAAGTAAATATACATAATTAAAATTTTGACTTAACTACACAGTATAATTTTCCGGCGAAGGGGTGTCAATTGACGCCCCTTAGCCTAGGTGGCTTCGCTAATGGAGACAACAACATATGTCCTCACTCAATGTGGGACACTTATTGACGGGGTAAAAGGATGAAAAGAACACAAGCAGGGAAATTTCTTGAAATTGAAAGTTGTGAAAAATAACCTGGTTAGTGCATTTAAGAACAAGGCAAGCCATGACAGAACCAAGCATCTGAGAAATCCAGTAGAATATGGACATGGGAATACTTATATGGCCTCCTATAGCCATTCCAAACGTGACAGCCGGATTCACGTGGCCGCCCGAGATATTGGCTGATATATACACAGCCACTGACAATGCAAATGCATTTGCAACTGCAACTGCCACTAGGCTAGATGGATCTGATGTTGCATCAGGTGTCGTTTTCCCTGTCATCATCCCATCATATATAAGTTACACAACTCAAACCACATTTCACCTTAACAAGTACAAATGCCATATTATAGAAACTACTATGATTGTGAAAATTCTGGTAAGTCAGTAGACTAAGACAATTGCACAATATATTACTAAGTGACATTGCTTGATGATCATTATATATGTTTTTGTATAAAATAAGAGAAAGAAGAACTCACTGGTAGACATGGCAGCGCCGGCAGCGGCAAAGACGAAAAGGAAAGTGGAGAGTAACTCTGCGACATAGGATCTAAGAGCATTGGGAGTGACAGAGTACTGCAAGCGGGAAGCAAGGGACGCCATTTAATGATGATGATCTCGCAAGAATTAAGAAGAAGTTGAAGTCAATTTTCTCCAAGCGGGAACTTCTATCCAACTATTCTCAAAGAAACCGACCAAATGAAATGACGGTTGAGTGGTTTCCGAAAGTTTATATATAGGAGTTGAGGGGAGTTACTAGGATTTCTTGCTTGCAACGATTCCTGAAGGATTTCGATTCAAATATTAACCGCCAATTATAAGTGGCTCTTTCTGCTAAATTACCGTTTTTCTTTCTTTCTCTAAACTACCACTTTCTTTGGGCAGTTGTTACATGTTGTATTGTATGTATTGTTACTTTAAATATTGATGTTTTGTTTTGATTGTTATTTCAATTTTATTATATCGTATCGTTAAATTTATCATTACGTAACGACGAAATATGCCACCTAATGTAATGACCGATTTGGTGTGGTCGCGTCGTTGCCTTGTCTTTTTCTCTCAAACTCACTCTTCATTATTATTAAATAATTTTATTTTATCATCTACCCTACTTTTTTATATACCGTATTTTATAAAAAAAATTATAATATTGTAAGTTTATTCTTCATATTGTTGGTGTATGATATCATAAAACGACGGCAAACGACACAGTCCATCCAAACATTGTATTCATCAACGATACAATACAATACAATACAATATATTACGAAACGATATGCAACAACCATCCAAACAAGCTGTAATAGTTGTACCAGCGCATCAATATTAAAAAATATTAATTAAATTAAATTGTGATTGAGATTGTTTGAACATATTAGATTGTATTGCTTTAATAAATCTCAATTGTCATCTCAATTGTAAATACAATATACCCAATAAAAATATATCTATTAAATTAAAAAGGAGACATATATAGTTATAATAAGTTTTTTCTGTAATTTTCATTATCATCCAATGTTGAGTATGATTACACTGTTAATATAAATTTGTATTAGCGTATTATTTTGTTTTATAATTTTGTATGCTACTCTCTTTTTAATATTACATAGAAAATATAATTTTGTTACTCTTTAAAAAGCATTAATTTTAAATTTTATTCTATTATGTCAATTTTCAGTTGTGTAAATTTATCAATAATATTTAATTAATTTACTTTATTTTAAAAAAAATTAATTCAACATGTATTCATATTAAATCACGTGTCAGCCTAATCATAAGCCACATGGCATTGTTCAAGACAATGCTCCAAGAGTTTGGAATTATGAAGCTATTTGAAAAAATCTCCTACATCTTAATGCAAGAAAAATTAAAAATTAATTATATCTCCTAAATTTTGGGTAACTGCTATATATGCAATAAATTATTTTTTCCCCTAGATTTTGGCCATCTTTTAATTAATTTTTAATGCAATAAAAGCTATCCTCGTCGATGTTTGAAAAGGGAGCTTTACTGGCTCGACGAGCCAGTTTAATCAACCCCCCTCGAAACATTCGGGGGCTATACAAACGAAGTATATGGTCGAGGGTAAAAGGATGATCACCCTCGATCTTATCTACAAAAAATCAAAAGAGATATACAATCCGCCACATAGAGAGGTGGATTTGACCTAAGGTAACTTCGTGCCTCCTACAGAATTCTACTATTATTGGATCTATAGGCCCTATTGTGAATGGGTAGGTGTACACGCTAAGGTACCCCTCTACGTGTGTGGTGATAGCTTCGTCAGGAGAAGGGATCACCACCTCCTTATCAGCCCAACGACATTCCGCCTTCACCCTATCGAGATGTTTGTGGGTGATGGAGCTGATATAGTCAGACACGGGTTCGCCTCGACCGGGCACCGATGAGGCCTTTTCGACCTTAAAGTCGGAGCCAGTGTGACACCCTACAGGGATGAAAGCCTTCAATGGGGGTTCCGATGAAGGCTCATCAGTATGAACCGTCTCAGCGGGGGAACTTTGCCTTTGAAGGAACTGATTTTGAAGTTTTTGCCATCGAAGTAATAGGAGCAAGAACTAAAAGAAATTTCAGAGGTTTATGAGTTCTTTCTGGAGAATGGGATCAAAGAAGAAGTTTGAAAAGAGTAATTTCGTCAACAAGCGAGAAGGTGAAAAGGTTAATCCGCGGTTAAAAGGACTATATATACTCCACCAAAGGCGGCGGCACTTAGCACGAGGTGACCAAGCATTAAATGCGCGCATTAAACACCTGCAGCAAGCACGATAATCTAGGATGGGACCTGTGATGATTGCTTATATTGGCATTCACGTACGTCATAAAGATGACGTCACGCCCAGGTTGCCTTCGAGAACAAGTTAGAAGACGACTTTGTCCACGTGTCGTGAGTAATGTATATATTGGTCACTTGCTTCAAGGAATCGGAGGGCGAGAATTCATATCGTTTATTATCCTTACTCTCTAATAAACGAGGGGACTATCTGTATTGAGTCGGATACATTTATATGAAATCGGGTCGGTTACAACCAAGTGCAAGCGGGTCAGACACAACCTAAGGAAGTCGGAACGGAGACACTATGAGGCCGAACTTTTTCCGGCCCGGGATCGAGAAGTCGGGTACGACAGTCGGAGCAGCCGGGACAAGACGATCGATATAACTGATCGAGGAATACTAAGAGATTAAGGACCGGCCTCAAACCACATATCTCGCCACTCACCGGATATTTCGTCAACAGTTAATTATCTCAACCGCCATCGCCGTTATGCCATGATTTGAGGGGATTCTATCCCGAATTTTAGGGGATTTATCTTGTAATTAGTTATTTACCTCAGTTAGAACTCTTGCTTGGGCCTATAAGAGGCATATTTGGTACACCATTGTAAGGCATCAGATTCTCTCAACTTAACCATTATTTTTCTGGCTGTTTGATACCATTTTCACTGTTGATACGAGGATTCTATCATTTTCTTATTGTCCATCACAGTACACAATTTTGTTATCTTTCTTCTTATATTTCAATTGCTTTTATCATATTGTTATTGAGTATCAGATTAGTTTACGGATCCTTAGCACTACAAACAAATTCAATTGTTATCCGGTTTTAAGGGTAAACACACTTTTATGATCTTATAATTACAAATTCGTTATTCTTGTGAATGTACTTACTATTTTTCTTATTTGCATAATTGTAGTGCAAGACAAGAGAAAGCCAAAAAGATAAATTAGCATGTGTCTGGCCTACATTCTACAGCGCAACCGAATGAGTTGTCGAGTAGTTGTCACGTGTTAACAGTTAGTCAAACGCTTCTGTCTCCCCAAAAATAGTTGGAAAACTCAATAATTTTTCTCATCTTTTCCCATTGTTCCTGTTGTTTTCTCTCGTTTCATACTAGCTTCGTGATCAAACAAATATAACACAAAGAATTTGGTGGAATAGATAGAATCCGAGATTTTGAATGGCCAATTTTAATTAGAGATTTTGAGTTCGAACCTTAAAAATGAAAATTTTTTAAATAATAAAATGTTTTTTCCTTTAGTGAGCTTATGACGTTAATTCAATGTAAATACTGAACATTGAGTGAAAAATAAAAAAATAAAAGAAAATATCATGCCTTGCAGTGTAGAGAGAGTTAATTGGTACAATCAATGATGTGGCTCATGTACAGCTGTCAAATTTGCCAAACCTAAATTGTCCATTTATTGAGCTCAATTGAGCTTGATTCAATTCATCTCAATTCATTTAAAGTTAGAATTAATTTTTATCACAAGTTAATTCATGAGTAATCTTAGGAAATTATCTTAGAAATAATTCTTTTTTGTTTGATATGATATATATGATTATAACAAAGGAAAAAAAAGTCTTATTTAGTAATTATACAATTCATAAGAAAATAATACAGATTAATTAAAGCTTGGTAAGAATTGGGTGAGTTGACTATGACCCAAATTTTAGTTCATCTTGATCCAATTCATTTCAGCCCAAGTAACTTTTGGGCTGATTATTAACTCATCCATTTGTTGATTCAAATCATTTTGACTCGCCTAAAGTCAGTCTAACCCGCACATTTGACCCTCCTAGGCTCGCGTGATAATTGTTGTACTTTTATGCATATATTATTTACTAGCTATTTTGAAGGTTAAAATCTAATCGATCAAAACTAGAGTCTATAGAACGAGTAAATAACTCCTCACGTACTTGAACATGTGACGTAAAAAAGATTTCAGGAAAAGTGGAAAACTGGTGCATTTTCCATTAAGAAAGGATATCATGTAATGTATCACATGTTAACAGAAGGAAAAATGGAAAGGGAGAGAAATCAGATTCTCAAACAAGTCTTAGTACCAAAGACCACCGTTTCATTCGACAACAATTACGGATTCGAAATAGGTGTTTATTGGTTAAGTGTCTTCTATACATATTCATGAAATTCATGAAGTTAATTTAACGATTTTGAAATCATTTGAGAGTTGTGTTAGATTGTTCAACGTTTACAATCTATGAATAATGAATTCCTTAAGTTAGTGCAAAAAGGCAATTTCTTGCACTAAAATATGTTTTGGGGGAGTGGGTAAAGAGTTAATCTAAAAAGGATCGGTACATTGTGCTCCCACCGTGGGGAGTCTTGAAAAGGGGCGTCTCATATTGAGTATATTATATGCAGTTTTATCATGCTTTTTTGTGTACGGATAAAATCGGATCCACTGAACACCTCGATTTTTCGGTAAGTCAAACAGAGCAGGAACATGACCGTAATGAATCGGAGTTAGAGCGAGGAGCCCTCGTATGGAGTCTCGGGCAAAACATCTGCTCTCGGGGGTATTCGGGCCATATCCTCCGGGTCCGGTTCAAGGATTAAGACTTCGGACGGCATTATCAAACAGCTGCGCACGACTAACAGAAGGACGTGATGTCCATGCCCTATCGGATATCACGACGTGAATCTCGGCCCGTATTGGCAGAAAATCAGTGATTAGCGAAACAGGAGATTTTTTACCTTTCTTAAAATTGTACTTAGGGTAAAACTCCCCTACTATATTATCCAGGGGACACATTGCAACACGCATATCAAAATAATTTATTTCAATTCTCTTTGTTATTCAAAGTTCTTATTCTGGTTCTTAAGTTCTTCATAAGTATAAGCTTGGAATCGAGGGCAGGTTCTTTATCGAGCCATCAACCGACTCGGAATCACCCATATCATTGGTTTGGTCATCTATTACATTTTTCATTTGCTTAATCTAACGTCATTAATCACTCGTACTGAATAATTCACATATCCTTAAAACCACATATAAATTCAGTTGTTATCTGTTTTTTAGGTTAAACAGTTTGGCGCCCACCGTGGGGTTAGGGATAATAGTGTTAATTTGATACAAATTTCTATAACGCACTCTATTTTATACTTGTTCTTTGAGATTTTAATTTCAGGTCAAATTAAAAATGTCGAACTGTCAATATGCTCATTTGAACGTTGATGCTGAGTCTGGCCACCATGCGAAAATGACAATGTAGTGCCCAGCAACGAGGTGCCCCCTATTGACCCAAACAGAGTTTCAGTCGCGGACCCCATCGATGCTAACTCATATGTAGCTATCGACGCAGACTTACCTATCGACCCCGAAAACAGCGTTCGCGAGGAAGCCCGATCGATGGCCAGGAGTACACACGATGGCGAAGGTGATGTGATCAATTTGCGGGTGATCTTCAAAATATTACTGGCTGAACAAGCAGGGATAGCCCAGTTGCAAAACCAAAGTTGCGCCCCCAGCAGAGTTGAGCCCGAACCATCACAGGAAAATACTTGCAGAAATAAACTGGCCACAGAAAGGTGGGGTGAAGTTGAACACGGGACCAACCCCCAGATAATAAAGATGATTGAGGAACTGAATAAACGGGTGGATTCGGGAGAAAAGAAAATCGAAGCCAATGACAAAAAAGTGGAGACCTATAACTCCAGGGTTGATCAAATCCCAGGAGCACCCCCGATATCGAAAGGCTTGGATTCCAAGAAGTTCGTCCAAAAATCTTTTCCTCCGAGCGCACTCCGAAACCAATCCCAAAGCAGTTCAGTATGCTTGAAATTCCAATGTATAACGGGACCACGGATCCGAATGAACACGTGAACTCCTACACATTTGCCATCAAGGGAAATGACTTGGAAAATGATGAAATCGAGTCGGTTCTACTGAAAAAGTTCGAGGAAACCCTGTCTAAAGGAGCAATTATATGGTATCACAACCTGCCACCTAGTTCCATTGATTCGTTTGCTATACTTGCGGATGCCTTCGTAAAAGCTCACGTTGGGGCCATCAAAGTCGAGACAGAAAATCAGACCTCTTTAAAGTCAAGCAAAGAGATAATGAAATGCTCAGGGAGTTCATGTCGAGATTCCAAATGGAAAGGATAGATCTGCCCTGGGTTGCGGACGATTGGGCTGTTCAAGCATTCACTCAAGGACTCAACCCCCAAAGCTCTTTGGCTTCACAGCACCTGAAATAGTATTTAATAGAGTACCCGGCGGTAACTTGGGCTGACGTCAATAACAGATACCAATAGAAAATCAGAGTGGAGGATGATCAGCTCGGGGTCCCCTTTGGGTCCGCGTGTCCATCTGAACTAATGACAGGACTAAAAGATCTGTCGATCATGAACCAAGACCGAGCAGACATCGGTACCAACCGTATAGCGGAGATCGAAGGGGCTGTGGATACAAATGTAACCCAGCGAGGAATGAAAAAGGAAGCGCTCGAGGTCATAATAACCAGGAGCTCATGAGCAAAAACGGTTTTGACAGGCCAATCGGCGCCAGGGAGGCATCGAGGTTATCGGAGTACAATTTCAGCTTGTATGCTACCGACATCGTATCAGCCATCAGACGCATCAAAGATACCAAGTGGCCTCGGCCAATGATATCCGATCCTGCCCAAAAAGACCCCAACCTGATGTGTAAGAATTATGGCACCCACGGCCACAAGACCAAAGACAGCCGATAGCTAAGGGAAGAAATGCCCGGTTATTCAATAACGGACACCTCCGGGAGTTTCTGAATGATTAAGCCAAAAATCACTTTAGGAATAGGGACTCCAACAAGCAGACCGAGCAAGAGAAACCTTAGCACGTCATCAATATGATCATCGGTGGAGTCAACATCCCAGGGGCCAATGCTGAAGTGCACTAAGGTGTCCATCACAAGAGAAAATCGAACCCGAGATTACATGCCGGAGGGGACTATCTCTTTCAACGATGAAGGCACTGAAGGCATCATACAACCGCATAATGATGCCCAGGTAATTTCTGTACTCATAAACAAATCTCGATTTAAGAGTTTGTTGATTGATCCAGGTAGCTCGACCAATATAATCATATCGAGGTTCGTAGAGCAGCTGGGCCTACAAGAACAAATAGTGCTTGCGATCTCGGTCTTAAACGAATTCAACATGGCATGTGAAACTACGAAAATAGAGATAATCGTACCGGTGAACACCGCGGGAACCATTCAGGAAACGAAGTTCTACGTAATCGAGGGAGATATGAGGTACAACGCTCTATTAGGAAGGCCGTGGATTCACAACATGAGGGCAACACCCTCGACACTGCACCAGTCATTTAAGTTCCCCACACCGGGAGGGATCAAAACAGTTTATGGAGAACAGTCGGCTGCAAAAGAAATGTTCGTGATTGATGAGGTGACCCCGATGCCCGCCCTCTCGGCCTCAAAAAACCCGGAGTCGGTTAGGAAGGAAGAAACTAAATAGCAATCACCGACACCAGCCCCAATCGAACAGGAGAAGCAAAAAGCAGGCGAGGATGATGATTACGGGGTTCCTAGGTCGTTCATCGCTCCTGACGATTCCGATGCCACCAAGTCAATGGTCGAGGAGCTGGAGCAAGTCATATTGATTGAAAACTTGCCTGATCAGAAGGTATATCTAGACACGAGGTTAACTCCCGAACTCAGGAAAAAACTCATTGAATTCCTTATAACTAACATAGATTGTTTCGCTTGGTCCCATCTTCATATGACAGGGATCCCGCCAGAAATAACTACTCACAAGCTGAGCTTGGATGAGAAGTTCCGCCCGATTAAACAGAAGAGGAGGCCTCAATCCGAAGTCAAGCATGCATTCATCAAAGACGAGGTATCCAAACTCCTTAAAATAGGTTCCATTCGGGAAGTTAAGTATCCAGATTGGTTAGCTAACGTAGTGATAGTGTCTAAAAAGGAAAATAAATTAAGAATGTGCATAGATTACAAAGACTTGAACAAGGAATGCCCTAAAGACTCTTTTTCTTTGTCTAACATCGATCGCATGATCGATCGACGGCCAGCCATGAGATACTCAGCTTTCTCGACACTAATTCCAAGTACAACTAAATCCGGATGGACCCATGCTATCAAGAGAAAACTTCCTTCATCACTAAATTCGGCAGATATTTTATTATTAATGTCGTTCGGACTAAAAAATAACGGTCCCACTTACCAACGCCTAATAAACCGGATGTTCAAAGAACAAATAGAAAAATCAATGGAGGTTTACAGTGACACCATGTTAGTTAAGTCCCTGCGAGCAGAGAACCATTTGTAACATTTGTAGGAAACTTTCAGCATACTAAAGAAATACAATTTGAAGCTAAACTCGAAGAAATGCGCATTCGGGGTCGGATCCGGGAAGTTCCTTGGATTCATGGTGTCCAACCTGGGGATCGATATCAATTCTGACAAAATCAAAGCTATAGAAGACATCACCATGGTGGACAATGTCAAGGTCGTTCAAAGGCTAACTGGGCGCATAGCCCCCTGGGTCGGTTCATATCAAGGTCCTCCGATAAGAGCCATCGGTTCTTCTCATTGTTGAAGAAGAAAAATAACTTTTCGTGGATTCCGGAGTGCCAGCAAGCTTTGGAAGAACTCAAATGGTACCTTTCGAGTCCACCTTTGCTTTATACTCCGAAGGTAGACGAGCAGTTGTACTTGTACTTAGCAGTATCCGAGATAGCAGTAAGTGGAGTCTTAGTCTTGGAGGAGGAAGATACACAATTTCCTAGCTATTATGTTAACAGGACTCTAGGCGAGGCCGAATAAAGCTATCCTCACCTGGAGAAATTGGCGCTCGCTTTGCTAAGCGCCTACAGGAAGTTAAAGCCATATTTTCAATGCCATCCCATATGTGCCATAACTACTTACTCATTAAGGAACATAATGCACAAACCCGAGCTCTCGGGACGATCGGCCAAATGGGCCGCAGAAATTAGCGGGCACAATATCGAATATCAACCCCGAACCACCATCAAAACTCAAATTTTGGCCGGCCATGACTTCATGCGGGCCTTAATACCCAAAGTCGAAAAGGAATTGTTCTTAACCTCGGGGACCTCCTCGGGAATCTGGACCCTCTTTACGGATGGTGCCTCGAATGCAAAGGGGTCCGGACTCAGCATCGTGTTGAAGCTTCCTACGGGTAATATAGTTAGGCAATCTACTAGAACTGTGAAATTGACTAACAATGAGGTTGAGTATGAGGCCATGATTGCAGATCTCGAATTGGCTAAAAGCCGGTGGCCAAGGTGATCGAAGCTAAATGCAATTCCTTCTTTGTGGCAAATCATGTCAATGGGACATTCAAAGTGAAAGAGGAACGAATTCAAAGATACTTGGATAAACTACAGGTAACGTTGTATCGATTCAAAGAATGGACTCTACAACACGTGACTTGGGATCAAAATAGCGAAGTCGAAACTCTAGCTAACTTGGGGTCATCGGTTGATGACGATGAATTCAACTGAGAACGGTCGTACACCTTATGAAATTAGCAGTGGAAGAAGGCCATGCCGTGATAAACTCAACGAGTTTTGCTTGGGACTAGAGAAACAAGTATATACACTACTTGAAGACTGGGATGTTTCCCTCAGGTCCCAAAGAATCGAGAGCTCTACGCATGAAGGCAGCCAGGTTTAGCCTGTCCGAAGATACTCTGTTTAGAAGAACGTCCGATGGCCCACTCTCCATATGCTTGGTGCTGGGAGGCACTGAATATGTTTTGAGGGAAGTTCACAAAGGAACCAGCGAAAACCATTCGGGGGTAGAATCGTTGGTTCATAAGATAGTCAGACCCGGATATTACTAGATCAACATGGAGAAAGATGCGAAAGACTTAGTGCGAAAATGCGACGGCTGTAAGAGGCACGCACCAATGATCCATCAACCCCCGGAGTTACTACATTCGCTCCTTTCGCCTTAGCCGTTCATGAAATGGAGAATGGACATCGTCGGTCCGCTACCATAGGCACCCGGTAATGCTCAATTTATACTATTTATGACTTACTATTTCTCTAAATGGGTCAAAGCTCAAGCGTTCGAGAAGGTTCGGAAAAAACAAGTCATCAACTTCGTTTGGGACCACATAATATGCTGGTTCGGTATACCAACCGAGATAGTATATGATAACGGGAAGCAGTTCATCCGCAGCAAGGTAAGCAAATTTTTCGAGAACCATAAAATCAAAAAGATCTTGTCAACACCCTATCACCCTAGTAAGAACGGACAGGCGGAGTAGACGAACAAAACCATCCTTCAAAACCTTAAGAAAAGGTTGACCGATGCCAAAGGAAAATGGAAGGAAATTCTGCCCGAAGTCTTGTGGGCATACCTCAAGACCTCAAAATCCAATATCGGGGCCACTCCATTTTTGTTGGTCTACACTGCCAAAGCACTAATACCGGTTGAGGTGGGAGAACCGAGCCTCAGGTTCCGATATGCAACCAAAGAATCAGACTATGAGGCCATGAGCACGAGCCTGGAACTACTGGATGAGAGGCGCGAGGCCGCCTTAGTTCGGATGGCCGCCCAAAAGCAGCAAAGAGAAAGACATTATAACCGAAGAGTCAACTCCCGACACTTCAATATCGAGGAATTCGTGTTAAGAACAGTAACACTGAACACCCGGAACCCGAACGGATGGAAGCTGGCACCAATTTGGGAAGGACCATATCAAGTCATCGGTATTACCGGTAAAGGTTCGTAAAAACTTGAAGCAGGAAACGATGCACAGCTACCACACAACTGGAACGTGACCCACTTAAAACGATATTACTGCCAAGGTACGACGTCATTCACTTTCTTTTTCTTTTTTGTATTACGAAATGGACTAACACTTGTAGGAAACAGCCAAAGGAGAATGTAGCTGTTAGGTCTGAAAGCACGCGTTGCACTCTTTTTTCCTTAAACCGGTTTTGTCCCAAATGGGTTTTTCAGCAAGGTTTTTAATGAGGCGACAGTAAATCGTGCTAATTTAGAGTCGAAGACCGGTCAAATAAACTGTGCCCGCGTAGGCCACCTCAGCCATAATACTAGTTTTTACACGTTTACAATCTTGTACGTTGTACAGAAATGAAAGAAAGTTTTTACCTTGCTAACAAACATTTTTTGCTTCTTAAAAGTATCAAGCCTAAGGGCTATTCCTACCCAGGAACTATCGAGCCTAAAGGCCACCCTTATCCGAGCCCAAAGGGCTATCCCCACTAGGGGACTGCCGTCCGAGACAAGCTCGAGCAACTCGGCTTATCGAAACCCGGAGGCACAAAACCTATTAGGCAATGCCCAAACCTAAAAGGCTACGACCACCTTAAAAATGATTCGGAGATGTCCGAAGCCCGTAATCAAAACATAGGCCTTCAACAATATTCTAAACCTGTTCAAAGGTTACTCTCTGTAAAATATAGTCTAAAAATATTTAAACAAGCATCTTGGGAAAATTTCCGGTCACTCTCCAAGCTTTCACAAGTTCAAACGAAAATTGTATCAAGGACAGATCTTGTTTGGACCTCCGAAAAACAACTTATTACTATGTTTGATTATGTGCTAAGGCATTAGAAATATTTGCAATTGTGAAAAGATGCTGAAGATAATAGACTTGAAAATTGCCAAAAGGGAAAACTTTATATATTTTGGAATATCTTTACAAAGGCCAATTAGAAACGACCTCAACAAATTATATGTACAAGATACAAAAACAAAAAAAGTCCTAAGGCATCTCCGCCTGGTCTTCACCAGAGCCTGACTCATCATCAGAACCGTCGGGGCCTTCGAATTCTTCAAGGCCCTCAGAGCCCTCTTCACCTCGGGGTTCAGCTAGCCTCTTAGCCTCGACCTCGAGTCTTTTTGCCTCTTCTATCTCAGCAGATAGGTCGAAGTTTCGGGCATGTATTTCTTTGAGGGTCTCCCTTCAGGAAAGCTGCCTCGCATACTCAGCAGTAGTCTTCAGGTGGGCCTCGGATGCTTTTACATAGGCTTTATATTGGGTCACCATCTCGTCAACATCAGCCGAGGTTGCTTCTAACTTGGACCTCGTTATTTCGAGCTCCTTGCTAAGGGCATCCCGTTCAGCGATGGCCGAGCTCAGTTGAACTTGGGGGTCCTCATTTTGTCGAGCACGTGTATCGGCCTTCTCCTTCGCCACCGAAAGCTGAACTTCTACCGAAGACAGCTTGGCCTGGGCAATCTCCTTCTCCGAGGCCAGCAGGTCCATCTTATTTTTTCATCCATCGGCTATCACTTGGATCTCATCCATCTCCTTGTGGAGTTGGTCGATATGGTCGACCTTTGGCTGGACCTGAAGTATTGTTATTAACTTCTGCGATCGGACCTTCTTTTCTAACTTCGAAAACCTTTACCTCTTCCACTAAGTCGGCATGCTCCTGCCTTAAGGTTGATGCCTCTTTCTGAGCCACATCCAGCTCGGCCTGGAGGTTCTTGGCGACCCCCTCCTGCTGCTCGCTAAGAAGCTTGTACATGTCCTCTTTTTGGGCAAGCTCCTTGATCTCGAGCCTGAGTTGATTGACTTCAACCCGGTATTGGAAGCAACTCTCGTGGTGAAGTACCGAGGCCTACAAAAAGACAAAGAAAATGCGAGAAACATCAAGCACAGATAACAATAGACATATGGAAGGAAACGATGCCTTACTCGGTTCAGCGCTTACTGCGCCTCATTGAAAAGGCATGGCATGTTCACCGTATTCTTTTTTGCCTGGTCCTCCTTGGTCACCAGGCATCAGAGGTAGCTAGCTACCCTCACAGGAGCGGACAAAACCCGAGCATCCTCCGGGACGGTGAGTATAATCGACCTCATACAGCCAGGATCCACGCTCGGAGCAGGGAACTGATTGACTAATCTCGGGCTCTAGCTCGGCCCGCCAGCTTCCGAGGAAGTGTCTTTCTTCTGAACTTCCAGGTCACCCAGACCGGAGAAGTCTTCCAAACCAGACGAATCTGCTTCATTGAAAAAGGAGTGAAGGGGGTCTTTCGCACCCTGGCCCCACTCGTTGGATTTCTCCTTCCTTGCTTGGGCTTCATCGAGCATAGACTCGATGTAGGAGGGCATCCCCGAGATCTTAATTACGCCTAGTGCTTCCTTTAGTGCAGAACCGGCGTCATGGGAAGTTTCACCCTGGGTATCCATGTCGGCTTTTTGAGTGTGAGGGGGGTCGATCTCACGAGTCTCCCCCTCGGATGCATCCCAATGCCTGGGATAGGTCATCCCGTGAGTTAAGGAAATAGATTCATCCTCCGAATCGTCCCTAAGCCGAAGGAGGGAGTCGGAGGCCGGTACTTGGGAGCAAGAGCCCTCCTAGGCTTGCGAAGCACTCACTTCTTCGATTTCTTTGCATCAGAGCTCAGGGATCCCGAGGGTTTTCTTTTCCTCTTCTTTTTTCCCTCCGTGGCAGCAACAGAGGGATTAACGAGCGAGGGCACATCTTCATTCCCTTTCGAAGTCCTATGTTCGGTGGCCTTAGGCAAACCTGCAATAACCAATAGGAAGAGGAGTTAGTATAATATAAGGTAAAGACATAGTGTTGGCTACTTAGAAAGAGGCCTTACCATGAGAATGTCCCTCCCATCGACCCTTCGAGAGGCTTCTCCATGTGCGCTCGAAGTAGGACATCTTAGTACAGATGCCCTCGATCCACTCCTTTAACCGGGAAACTGCATTCGGAACCTGGGCGACAGCTGCACGGCCACAAGTATAAAAGAGAATATAGAAATGAAAGAAGAAGAATTTTTTATGTTGAAAGAGGGAGTTGCACTTACGAGACGCATTTCACTTCTCAGGGAATAGCATGTATTTTGGGGGGATCAAATCATCGGTCTTCACTCAGACAAACCGTCTCTATCAGCCCTGGTCTCAGTTTTCGTTGATACTGGAGAAGAGGGCCTTTCTGGCTCAGCGAGTAAGCTTGATCAATCCCCCTCGGAACATTCGGGGACTGTATAATCGAAGCTGGTGGTCGATCATAAACCGACGAGACTCGGTCTTGTTCACAAAGTAACGGAGGAGGGTCAAGATCCTCCACAATGATGGGTGGATTTGCCCGAGGTACACCTCATACCTCTTGCAAAAATCTACAACGATCGGATCCATCGGGCCCAAGATAAAGGGATAAGTGTAAACACTTAAGTACCCCCTCCACGTGGGTAGTAATGGCATCCTCGGGCCCGGGGACTACTATGTTCTTGCCTTCCTAATTGCAGTCCTTACGAACTATGGGAAGAACGTCTTCGGTCACAGAACATATATATCTCGAGACTCATTTTCCCTAGTCCTGTTTGCGCGAAGGCTTCTCTACTTTAAAGTCATCTGCAATCAAGCAGCCCCCGGGGATGAACGCTGACATGGGAAGCTCGGCGGCCGGTTCGTTAGCAGCCACAATGGGGGAAGCCATTTTGAGGGCAACCACCTCAGGGTTAACCGCTTCAGTATCAGCGGCCGATTCGTGAGCAGCCACAACAGGGGAAGGCATTTCGAGGGCAACCACCTCAGGGTTAACCGCTTCAATATCAGCGGCCGATTGAGAAGATGAAGAGGCAACTTGTTGAGGAATGGTTTTCGATATTTTTGCCATAGTCATCTGGGGGGTGTTTGAAAATTTGAGAAATGAACACGAAGTTTTGAAAAAATGGGTTTTGAGGATGAAGAATAGAGTATAAAGATTTGAAGGAAATTTGGGCAAAAATCTGGAGATTGCTATGGAAATTGAAAAATAAGGATGGAGATATGAAGGTTTGAAGAAGGTTTGATGATAACTGGAAAGCTCGAATTTAGTGATTTGTTCGAAAAGTAGAAAAAAGACAAAAGGAGGAAGCTTTTATAGGGAAACAACTAACGCTTCGCATTCGGATGCAACTTGCCGGTGAGCAACACGTATCCGAAGTCAGAATGACGCGATTGCTGGGACGTTTCGTCTCCCTCGTCGTAAAGTACGAAGGAAGGAATTGGAGTCATCTGTCGTTTCCCATCGTTTCGGCAAACCCACTCTCTGAGAAATGAGGGGATTATTTGTATTGGGGTAAAATTGGGTCCACTGAACACCTCGATTTTTCGGTAAGCCAAACGGAGCAGGAACATGACTGTAATTAATCGGAGTCAGAGGGAGGAGCCCACGTATCGGGCCTCGGGCAAAACATCTGCCCTTAGGGGTATCCAGGCCATGTCCGCCGGGTCCGGTTCGAGGATTAAGACTTCGGAAGGCATTATCAAACAGCTACACACGACTAACAAAGGGCCGTGATGTCCGTGTCCAATGGATATCATGGTGTGAATCTCGGCCCCTATCGGCAGAAAATCAATGATTAGCAAAACAGAAGATTTCTACCTTTCTTAAATTGTACTTAAGGTAAAACTCCCTACTATATAAAGGGGAAAGATTATTATTTAGGGAAAAATTATAACACGTATATCAAGGCAATTTATTTTATTTCTCTTTGTTGTTCAAAGTTCTTATTCTTGTTCTTAAGTTTTTCATAAGTATAAACTTGAAATCGAGGGCACGTTCTTTATCGAGCCATCAATCGAGCTCGAAATCACCCTTATTATTGGTTTGGTCATTTATTACGTTTTTCATTTACTTAAACTAACGTCATTAATCACTCGTATTGAATTAATTTACATATCCTTAAAACTACATGTAAATTTAATATCTGTTTTGAAGACAATTTTTGCAACGATTATTTTCGCAATTTGAACTCGTAACTTTCTAGCGTACGACGCTACAATTCTTACCACTCTTCTTCCAAATCCCAATATACTCACTACTATTATTTTGGGCGACGGCTGCAATTTTTCATGAAGATTGTATAACTGTATATAATTAGTTTTTAGCAAAATGTAATAAGTACGATTCCAATACAAAAATATTTTTAATCTGACAGGGTTTGGAATTGGATTGCACCATACTGAACAGTCTAATATAGGAAGTCTGGGGGTGAGATGGGCAAGTTAAAGACCATTTCATATCAATAAAGCCCATAGGCCATAGCCTACACTTTATCATATATTCAGTCCTTAAATTTATAAATCTTACTCTATCTTAAAATAATAAATTGAAACCTCCCAAATTTTTTAATACGTAGGGGTAAGGGAAGGAGAAATGAGAAAGATAATTACAAAGTTGGAAATCAAATCCTGGCCAAAAAAGTAAAAGTTTAAATAATTGTAACTAACTAACTAACTGAACTACAAAGATTTCCTCTTACTTCCATGCCTATCTAATACTATGACGTCTTTTTCTTCCTTTTGTCCTTAATTTTTTCACCTGATTAGAAAATTTAGAGTTAGTCACTGATAAAATTCTCTAACCCTAAATTAAATATTTTTGTCTCAACACATGTCTATTAACATGAAAATTAGAGTTACGATAAAGGGTAATTAGAGAAAACGAATAAGCGGACTAGGTTTTTCAAAATTATTTACAAGGTTGATAAAAAAAAAAGAGAGTATATTCTCCATATTCTAGTTAACATTTTATATCATCTCTCTCCAAAAGGAAAAAAAAAACAATATTTTGTGGAAGTAAAAAAAGAAAATTGGAAGAGAAAATTAAATTAAAAGAATAAGAATCCTAGGGCAGAGATAAGGAAGTGAAGTAGCTGGTCCACTACTTTGTCCAAAGTCCACAAACCACAAATTGTCTCTTACTCAGGGTGTCGAATGCCCATAGGATAATATTAGTAAACGGCCTTTGGAGCTTGCTCACTGCTCAGTATGACAATTTAACATATAATATTTTGAGTTTCACAAAAATTCAATAATTTTTGCCAATATTTTATGTAAGTATGTATTAAAAGTCACTTAACTCTGAATGTAATTATTATTATTTATTAACTTTAAAGTATATGAAAATTTATAAATTTTAAATTCTGAATTCGTCTACAGATATGACAATTTCTTCCAAGAGAACTGAGGAGCATTTTCACCACATCTGTATCTGACCTGTAAGCAGGGGCACACTTAGGTGGGCGCTAGGAGGTTCAGTTGAACCCCCTTCTCTAAAAATTATATTGTATAAATGTTAGGTGTTGAATCCACTTAACTTATTTGCATGTTTAATATTATTTTTATTTTGAATTTTCTCGGTGAAATCCTGTTCCATTACTGCATATAAGATAATTAAGGCAAGATTGTCCTCGAGCTATGGTTTACCATTCAACCAATTTAGACACGAGATATAAGAGACTTCCAAATTTTCGTCATTTCTTAGTACATATTCAGGAAGATAATTCGCTTCTTGAATGAGAAGTTGTATAATAGATCATATGGAAAAATAAAAATCTGCTTCGTTAACGTTACAGTCATAAACCTCTTGCAACGTAAAATTATCTTCTGGTTTTTATGCGCTTAAACTTAAATGACCATATCTTCTGGCTATTACTATATTGTTTATTCGTAAAATTATACAGTTGAATTTATACGTGATTTTTAGACAAGTGAATTAATTTAATCATGAAATAATACAATAATCGAAAAAATACACAATACTTAGCCTTAGAATGTAGATGAAATGGCAAAGATGGTGATTCCGTTAACACGGTTTCCGAACACAGCAATGATAAGATCAAAAAGCAAGAAAGTGAAATTGTATAAAGCTTTGTATAGAATATAGTATATGTCTTTGCCAGAAAATTCGTATCATTTACAATAGTAACTGAGTTCACTATTTATAGCTATGCTAAACGGTCCTAGGATCATACCCTCCTTTAATGCCAATTATGAGTGTCATTGACGAAGATGTAATGGTAAATACACATGCCAAATTCTCTGTAACGGACCGTCGCTTTTAATGTTGCAGAATATTCCTTAGTTAATGCTACCGGGCACAGCGCATTTAATACACCTTTATGAACGTTATCCTTTTCGGTGACAAGCGGGATGGTTGCATTCGGTCCTCAATCATCCCATCTTGAATTTCTGTATCCTCCTTTTAGTCATCCACATGTCATATCATATTTTACCCTATGCAAATAGTCCCCCTGCTTTCCGGTGCATGACTTTGTATTACGGGGAAGCTGGTAGAAATACCTTTTTAGCGAGAATTACTATAATTTCCTCTGAAGGTCTCTGACAGTTGATTAAACGCACGTCTCTCCACATTTAATACCCTGAACACGCTTCATCACATGATTCAGCACAACTTTTGCCGATTATCGAGGTAATCATGGCCATGAATTTAGCGCCAAATTTTTTCTTATACGCAACTTTCTCTTCCTTTACGTTTCACAATTGCTTGAACTTCTGATATGCATCATTATTTTACATCCTTTTACTAATTTTCCTCAGACATAAATTCTTTACCTTCTTCTTTTCCAATGGCTCATTCCTCTAAACGTGCTGGTTCTACAAAGAATAAGAACAAAATCGAGAATTCCGTTCCTCTAACAGTGGGTTCCATCATCCCAAGAAGGCTTAGTGCTTCGAAGGATTTTGAAGAGAAATTTTCTACTGCTAACCCTCGTACATGGGCTATTAGTAGGTACCCTTATTCCATTCATCCTTCCAGTATTCCTGTTGTGAAGGAGGATTGCAGCTGTAATGAGTTAGAAATTATCGCTCCTTATCAATCGGAGCGAGTGACCCTTCACAAGGAAGGTTTACATATTTTTTCACGTATCCGTTTACTTTGTGTGTATTTTTTTTGAGGGGAAAGCTTGATTCCGTGATTGCAGAGTTTTGGCTTCACTACCATGTGTGTTTGGCACAGGTAAATCCTTCAGTGTGGAGGAAGATCGCCTGCCTCCGACATTTGTGCCAAGAAACTGGAGAGGAGCTAACCTTAGCTCATATGATGAATCTTTATTCCCCCAAAATCTTACGCGGGGGAATGATAAACCTTTGCAAGCGTGGCCACCGTGCTTTGTTGTCTAGCATGAATGATGACAACGGTTGTGGGTGGATGGAACAGTGCATTGCAGTTGCCACCAATGACATCATTCCGACAACGGTTTCATCCTTTCCAGTTGCTTGGAACCGCACTCGTAAGTTCTTTATATAATATTCCTCTTACTAGATATTCTTCTACGGCCGTATCATCTCTTCACCCTTTGCATGTTTCAGCAACTCGATAGATCCCACCAGTGGTGGAAGGTTTGAACCGGTGTGTTCAGAAGATCTTGGATGTCACAACGCCCGAAACTCGTTCGTGAAAAGAACTGGCCCTTAAATACGGGTGAAAGGCCAAAAATCATGGTAGCTTTAATTTACCTTGTTTCCATTTTTGTATATGAAGAACTTGGTTGAACCCTTTTTACTTGTTCATGGAGTTAGGTCTACTTGCGGGTTCCGTTGATGTCCCCGAGGAGGACGTTTTGGCTGATCCTACTGATGCAGCGAGGCTGCTTCAGGAAGCACTTATTTGAACAGGTATCTCCGAGCCTGTTTCGGATGCAAATACTTCTTTTGGGGGTCTCTGGCCAGAGGATAAACAAACTAAGAGAAGATGTTCCTCCGCGGTAAATACTATCGGGCGTAGAGCATTTAATACACCTTTATGAATGTTATTCTTTCTGGTGACAAGCGGGATGGCTGCGTTCGGTCCTCAGCCATCCCATTTTGGATTCCACGTGTCTTCCTTTTAGTCAATCACGTGTGACATCATATTTTACCCTATACATACACAGTTCTAATTTTACCTAGTTGTTAAACTCAAAAGTGTTTAATCTATGAAAAATAATCATGTTTAATATGTTAACAACCAAAAAGTCTTAAATACTTATAATTGAGAGGCAGAGAGCCAGGAGGCTTCACAGAATACCTTCTTTTACTAGAAAACAAACTCGTCAAATGAATTTATTTTGCATTATTATTATCTAAGACAGCATATCATCACGCGTTCTGACTGTTTAAAAGAATAAATAAAATATATATATATATATATATATATATATATTAGCTAGCGAATACAATTAATTTAACAGATCGACTAATTTTATATTTTACTATTTAAAAGAATGTTTCTCGAAAACCCACAATAAGGAAGTGAATGGGGCGGTTGCACTTTTGAGCAATATTAGAGTTTTCCTTTCTTCTTCTTTTTTTAAAGTAAAACAACCAAGAGTTTGCTGGATTTTTATTAGTAAAAGATAAGGAAAATAAAATTTGAGGGGGTGGGGGCATATATCCTCAAATATTTGTGGTATACTACATTCTAGAGTTTATATGGTTAAAATTATTAGAAACAACAACATAAAGTGTTCCTTTATCTGGTAACAAGGATAAGGTATTTTATTAAGATAATAACTCCGTTGGAGATCCCATTTCTTTTAGATTTTAGTGTCCCTTCAGTGTAGTTTATCTCCGAAGCATTATAGATAATGGAAATCCATTCATTCTTAATAAAACAATGAACAAATCAAGAGTTGCTAATATATAATTTTAATCATCTAAATTGCATGAACCAATTAGGAGTTGATAATATATTTAAGAAAAAGGAAGAAGAATATAATAGACAGTTTACACACTGAGCAGAGTAGATCACTCACACAGCTGACGTCGGATAGGAGCAACGTTGAAGTAGAAACAATTGTTTTTGGGCTTTGAGAGTGTTATGCAAACAAGCCTTTTCATTTGGGCCTTGTTAGCATCTTTTGTTTGAGGGGATCTTTATACAAATAGTCGGTCGTACTTAATGTTTTATTTTTTAGCTGATATACATAGATTATACTCATATTAGTGGTGACAAAATAGATAAAAAAATAAATAGTTATCCACCTATATTATCCATTAAAAATGGGTTGGATAATAAACTTTTTAAAAACGGACCAAATATGGATAAGAACCATATTATCTACTTAGAAAATGGATAACCAATGGATAACTAATGAGTTTAACTTTTATATTTGTAAAGACTCAAATTGAGGGTTCCTTAAGTTTGGGAGATTAGTAATTCTCCCAAAAGTGATCATATTCAAGAAGCCATTGATAATATGAATATTCATAATATACGTCGGTTCACCCATTTTTATCCGTATTAGATATGGGTCGGCTCAGGTAATTTATTCATTTTTGCATTATCCATCTTCGACCCGACACATCCGACCCAACCCACCCATATCTGACCCGACCCATCCATTTGCCACCCCAAACGCATATTATATATTGTCTGGCTATTTTTAATCTAGGCAATTGGGTGAGCGAATATTTAGATTAATTCTTTTTCTTCTTCTTATTATTATTATTGAATATGGTCGGGGCACAGATTCTCTCTCACTACTACTGCATGTTTGGTTTTAATTCGACGATTTATCAAAAATCATTGAAATGAATTCAAAAGAAAGATCAAGCTAATTGTGATTGCATTTTTCTTCTAAATTTATTTTAGATTTTGTTTATAAATGTCTTTTTTTTTTTTTTTTTAAATCAAAAGTCCATCATTATGATTGCATTTTTCTTCTAAATTTATTTCAGATTTTGTTTATAAATATCTTCAATAGCAGAATTTAACTACTAAGGCGTCACCATTCAGTATTAACATAGTGATTAAGAGGTCAAACTTCGAAGTACAATATCAAATGTTCAAGCAGTTTTATCACAATTGCACAATTGAACTTAGTTATTTGTCTTTTTTAATTATGCGGGAAGTAGAAAAGTCTAACTACTTTGATCTTATAAATTTTTGAAATAGAAAGGAAATTTCTTTCCATTTAAACGGTTCTTAATTCATTGACAAGTTTTATTCGTGTAGGAAATAAAGAAGCAGGGACAATAAGCGTGATGGAGCCTTGGACTATCATCTTTTGTGTGAATGGAATAAGTTTTAAAAATAGTGTTTTTATCCGAGTACCAAACAGCGATTGAGAGAAGAGCAGTACGTAGGACTTAAAAAGAGGATTCTTTCCTCCAATACCGTACAATTACACATACTTTAGCCACAGGCGAATTTAGCTTATAATTCATGAGTTCACGCAAATCAGTAGCTATTGCTCAAACTGTATATATACAGAGATAGACCTACTTATAACATTGAGGGATCACCGCATTTCGTAAGTTTCGGCAAAAATATTATATATGTATATGTGTATACCTTAAAAATGATTATAATAAATAACTGACATTTTGAACACTAAAATCTTAGGGGCTACTAGTAAAAAATAATAATGGTGGTCTCGTTCCATTAAAATCCTAGGTCCGTCTTTGCATATATACATTAAGAAATTTATTAAATATTATTAACATATAACTGCAAACTCTTATTATTATTATTATTATTATTATTATTATTATTATTATATACTCTCTCTGGTCTACTTTACTTGATTTTTTAGCTTTTTTTTTTTTGTCCATAATATTTGATTTTTGTAAATATTAAGAAGGAATTAATTTCTTTTTTTCAAAGTTGCCCTTGGAGTAAAGAGACTAGAAATGTTTGTTATATTTCCAATAAATAAATTAAGGTTGATGTTGTTCACTAATACTAAACGGTGGATTCCTTAATATATGTGAAAAAAATCAAAAAATCAATTGAAGTAGATCGAAAAAAGTATTAACTTGAAATCGTGGTATAAACTCTTAAATTTCAAATCTTGAATTAGGCTATTATATCTCTTCTTTTTCTTGTTGCCTTGGAGATTACCTTAATATTTAAGATGTTTCGTAATTCATACAAGTATGTTTGAACGCAATACTTTGTTTTCTTTTTAATTTCCCCCCTATTTTACAGTGGCTTTCTGTTATAAAAAAAAAAAGATACCAATAAATAAATAAAAATCCTACACTGTTTCTATTTAAGAGAATCCAAAGAAAAAGAAGACGTACAACATAAGGTCTTTAATTTTTAATCCCTTTAATATTCCTTTCTTCACTTTGGATTCCTGTCTCACCCCTGCCTCATTGCCATTTGTTGGAATGTATATCTTATTTTTGAATTTTAAAAATTTTAAAATTAGTTCACATGTTAATTTTTAATGTTCTTATTGGTATATTTATTGTATGATGAGTGGTGGGGTTGACATATCTTAACTAGAGAAAAAATTATTTAGCTTACTTATCATATGTGGATTATTGATCAAACAAAGAAAGAAAAAAAGTTTAACAACGCAGAGAGCCATAATCAATAATTACTTTATTAGTTTGTAAATAATTAGATGCATATCACACGGGTGATTAAATGGTGAACAATTCGAAAAATTAAATTGCGTATAATTTTAAATATTCTTACTCCTTTGTTAAATTTCTGACACGGTTCTTAACAAGGTGAACAAAATAGTTGATCAAACTCATTCATGCACGCATTTGGTATAATTAAAGAAATTGGATACATATAACCTATTACCATAACGATAAAATAATTTTTTATATTTTCCCTCTGAAAATAATTTTCAAAAATACGGATAATACTTACTGATAACAATAATATCTAATTGCAAAATCAAATTTCCCTCCCATTTTTTTTTAAAAAAGAGAGAAAATATCTATATAGACCAAAATCACAACAAAATCAAATTACAAGCCTAATAGCCTGTTTGGCCCATTTTTTTTTTTTGGTCCAATTTTTTTTTTTTTGGGTCAAAAATTGAGTTGTTTGGTCAAATTTTTAGAAAGAAAAAGAGTGATTTTGAGGAGAAACAGAAACAGTTTTTGAGAAACAGAAAAATATAGGTGCTCTCAAAAAATACTTTTTCTCAGAAGCACTTTAAAGAAAAATATATTTAAAACCAGTTTTTAAAAATTTGATCAAATATTAATTACTGTTTAAAATACTTTTTAAATTAATTAATCAAACACAAATCAATTCTAACAAATTTTTTGTTTTTAAACACATTTAAAAAAAAATACTTTTAAAAATATGCAGATTTTAAAAAATTCGCAAATCAGGCTATAAGTCTGCCGCCATCTACGCCCCAGGAGCCTATCCCACGTCAGAATCCAACCTCGGATTCCTACTTTGAGCCAAAAATTCCTATCAACACATCCAATAAAATATCGCCACGTCAGCAGTCAGATATCAGTTCCCCACGAGGGCCGGGCCCATTTCCCCAAGTTCACATACGCGGGCCCCAATTTCATCAGTTTTTATTTTATTTTATATATATGGTAACAGTTGCTAAAAAATTTGGCGGGCATTTACAACAAATTCAAATAACCTTTTTTGTTGCTTAATTAATTTACCAAAACCCTAAATTACTTACTCCTTTTCTCATTTTCCCTCCTCTTTCCTCTTCCCATTTTCCCTCTCCTCTCCCTTTTTTGCTAGGGTTTTGGCTTCTCGCCCCTTTTTGGTCCATTTTTCCGCTTCATTTCAGGTTCGTAATTTTATCTTCTCTATGTATTTTTGTTAAATTTATTTTTGATTTATGTCCTTAAATTCAGTTTTTTTGTTTTGTTTTTTCTCATGGAGGTTCTGGTTTTGTTTTTCGCATTTACCTTTTTTTTTTTACTTGTTTTTTTTATTGGAACAGTAGAAGATTCATAAATTCGATCTCAATTAGTTCATTTGAGCATAATTGTTGTTTTTGTCAGATTCATTTAGCCAATCTTAACTTGTTTGGGATTGAGGTCTTGTTAAATAGGGGCATATGATACTGTTTATTATACTGGCCCGTCAGAACCCATTAACTTTGGCTCAAATTTTGTATATTTGTCTTAAAAATCCATTTAATATATATAGATAGAATATAAATAAAGAACCCAGTAACTACAAAGGACTAGAATCCATAAATCATAAATTTCAAATCTTCAATTTGCCTCTGTTGTTATAGTAGTTATTGTATCTTTTATCGAACATTTGAATTTTTGTACGTATATTTTTGACACTTGTGCCTTAGCATATGCTTCATTTGAGAAAATGTTTTATTGGGTTTAGCTGTGAGCTTTGGTTGATTTTTGTTTTTGGATCTGTAGGGAAATAAACTGGAACTGATTGAAATTGGTGAGATTTAGTTAATATCAAGGTATTTCACTTTATAACCTCTGAAGAAGTTTTATAATCAGTTAATTAAAGCTTCAATTTTTCTGCTTTTGGAATAATGTTTATGGTAATTAGTTATTGAACTTTTTGGAAAATCTGAAACTTTTCCTGTATTGATGGATCTTTTGGGAATTTTACTTTTCAGGTGAACGTTGAAGGGTAATCCAAGTTAGAATTGGTCTGGATTTGATAAATAATAATAATAGAAAATGATTAAAGTCAAGATCTTTGGAATAAAGGTGATAAATTGATTAATTGCTTGGAAAGTAGAAATTAGAACAGAATAATATGGGTAAAGTGTCACCCAAAGATGGTCAATCCAAAACCCCTAAACAGAAAAGGCGGTCAAGGAGTACGACGGGCAAGTATCTGAGACCAGGTGCTTTGGCACAGCTTCGTTACACTAAGGTTTCAGCCGCTAAATCTTGTACGGATCTTGGGAAGAAAAGGGTGGCGGTAATTACTTCAGATGAAACAAAAGATCAAGTTGTACTTCAAAATAATAATGTTTGTGAAACTCCGACAATTTTATCACCCGTGAGGTTTTGTTATGGTGCTATGCATACACCCATTGACGTATCCAAGCAGAAGAATTTGCAAATGACACCAAAGACACCTGGTGCATTAGAGTGCACATCAGAGTCGAGGCTCGAGTCTCTTCCAATGGATTTACTGGTATAGAGTGTTCTCTTCCTTTTGCTTTCATTTAATTTATCATATGCTATACTTGTGTGTTTAAATATCCTGATAATCATTTTGTTCCACTTGCATGTTTTGAACTGTTTGACGTTGCAATTTTTTTAATAGTAGGACAAAATAAGAAATATGCTTCTGTTAACTATCTTGGAATTGTTCTTATGTCAGTTTTGAATTGTTTTGATATGTGGAAAGTATAATGCATCTCATCCACAACACATCATAGCAACTAGAGCTCTTATGATTTTCCCGATGGATTGATGAATGTCATTTATCTGCAACAATATCAATCCTTTCATGATGTCATTTGTATCCAGCCACCTTTTCTTTTTGGTTTCACCCCGCTCCTATTAGCTTCCTGGATAGTATCACGCAGAGGACCTGCTTACTGTAAGCTTAAATTTGTAAGTAACCCAAATTTAAGAGAACTTAAAGGTAAAAATGCTTCAAGAAGAAAAAGAAAGGAATTATTTGAACTGAATAAATTTGACGGATTAGGTAATGAGCTAAAAATAGCTGATTGGAAAAAGTTATGACATATATTTCAAAGACTATTGGGTGGTTGTGCATTTTCAAAAAACTATTGGCTGTTGTGAAACATGAAAAGTTAGTTGATCTTTGTGTGTTTTCTTTACGTGTCAATAAAAACATCAAAATGTACTCATCAGGAAAAAAGTATAAATGTGCTCTGCGTTTGCTGAGAATTGAATCCAAGACCCGTAGGCTTGGTCCTTAGTCTTGCCCTTGTGTATTTTTTGGGAAACTAACTTTTTAAATTCTCTGTTTTGCTACATTCAATTGTCTGGTCTAAATGACTGATAGATTTTACTTTCTGATTGAGGTTAAAATACTTTGCCATCTGCACCACGACCAACTCAAAGCAGTTTTCCATGTCTCTCAGAAAATCAGGAAGGCAGTGAGTCACTCGCTCACTATCTCTCTTTCTCCTTGTTTAATCTCGTTTTAGATGTGGAAAATGTATTGGAATCTAATCGATGGTGCAAATTGAATAGGTAATTCAGGCAAGGCTTTTCCATTTCAATTATACTACTCCAGATAGAATGCGGCAGGAGATGTTAAGAACCATGACTCCTCTCCCCACTGATCACTGGCCATTTGTATGGTAATATTTTAACTCATTGCATCCTCTAGATGGCTGGTAGACATGTCTGTTGAATTTTCTCATATACCTCTCACTTGCAGCAAAGAGGACAGAAACGGTGCATGGCTCCCCTCTCCTCATACTCCTAAGGCTCCAAAACATGGTCCACGTCTACCATCCCGTCTCAAGTTCACAGAGATGAGGCAAATTGCAGCTGTTCTTTTCCAAGAGTCGGTATTTCCTTCAAGATGCTTGGTTCCATCTGTTATACAAAAGCCCCTGTGCAAGTCCTTGGGTTCTAATAGAGTTCTATTCTATGAGGATGAACTATGCCAGGCTGTTGCTCAGAATAAACTCCGTTAAATTCTGGTGTTCTTGTCTCCTGATATGTGTATAGTAGGAATCTAATCTCCATTTCATCTTTGATAGCTATATGGACAGAGTGCAGTTTTGTAATATTACCCAGGGCACTCATTGAAGGTGGTTGAAGATTGCTAGGTCTAGAAAAGGTTTGAAGGTTCTTGCGAATAATGTGGAGACTGGGCTTGTGTATAGTTCTATATATAAGTTCTATTTATTTGGTTTTGGGAGTTTCTTGCTTGTTGCTTGTCTGTTACAACCTTCATATTATCTACAAGGTAGCGTTCAGCAAGAGTTGCGCTAAGCCTTTATTGCCGAAGCTGAAAAAGATAATAATTCCACATGCGTGAAGCATATTACATATTGAAATAAAGTAACTTTTGAATTTTTCGTCAAGGTTGCATTTTCTGTTGATATCTGCAAAACTGTGTCCAATTTCAAGTAAAATTAGAGCGTGCATCGTTACTCTGAAGCTGCATCCTTTCTTGAATCATTGAAAAGTGCTTGTTTTTTTCACCAAAAGGTAAAATCTTTTCATGAGCTTCATATTAGAGTATGGATACTTGTTTTGTAAAATGTATTTGGAAAAAATTGTAAAGGGATTGATTCTGCAAAACGGTACAAGTGAGGTGTCATTTAATATATTGCCCCTATTAAATTTATACTATTAACGTACGCTCTTGATTTAATTAAATGTGTCACATCAATCACTTGCATCGTGAAAAAAGTAGAGTGAAAAAAAAAACTAATCACCACGTCGATAACGAGCCTCCGGAGAAGCTGGTGGTCCCCACCAAGGCTGGTTAATAATATATCTTTCTCGTAAACCATTTAAAAATAAAGTATTCGAAAAAATTAAGAGTCAGAAGACCTGACTTTGAAAACGGTACAAGTTGAGGTGTCATTTTAGATATTGAGCCTATTAAACTTGTACAATCAACATAGATGTACAGACTTAAAATTCTAAACGTGTCGCATTAATCATATGCATAATAGAAAATACAGGGGAAAAAGGGGTACTTGTTAACTAGAAAAGCTTAATCTACGACTTCGATGACGGCTGGTGTTCAACACTGAAACTGGTTAGTAATGTATTTCTCGTGAATTTTTAAAAACAAATAAATCATTGTATTAAGATTCATTTTATATTGTTCAAATTCAAATTCGACTTTGCAGTCATATATACTTGCTTAAGTGAGAATGATGTGATAGTGTTCATGATTTTTAATTTATCAGTTTTTCCAGAGTTTTGCGTAAATTGAGAGAAAGGAGAATGATATATGCGGTAGGAATTAGGAGGGCAAGTGCATTCTCATGGATGCTATTTAAAGATTAGCCAGTATTTTATCCTAAATCTTGAATTAAAAATCTTAATTTCGGGACAAGTCATAACTTTTTTGTTCTGAAAAATTAAAATAAAAAACTAAAATTTAGGACGCACTAACTAATTCCTAAATAGTAGCCTTTTAAAATGGCTACATGGTGTCACTTCTACAAATATTTAGAAGCTGTCAAATGTTTTTCCTAATGCCTATCTATTGGTAGTTTATAAATGGTAACTAGTTAATTCTAATTTCTTTTGTTATAAGTTAACTTTCGGTGAAGTGTATAGATAGGTAATTTTTTTTTTTATGTATGTATATTATACGTTAAGTCATCTTGAATTTTTCGCATATTTACTTCTTTATTTTGAATCCACTTAGGGAAAGTTTTTGCTTCGCTTTCTCTTCAAAGCATACATCTTCTTCCTCTGTTTTGGCTTATGTGATCTAAACGATATATTTCTAAATTAAATTTAACTTAAATTTTTTATTTTAGCCTTAATGATAAGCTTTTGTAGCCATAAAAATGCCATAAATTTTTGTAATATCGTGGGTTTCAAAAGTGTTCTAGCCACGATTTAATAACATAGGCTACTGTAGATTGAATTGGATGTGATGTTTAATCGTTAGGTAACCAGATATTACTTGATATTTTATCTTCATTCGTAATAATTAGATGTTAAACTTTTTTCTATTTAATTTTTTTAAAAAAAGAAGTATAATCTTCTTTCCAAGCAGAATAGAGGATCTCAACTAATTTATTTTAACTTTTTGCATGAAAGAGAGGAAGAATAGAAGGGTATAGAGGGGGTGGTAATGAATAGTCACAAAAAATTCACAAAGAATTGGTAGGAGAATAGGGGAAGTAGGGGCTAACCGTTACTATTTTACAAATTATCACAAACTCAAATTATTAATTTATTTAAATTAAAATCGATTCTTTAATATAACATAATATATTTTTTTATGAGAGTAAATAAAGGACTATTTTAAAACACTAAAAATATTTTATTCTGAATTAGCACATAAAAAATTTCAAAGTTATAAAATTAATCAATGAAAAAACTAGTTAAGACATCTTTCTTTTATGTCCCACATCATCTGATCAAAAAGGACAATTATTTTTTCTTCTTGATTCTTCATCTTCTCAATAAAAATCTGCAAACTGACTTGTTATTCATTTTTGCTAATCATAGTAGAAGATAGAATGACAACTGTCACATTGGATATATAAAATTAACCTTTTAGAGTTCGTTCATATTGATATCAGTATTAAAATTTCAATAAGGTTCCTTCAACAATAATTATCATATGTAGCAGTGTATAAATTTTAAATTTTATGATCCAATACTATCAACGATCACTATACGACTCTTAATTTTATAATCTAAAGTTTGAACTGTCAAAGTTAAACTTTAAATATACGGATTTAAAGTTAGACTCTGCGAAAGCCTAACTTTAGACCTCATGTTTGAACTTTCAAACTTTAGAAGTTAGTATTTGGCAAAGTTTTCAACTTCGGACCTGTATGTCTGAAAGTCTGAAACTTCAAACCCAGGATTTCAGGTTAGATTTTTGAGACAACTAAATTTTGAAGAACTTTATAAATTTCGGCTATTAATTAAATATGATCCTAAAACTAAAGACGGCTGTTTGTGCAATTCGCCTGATACGGGAAAGAACCCGATATCCGACCCGACCCGCTCCCTTACTATGACTGGCAGTTGGAACAAAGCAATGCAACCAAACTGAAGTCAATACCAAGAACATAAAAACCCACAAAAAAACTCGTCGATCGCGAATTTTCCCCCTCGAAATCGATCAAAAAACGCTATGATCCCAAACGGAGTTGAAGATGAAGAGAAATTTCTAGCAGCTGGAATCGCCGGCCTTCAACAGAATGCTTTCTACATGCATCGCGCTCTTGTAATTTTCACAAAACCTCCCCAAATTTCTTCATAGCTTTATGTACGTATGAAATTACAATTTTATTTGGTTTACATAAGCCCTAATTTTGAGTTTTTTACGGTTAACGAATTGTAGGATTCGAACAATCTGAAAGATGCACTCAAATATTCAGCTCAGATGCTATCGGAGCTCCGAACTTCAAGGCTTTCCCCTCACAAATACTACGAGCTATGTGTGTACTTTTCACTGATCTGATCTTAATTATTGATTTATTAATAAATTGAAACTTAATTTCAAAATTCAATGTTGTAGCTCTTTAACCTCAGTATTAAAACTGTCTCGCTGTTGTTTATTTGTTTTTTATTTTGTTTTTTAAATAACTTCATATGCACATTGCTGTTGTGCTGAAAATTTTAAATTCCAGCATTTAATTAGAAGCTCCTTAACCTCAGTATTTGAACATTGTTGTGTCTTTTCTTTTCCTTTTTTTTTCTAATTTTAATTTCTTTTAAAATTTTAAATGCGCATTGCTTTGTTAGATATGCGGGCATTTGATGAATTGAGAAAGCTAGAAATTTTCTTTAAGGAGGAGACAAAGCGGGGTTGCTCGATTGTTGAGTTGTATGAACTCGTTCAGCATGCTGGCAACATTTTGCCTAGACTGTAAGTTGCAGTGATGATTCAACTGTATTTTCCTCTTTAGCTCGATTTTTAAAAGCATTATCTTGTAGTTCTTCAGCAACTGATCTTATGTTTGCAAATTGGCTTGAAGATTGTACTGTGTAACTATTTCATATGTCTCCAAAGAGAGGTACTTTTGGCTTAGATTGTCAGAAATAATGTTTCGTAAGGAAGACATGTGATTAAAGACTCAAATGAATCATATAGAAAACACTATCAATGATGGTCGAACAGTCAGGAGGAGAGTACTATACTCCCTGGGTTAGAACATTAGAAACCTACACCCAAGAAAGCATGGCCAAAACAGTAGAAAAAATCAAAGACGGGTTTAACTAGAATAAGTTTTTAGCTTGCATCTAACTTTGATGAAAACAGTTACAAGTTTAGGTAGAAAGAGGAGCTAGTGTCAGAGAGAAACATGAAGCAAAGTATTTGAGTCTCGTTCTGTTTGGCCTTTGCTGTGTTTCTTTTAAGTTCTGTTGCCATGCTAATGTTACTGTTGTCCTTCTCTCAAACTGCCTTCAGACATCTTCTCTCTACCTTTGTTTAGCGTAGGTTGGATGTACCTTTACAACTCACATGGACAAAAGTGTTGCAGCTTTAACAGTTTGGTTACTGGGAATTAAGCTAGAGCTTGCATATAGTTTATTAAAACTGGAAAAATTTGCAATAAGTTATTTGAATTTTTTGGGAAAGACTGCCGTTTGGGGTAGTTAACAGTAGCCTTTTCAGATAAGTAATAAATTTTTGGACTGGTTTTTGCTGAAGCAAACTGAAAGAGTAAATGGGTTTTTTCTTTCTTTATTTTTATTTGATGGTAAATGGAAATTATGCTTCTTTTTCAATCGTTTAGAATGGGTAGGTGGGAGTGGAGGTCAGGTAGTTAGAAGGATAGCTGAACAGAATCAGATGCAACTTCTTATAGGAAGGAACTAGGAAGCTAAAATTGCATTTGATAAAGTAGGATAACGTCATGTTATGCAAGGAAGGGGAAGTTTAGGTGTCAAGGGTCTTCGGTTCCCCAATAAAAGCTTGCTCTTTAAGTGGCTGTGAAGATTGAATGATACCGGGAAGGAACAATGTAAAGATTTAAAGGTTAAATACGGACTACAGAAGTATGGAGATACAACTGATATTACATGCTCCCATGGTATTGCAATGCGAAGCATATTGCTCCCTTCTGTGCCAATTTATGTGACACTTTCCTTTTTAGTCAGTCCCAAAAAGAATGACATATTTCTTCATTTAGTAACAACTTAACTCTAAACTCCCCATTTTACCATTAATGAGATGATTTATAGCCACAATTTTTTTTGGCTTGTTTTAAACCATAATTTTCAAGTCTTTCTTTCTTTCTTAAACTTCGTGCCAAGTCAAATACTATCACAAAAATTAGAATGGAGAGAGTATTAGTTTGTGGGATGAGTTCCAAGAGTATACCAGACCAAAAATGGGAGATGGAGGAAGAATTAATTTCTGGCAAGAGAAACGGTTTGGAGAGGATATTTCAGCTGCCTTATTCTCAGAGCTGTACAGTATGGTGCTGAAAATAAGCTTTAGTTTATGTTGGTGCTATTTATGTAGAGGATGGTGAATCGGTGAATCACTTACTGCTCATCAAATTTGTATAGTGCATGTTCCTCAATCTTTATGGGGTTCAATGGGTCTTGCAGAAAATGTAAGACTAGTTCTGCTTAGTTGGCAGAGTCAAAAAGTGGGAAAGGAGAAAAAAAGGAAGATCTGGAAGACCACTCATTTATGCATAATGCGGAATGTGGAATATTTGTCTTGAGAGAAACAGAAGATGTTTCGAGGGGAAGGAAGAGAACATCCCGCTTTTGAAAAATAGATGTATACAAATTCAAAGGTGCAATGCTGATTTTGCTATTAATGTTGATGCGATGCTGGAGTCTTGGGATCCTTACAGCTTCAGAGGATCCTTTTCCAGCAATTTTTTGTACTTTATTCTTTAACAAAATTTTACCGTTTATTGAAGAAAAGAAAAGATTTTCAAGATCATGATTAAAGGTGGAATGGTTATAATCCTGCTTCGTTGCATTGTTTCCGTTCTTCTGTAGTTGTCCAACCTATGTCAAAGAGGATGTGCTCATTTTATCATCTGTTGCTTTTAAGCCTGTCTTAAGTCTTGTTTTCTATTTTTTGCTCATCAAGATTTCTACAGTTCATACCTTGCTTTTTGTTTCTCAGGTATCTACTATGCACAGTGGGGTCTGTGTACATCAAATCCAAGGAGGCGCCTGCCAAGGATATTCTTAAAGATCTGGTTGAAATGTGCCGTGGTATACAACATCCTTTGCGTGGACTCTTCCTGAGGAGTTATCTTTCTCAAGTCAGCAAGGATAAATTGCCTGATATAGGTTCTGATTATGAAGGGTAAGGGTGTTACTCAGCTCCACAGTGGTTTACCATCAATTTTTAGTTATAAGAATCATGTGTCAGTGTCCAGTTTTATGGGTTTCGTTGACAATGTTCTAGCTGTGAGGTATAAGTGCTTGAGAGAGAAAAATACTATGCTAAAGTGTCAACCTGAAGACAGGAACACTGACTTGACTAAGCTAATTGGCAATGCCTGCAGTGTAACTATGTGTTAAGTTGACATTATTTAAATAAAGATGCTAGTAGATTACGTTGTTCATGGTAACCGGTTGTTGTTGTCTTACTGCCAAATTGATTAATTGAGGATTTCCTCGACTATGTCAACATAATATGATCTTAACTCAGAAGAAAGAAAAATAACAAAGAAAATAAAGTATCTTACCTTCATTTATTAAGCTTCTTTTATATGTAATTTCACCTTTATTATGAATATTATTGTTGGGTGCACTAATATCTTGTTGCCTCCCACAGAGATGCTGAAACTGTCGTGGATGCTGTAGAGTTTGTTCTCCAAAATTTCACAGAAATGAACAAACTCTGGGTTAGAATGCAACATCAGGTTGGTTGAAACATCTGTGGATGCTATAACATGCTCTCATGCTTTGACATGCATAGTACCACAATGCTTGCATGTCATGAAGGTAAATGTAAATCATGAGGGCAGAATTCGTGGTCATGCAGGTGTTTTAATGCTTGTGAATGATTCATACTCTTTGCTGATCATGAGTTGAGGCTAGCATCGGGCTTTCTCATCTGCAGGGACCTGCTCGTGAAAAGGAGAAACGAGAAAAAGAAAGGAGCGAGCTTCGTGATCTCGTATGAGCTGTTACTTCATCATGTTTACTAGCACCCAAATAAGCAATGGAAGTGCACACTCATGCGAGGATTTTCCTTTTTGCTTTTACTTATGGCAGGTTGGGAAGAACCTGCATGTTCTCAGTCAAATAGAAGGAATCGACCTGGAGATGTACAAAGAGACTGTGCTTCCAAGAATTTTAGAGCAGGTGATTGGTCTAGGAATGTAGTGGCCTTCCTTTAACTTTTTACAGTTTGTTTAAGCCATATGTGTAACTATTTTCTGACTCAAAATGCGTATGGGTTGCGTTTAGGTTGTCAACTGTAAAGATGAGATTGCACAGGGCTATTTGATGGATTGCATAATTCAAGTCTTCCCTGATGAATATCACTTACAAACTCTTGAAACATTATTGGGTGCTTGTCCGCAGCTTCAGGTGTGTTATTTTGTTGTTTCGTATCACAAGCTTTTCGTTAAATAGACCGGAAGTGTAGAAGGAAAGATGTCATGCCTGGTAGGATCCGAGGAGTGTGGGATTGGTTTACTATCTAAAACAATGTAATATATTATGCTAGCTATATCAGATGAAAGATTTGTTGTGATGGTTTATAAAGAGTATTGTTTGTTTACAGCGTTTCCACCTTATACTGAAGTTTATTGTCTTTTCTTATGGGCTTCTGATAAAATCTTTGATAATTTAGTCACCATTGATAAAGTCACACTGGTGATGTGAATTTGTGCGTCATTTTACAGTTTTAAGTATCAGCCATTAAATGCTTAACCTCTAGACTTCTAAACACCATTTCCTATGTCATTATTTCAGCCATCTGTTGATATCAAGATGGTGCTTGCTCGGCTGATGGAAAGGCTCTCAAACTATGCTGCTTTAAGTACAGAGGTAAGTAATACATTATAAACTTTCTGGAATCGGATTTTTTACATGTAGTTTCTAAATGTTTTCCTACTGCAGGTCTTACCAGAGTTTTTCCAAGTGGAAGCTTTTGCAAAACTAAATAATGCCATAGGGAAGGTAAACAAGATAACTACCCTCGAGTAAAATGCAATTCTTGTTTATGAAGGTGTGGAATGCTTAAAGGAAATATTCCCAGGCGTGGATTTTTTACCTCCAACATGTGAATATAAAGTGGAACTCACTGAACTTTAAAAGCTAGAATCAATTTATTTGACTAATTCAAAAATTAATAAGCCAAGAAATAGAAATTGACCATAGATCTGTGGATGTCACCGGAAAGTTAATTCATGGAGACGGTGCTTGTCACAATGGTAGAGCGGTAATCTTTTGATTTATGCATGCACAGATTCTGATTTTCTTCCAACTTTTGCCTCCCCAAACTTATGCTCTTTCCACTGATATGTAGAGGCTACCAAACCTTCCATGACATTCTTTCAACTTATTTCCTGTTTTCTGACTTGAGGGATTATGCATACATCTTTTTTCCAATATCAATGGTGGCTTTGACTTTTCAAGTAGTTCGGATATCATGCCCACCTCTCTGTTGTGCAGGTCATAGAAGCACAAGAAGACATGCCTATTGCTGGGGTTGTGACTTTGTATTCATCTCTTCTAACTTTTACTCTTCATGTCCACCCTGATCGTCTTGATTATGTGGATCAGATTTTGGTAGGTCAACTCTTATTCTTTCCCTTTTCTTTTTGTCTACATTAAAATACTTTTTGATAAGGTTCTTTATGTTATTTATGTTTGTTCTGGATTCCAGAATGAAGATTGCATGTGAAACAGTTTAGCCAAAAAAAAGGGAAGAAACAAATAGAAACAACATAAGGTTGACTAGAAGCTGTGTGCATTTAGATAACTTGCTTGCCTGCCTTGTGCATATGAAACCTGCACCTTACTAATGACCACTCTATTCTTCTCTTCAGGGTGCATGTGTTAAGAAACTTTCTGGTAAAGGAAAGCTTAAAGACAGTAAAGCAACAAAACAGATTGTGGCCCTTTTAAGTGCTCCACTGGAGAAGTATAAGGATATTGATACTGCATTAAAGCTGTCAAATTATCCTCATGTTATGGAGTACCTTGATGATGCAACTAGTAAAGAGATGGCTAATGTTTTAGTTCAAACTATTTTAAAAAGTAACACTTGCATCTCTACAGCTGAAAAGGTTAGTTCCTTTTAATTTTAATTTTTAAAATTTTTCTTTATGGGTAATATCTTTATTACTTCAAAATTACTGTCTGTCAGGTAGAGGCACTTTTTGAATTAATGAAAGGACTTATCAGAGATTTGGGTGAGAATCTTCATGATGAGGTGATTGGGGACTTCTCTGCTTATGCAATTAGTTTCCTCATGTCTCTCGACCTTCTTTCTGCTGTATTCTATGCGGCCAGGCTTTCTGAAATTTATTTTGCTAAATCAGTTTGCAGTTAAGCTTAAATGTCTTTAACCTCCCTTTTTCAGGTTGACGAAGAAGATTTCAAGGAAGAGCAGGACTCTGTTGCACGGCTTATTCAAATGCTTCACAATGACGATCCTGAAGAGATGCTTAAGGTAACGAATGTAGAGTGATACCTGTTTCTAGATTCTTTGCATATTCCTCTGAAGGCTAGCCTCTCTACTTATTATTGCTGGAAAAGTTTGTTATATCATGTACTTCATATAGTTTTGGGTTGAGTGTGGTTCAACTGTGTTATTTAAATCAAAACTTTTGTGATGCATATACTCTATTTCATTTTTCCCTTTTTTCAGTTTCCTTAACAACCATTATATGATTAATGAGACGGCACAACAAAGATGCCTTGAACTTTTTGCTTAGATCCATACCGCTAAGATGTCCAAGAGTATTTTTGCTCTGATCAGTACCACAAAGATGCCTAGAATTGTTTTTCTCTGTTCCAAAGTTGAATGACATGGTTTCATTGGCATGGCGTTGATTGAGAATACTTTTTTCTTTTATTCTTTTGGGGACTAAATGGTGTAAAAAGTAGGTTTCATATATCTTTCCAATTTCCATACTTTAGAATAATTGAACAGTAATTTACAAATGAAAAACATAGTGTCTTTTTCAGGACAGTGGTTGATGCCTTCTTGGGACATCACAAAGTATAACCAGGACTCCGCATTCGGGATAAAGTACCTTTTGTTGTCTCTGTTTCATCTCGTCTTTCTATGACATGCTCTCTCCAATATATATACCTAACTCGTGCGCACAACCAATCAGCTAAATAAGCATCCCTTACAACAGCAATCATTCAGCTTCCTAGTTAGCTTATGATGAGAGATGTAAACGAAGATGACTCTTGACCTAAGTTGCACCTAATGGGTTGGATATGTTCTATTGAATCCTTCTGATATTGATATAATGAGAAGCTTTTGCTTGTGCATCTACTGTTAGAAAAACATATAATGATGAAGTATCTGCCAATCCCACTTGTGGGATTAGAGTGGGACTGTTGTTGTTGATGAAGTACCTGCCAAAACGAGATAGCTTTTTTATTTTTATTTTTTTTATTTTTAAATTTAGAGATAACTTTTGCTTTTTGATGGTTCTGTTCGTTTTCATGGTTTCTTTTATCGATCCTTTTCTTTTTTGATAACATGAGGGATAAGTCGCCATCTCAAATTCTATCATGAGAATGCCAAAAGGCACGTAGGTAATTGAGTACAAGGTTGAAGACACTTTACATCCGATATTACAGCACGAGATACAACATCTGTGCTACTAATGTTCTCACATTCAACTCTACACCATCCTCAATGATGTCACAGTTGCTTGGTGCTTCTGCATCTATCCGAATGGAGATTGTCACAACAAGTGGTGTAGTAGCTGAAAGCCTTGCCTGACAAGTCTGCTATAAACAAGAACATAGCAAAAAAGCTAGATTTGCAATATGTATGGTCAGATCTAGGCTAGAACTGCCTCCAAGGGGTAGACAAATTAACATAAACCATGGAGATAGAGGGAAAAGAACTAAGACTCAAACAGATTAGAAACAAATGGAAACGCCAAAGAAAGGAGTTTATAAAGACAAAACTGCTTTGAATCCACTGAGAGCAGTTGTTTTATGGGGAGATGGTCTCTCTGAAAATCTCCTTGCTCTTTGCGGTTAATAAGGGAAATATGAAAAAAGAAATTGGAAATAATGTCAGTTAAATGAAACAGTAGCTGTAGAGATTGATATGACATGATTGACATGCCGATATGGAATAAAAATTCCAGGATAATTAAATCATATAAGGTCTGCCGTTTGTAAATTCAAGTGAAGATTGACATAAAAATTCTCATTAAGTTGAGAATGAAGTTTTCATTCCTCTAGTAAGTAGAAAAGCGTGATATTCTTATTTTCTTCTATATATTTGTTAGTGCAAAAAAAATGCAGTGCTACGTAGCTATGCAGCTATAAGGTTTATCTCTGGCTATAGCTGTTGGTTTCTTGTGTTTGAGTTCTTATATGGTTTACTAATTTGCTGATTTGCAGATAATTTCTACTGTGAAGAAGCATATTCTGACAGGAGGACCGAAGAGGCTTCCCTTTACAGTCCCTCCCCTTATTTTCAATTCTCTCAAGGTATAAATTCACCACTCAAGGACTACAAGAGGGCTGGAGTGATGAATGGCCCATGCTTCTTGTTCTTCAAAGAAATGATTTAAGTGGCAAAATTTTAGAATGTGCATTTTAAGATGATCCTTTCCCAATGCAACTGCTTGTTCAAAGGATTAAATAATAGAAAAAGGAAATCAACCCCCTCCCCCTTTTCTCAGGGAGAGAGTTTCCAGTGTCATACAGAACTGACTGTTCTGTTGAGCTACTGATGTTGTAATTTTCCTTCTTTTCCAGTTGGTTAGGCGACTGCAGAACCAAGATGAAAATGCTCCAGAGGAAGAGGCATCTGCTATGCCTAAGAAAATTTTTCAGATTTTAAATCAGGTAATATAGCTGAGTGGGTTTGTATGAGTTATTTGGTCAAATGTGATGCATTGCATTTCAAGCTCCAGACTAGAGCTATTATGGTTCAGTCAAAAGACCAAAAAAAAGATCAGCTTCCCGTCTCTTGTATCCCTTTTCTTTATATAGCCTCTCTTCCTTCATTTGCAATATTTCTGTGATACTTATGATTGCGCTGAGGCAAATTTTATTACTTATAAATTGCAACACACCGTATTCCAGATAATTGAGGCTCTCTCAAGTGTTCCAGTACCTGAACTAGCGTTGAGGTTGTACTTGGAGTGTGCTGAGGTACATGAATTTATCCATGGATTTGTGTACGATTGTGGAATCACAAATTCTAAAAAATATGGGTTTACTGACATGTAGTTGTGTTGCGCAGGCTGCCAATGACACTGACCTAGAGCCTATTGCCTACGAATTTTTCACTCAAGCATATATACTATACGAAGAAGAAATTTCGGTAGTATTTGCTCATTTTATCATTACTTTATCATGACTTCTGTTTTCTTGACTTCCTGGTATTTCGATATATCTACACTTATTGTGCATTTCATGCATGCTAGATTTTCCTAATTCCAGTTGAATGGTTTGATAGGACTCCAAAGCTCAGGTGACTGCAATACACTTAATAATAGGGACTCTTCAGAGAATGCATGTCTTTGGTGTTGAGAACAGGGACACATTAACGCATAAGGCCACAGGGGTAACTATTTTACTACCTTTTATCTTCTTATTCCTTATTTCAGCTTCGTCATTCTATGGTTGTAACTGCTTCCCCCTTCTTTTCTTGATATCATCCAGTACTCGGCAAAACTCCTGAAGAAGCCTGATCAGTGCAAAGCTGTCTACTCCTGTTCGCATCTTTTCTGGGTTGATGATCAGGACAGCATCAAGGATGGAGAGAGGTTCGTAACTCTGCCATGCACATGAGGGATGAAATTTACATTTGGCACCCTGCACGCTTACCGTGCCTCTCTTATTATGAACATTTATTAGCCTGAGTTTGTACCAGCATGAGATGTGGTTTATGTATTTGTGGGTCTTCCCTGACTGAGTTTTGCCCCAGTTCCGCTCCTTGAGTTCAAGCTTTTTTGTAACCTTTCCTGTTCTTCTTATGTGGTTGTTTCTTTTTCATTGATCCAGGGTTTTGCTTTGCTTAAAACGGGCTTTAAGAATTGCAAATGCTGCTCAACAAATGTCCAATGCAACCCGAGGCAGCAGTGGATCGGTCTTGCTCTTTATAGAGATCCTAAACAAGTAAAACAACACTATACATACATGTTTATTTCTCTTTCTTGGCGACGGTCTCTGTTTTTCAGGTCATTAATGATAGAAACACTTAATTGTTTGTATGATCTCAGGTATTTATATTTCTTTGAGAAGGGGGTGACACAGATCACTGTTGCATCCATCCAGAGCCTAATTGAGCTAATAACAACTGAAATGCAAAGTGAAAATACAACTTCGGATCCTGCTGCAGATGCTTTCCTTGCAAGCACATTACGATATATCCAGTTCCAGAAGGATAAAGGTGGAGCAGTTGGTGAGAAATATGAATCCATCAAGTCTTAGTTAAAAAGACATTTTCTTTCAAGGAGTTTGCATTCTTGATGTTACAGAAGCAGATTATTTTGTTTTCCAGTACAAATTCATTTTCGCCTTTTGATTTGTCTGTTAGTGGAGATTCTGCATTTTACAGCAGGCTAGCGGAAGAAACTGCAAATATCTGTATATCCTAACCATACGTGTCATGATTTTGATTGTCGTAACAATTTTTTCTCGTAGAGATCTGAGTAAATTAGAGGTTACATAATTCAGATCCAACTTGTGATGATAACTGGAATAAGTTTGTTTTGGAGTTGCATAGTCACATACTCACATGGCCTAGCCGTATGACATTTGATTTCCCTCTTCCCCATTCTATGTTAACGCCTCTCGCTGATATGTAGAAATTCATTACTATTAGTGTTATAACTTAAATTGGATAATCAACAGTATATTAGTGAGATTCAAACTCGTTAAACTCTTAATCATAGAGCTCAAGCTCTAATGCAAAGTAAATGCGGCACAATTTCGATATGTTGGTATATGTTTGATGCCTAAGTAGCTTTAAAAGAAAAACAAATTTTGATAAGACAATTTTGAAGACTAACATTTAAATGATGTGGTTTTTCAGCTTTGCACCAGAAATTTAAGTAAAACATTTTGACATTGAAGCAGGCAATAGATATGAAAAGTCTTTTTCATTGCTTTCTAATTATTCGAAGTTGGTCTGTCGGCAATAACATGAAAATGAAAGTCAAGAAATGCAATAAAACTGGCCAAACAATTTCCAAAGAAATTTCTTAGGCATTTTGATAATATTTGGTTGAAGTTTGATAATATATGTTTGCAGCTAAAGTTACACAAACTTTTACAATTACTCAGTTCATAGCACACTTTTGGACTTTGCACATGGAGTCATGGACTGCTAATCACGAAGTGTTGTTTATTGAATCAACTCATCATAAAAAAACAGAACATTCAAATATAAGAATCCTCTACCAGAGTAGATTTACATGGTACCAACAAAAGTAGAAAAGAAATGAAAAAACATGTCATCTTTAATTCTTATACGTTGAAAGCGTTCAATATTAACATCTTGCGTCTTGAGAAACAACCTTACAAGCTTTTGAACCAATTGCTAATACTCCAACTCCGCCATCTTTTGAGAATTCAAACTGTAAACCTTCACAAGACACCTGAAGATCTCGACATGTTATGTGAGAAGGTGTTGTATGATTGCTAATTTGAATCTTCCCATTTAGGCTTACGGAAAATTTTGTGGTCCGACCAGAAGCAAGATCACCAATAGCAGATGTACCAATCCAATATTCATATGGCTCGGGCAAAGCTGTAAAGGTTGAATCAATCGACGTTTTAGCTTTTCCATCTTGATTGAATTTACCTAACACATTAGCGCTCCAAAGAAGGGTATTGTCATAGGATATACTAGCGTTGAAGTCATCGTAATAGAAATTATAATTACTATTAGGGTTCTGAACTGAGAGAGTGAGGCTCCAACGGTCAGGATTTTGCAAAATGATCAAAGGGTGAATTGAAGGAGATAATAAAGAAAATGAAGAGCTTGAAACTGACTCAATTTGGAACTTGGGGTTTTGAAGCAATATAATATCCTCATTATGAAGATAGAACATGCGAAAAGCTAGAGTGATACCAAGTATTATAGCTAATCCAAATAATAAAATTTGTAACGCCAAATCGTACTTAGAAATTTTGTTGGAATCAATAGTGGTTGTACCCTCGGTATCAAATTTCTCCGATTGATTTCTCAGTTTGGTGGAATCAATAGTTGTAGTTTTCGAATTTTCCATTAAAGGATGTTAGACGAAAAGCTAGAAACGAATGTAACGAAATGGAAGGTGGTATATTAAGTAATGACTGACAAGAGATCAAACTTTGCTATACTTTTTTAGAGTTAAGGTGTGGGTGTATTTATAGAATACAAAATTTCATTATTCGAATAGAATTGGGTTATGTATGTGTGAATGGTAATCCTATACATGTAAGGAGAACTTTTTTTATCCTTAATATATTTGGTTTTGGAAAGGCGTAAACTGTTTGCTTTATGGAAAAGAAACGTTTTTCCTAGTTGTCCTCTACTTAGGTTTAATGTTTGGGAAGCAAACCAAATCGATATTAGTCGTTCAATATTTTTGAATATCTTTTTCGCTTGTTAGCGTGGGGAATATATTAACTACAATATTTAAATCAAAATGCATATTTCGAGGTTCATGTATAATTATAATCCAAGATGCCTTGTTAAATATAATTAGTAAGAATTTTGTTGGAGATTTAACTCCAATCATCCCAAACAATTTTTATTCAAATCAAAGAAGTATGCCAAAAAAGGAGTTGCCTAATGAAAGAAATTTCAACCAACATCTTCTATTGTTTAGTAAGAAAAAGAAAAAGGCCATTTATTTGAAGTTTTGAACCAATTTTCCAAAGTTAAATATATCAAGTGTGACAAATTCTCCTTTCACAGATATTACAACTTTGTGCATTTATTATATGGCTGTGGAAGAGAAAATCATTAATCTTTTGTTGCAAAATATAGCACATGAGCTTTTCTTGAGATTAAACAACTCAGTTCATAGCAAACTTTTGGGTCCAATTACGAGCCATTGATTCATATTTCTTCCTATCAGATTTGTACATATGAGCAATTTCTAGAACCAGTGGATCATCTGGATTTGGATCTGTTAATAGTGAACATATGGAAAGCAAAACCTGCATGTAGAAAGAGGTTGATTCGTCAAGTTGGAACACAGACAACAACATACCCGTGTGATCTCACAAGTGGGTCCGGGGAAGATGGGGTGTACGCAAACCTTATCAAGTCTAATACTCGTATATGTGAAAAAGGAGTTAGTGATTGAGAAGAGAAAAGAAGGCAAGTCGTTCCCTATTCGTCCGTAAAATACAAAAAGAAAAGAGTGTTTTTAGAAGAATTAACCTAAATAGTAGCCCACCTAACTGCTTAAACTAAACGTGTATAATATATGTACAGTTCATGTATGGTACGTGTATAACCTTGTATAATTTGTTTATATTTTATGTGAAAAAAAATAATGAATCTAGCTGGCTATTTATATAAAGAACTCATAAAGTTAAAGGAAATTTTGGCCTTGGGCTATTTTATTTTTACAATCTTTTCATTTAAACTATTTTTATTAGTTTAAATAGTATTGAATTTTAATCTAATGATTGTGATATATAAAGTCTCTTCTTAAAATTGTCAAGTCTGTTCTTGACAAACATGTCTTAACAGACATCTAAAGCATTACAAATACTTATTTATACCTCCAAAATAATACATATAATCATTGTTTCCTTCTCTTCGTGTAAAATTTTAAGTTTTTGCTACACTTAAATTTGGTTGGCGTTGTAAATTCTGTTAAGAAGTTCTGCCTTAAGCTCAGAACCCTCATATTGAGGGCATAAGTTCCATTACACTAACAAAACCTCAATTTTCTATTCTCGGCAATTTTATTTCCCAACATACATTTCTTGAGTCGAAAATAAACTCTTTAATCTTCACAAGGTAGGGATAAGATCTGCATATATTCTACTCTTATATTTCACTTGTGGGACCATACTGGATATGCTGTTGTTGTGATGGTTCCAAAGTCCCCAAACATGTTATCCTTGTAAAATAAACTGGTTACAAGTATATTGAAAAAAAAAAAACTTTTTGTCTTTTTGGTTGTCGATGAAATAATTAATTTTGCACCATGTCAGAAAAGTCATGAATCAGTAGATTATTAGTATTACATACTAAATAGGGAGAGGAAAGTAAGAGGCATATAAACAGTAAGCACCTTTGATATGGTGAGGGCAGGACTCCATTGATCCTTAAGAATGTCCAAACAAATATTTCCATTATTGTTTATATTTGGATGGAAAACTTTGGTCTTGAAAGCCACCTGCCAATATGAATATTATTTATAATATTTAACAAATGATATTACAGATTAAAATTCACAGCTTAAATAACTTTAAATTGAAAAAAAGAAGAAAAAAAGCATACCCTGGGAGGTTTGAAAGGGTAATCAGGGGGGAAATGGATGGCCACTTGGAAAACACCACCTGCATAAGGGCTGTCATTTGGACCAATAATGGTTGCTTGCCAATGGAACATATCCTGTGCCACAGGACCTGAAAATAAGAAACTATTGAAACTGGTATTTTTTTGACAAGATTAAAAGACTCATAAATAAATGTTGGATCTAAAATAAACGCATTAACATGATTTAGACTTAAACCTTATTAATTGGTATTATTTACTTACATAGATTTTTTTCTTCTATAGCCATACTTTTCGGTAGGTTTGCATGAATTTCAAAAAATTGTAGGTATTTTAAGACAATTCCCTTATATGTAATAATATGTCCACATTCACTTACCATATGGTTTCGCACCTAACTAGACCAGAATATCGATATCGCTCATTTTATTCTCAATGTGTTACTTGCATCTTTTGCCTAACGATATCATTTTTAACCTTGGGGCACGGAAAAAAATAACAATAATATATTCAGTATAGTTCAACAAATGCAGTTTGGGCAGAATAGTGTATACGCAGATATTACCCCTACCTCAAGATTTCAGAGAGGCTGTTTCTGATATACCCTCAGCCCGACATGGGGATAGTAATAAGAAGAAAAAACATAGTATTTGTATACCTGCACTGCATGAAGTAGGAGGGTCTCTTTGCAACTCCCTTAGTTCCTTGTGAATTCTCCTAGATGCCATTAATCCTACCCAATTCTTGGATGGAATTAAAAAGGGAAAAAATTCAAAATAATAAGAATTTACAACTTATGAATAGAAGAGTTCAACTTGATGAAAAATTTCAGTTTTGCAAATATATATACAGGGGCTTAGGAGAAGAGAATCATTTCTTTTTCAGTAATTATTCAGTGGTCACTCATTGGTATAGATTCTATGGCAGAAAGCATTTGTAAAAGAAACATGCACTTCTAAAATGGACGATAGATGATTTTTCAAACTTGTGAAGAACACAGAAAAAGATTATATTCTCCAGCTTAGCTTTTCTCAACTTCCCAAATAAATTTTTTTTTTAATTTTTTTTTTTTGGTTTCTCGCCGGGTGTATGGTACTTGCATTGGGGTTTAACTAATTGCGCCGAAAAGTCCCACATTGTGCATCTTAGCTTTTTTAACTTCCCATAATTTTCTTTTTTGGTTTCCCACCGGGTGTTTGTTACTCACATTGGGATCCGACTAAATCTGAATTCGCCCCTAAAAGTTCCACATTGGTGGATAAAGTACTCCGTAACAAAGGCGACTTCATACCCAGGGCTCGAACTCGAGACCTCTAGTTAAGGATGAAGGAATACCTACCATTCCATCACAACCCTTATTGGTCCAAATAAAGATTTTCAATTTGAAAAGAATAAAACTACGCAATAATTTCCAGTTCTTTCATTCTGTGTGATCTAATTGTAGAGATGCTTAATGTATATGTTCATGGTATTTCCCACTACAAGTGCTCATTAGAATGATATTCTTATCCTAAACTTCATGAATTAATCTTTTGGTTGGATACTTAAATCTTGTTTTATGAATGATTCAGACCAAATTTAAACTACACATTAGTAATACAGAATTATAATGCAAAGATTATTTATGCAGTGAATGATGAGTATGTATTTTAGAACATTTTTGGCTTTACTTACGCCACATGTTGCAAAAACACATATTCTTATTCCATATTTTTAATCCTTTCAGGGTAATACATTGATTTCCACATAAGTTATGTGTTACGCTTAATAATACAAACCAAATACTGCACTAATTATTTTTTTTTACGGCCAACAAAATGATGCATTCATTATGTGAAAATTATATTTTTTTACGCAAATCAACTAAAGTCAGATTCAAGATTTAAAGTTGATGGCCATAATTCAACTAGACATGATTCAAACAGGCTGTAACTATTTTGGCTAGGTAGTGGAGGTTTTGGATGGCTACTGTGATAGGCACTGTCCTTATTGTCAAGGTCAAGGGGAATGCAACACCCTGCAAAGCAATCTCCAACCATGAGGTTGGGATGTAGTCCATGGGTAGAGGGTTCGATTATACCAGTATTAAGACCAATGGTAGATTCTGGATGTTAATCTAATGGGTGCTCGACTGCCTTTAATTTTGGTAAACAAAATTTAAAACTTAAAACGAGAAAATTTTAATTAATATTATCAGTACAAAAGAAACGATAGGTTATTTTTGGACAATGAAAGCATACTTCATAAATCGTCACACCCAAAATTTCTTCATGTGTTTATTTTTTAATATTTTGACACCTCTTAATAAAATTTCTGACTCTGTTCCTGGTCACACCCACTTTATTCAAAATAACCTTCATGTGCATTCGCTTCGAAAATAATTACTCATTCTTTTATGAATCATAAAATTTTAGAATACTCAAGGAAGGAAAATAAATAGTGCATTTCTAGTTTAGAATTAGTCTAATTACAAATTTTAAGAATCAAAATCACAGTGCAAGATTAGTTTAATGAGAAAATTTTTATGTCTTTATATCCAAAAAAAAAAAGAGAAGTTTTAACATCGACGATATAGTTCCTCTTCAAATCTTTGATTGAATTGTTCATTATATGATCATTTCACTTATTACCCCCTACCCCCACCAACCTTTTCCCCAAAAAGAGCTCAATCTTTCAAAATCAATTGTCTGCTGATGAAGTAAAACAGAATAAATTCACATACTTCTTGAAAAGAAATAAGAAGCGGAAAAGACAAAAGGATGGATAAGGGATAGTGAATAAAAGTGGTTCAGTCGAGTTTGAATTGTCCGACGTAGAGCTAAGAGTGACCTTAACTTCTCTGAAAACCAAAGCAACCCAGCCCCAAGTTTTGTTTGTATGTGCTCATTGTCATTATATAGCAAATTTTTTAGAATTTCATATAAAATATATAGTCTCGGACTCCTAGACAATGTGTGCTTCAGCACCCACAGGGTTGAACGTGGATCCGCCCATGATTGGGGCTGAATCTTCTTCCTGGCTCTGCATGTTGGTTTTGGTGGTTGGGTTATTTTTCTTCTCCATTTTTGGTGTCTTGACTGATAGTGGAGTTGTTTTTCCCTGTCGTACACCCCTTTCCTTTTAAGCTAATTCCATCACCATTAGATTTTCGTGCATGAAGATATCTCATCATTTGAGGTCTTTGGGAAGCGACAACGTCAGTCAAATCAACAGAGGGGAAATGATGAGGGGAAGCAGGGGTCGTTGTGGTGTGGGAGGGTAAATCATAATGCGATATTAAATCGCTTATCCCTTGCCCAGTTGATAATAGCAATATTGATGTTAGAATTAGGCTCGTTAGTGGCCCCCACATATTAACTTGTATCAGAATTAGATGGTATCAAATTTGGATTGTATTTGTTAAGTAAACTTACCCGATGTGGGTGCGCTTTTTGCCTTGGGCCGTGTGTGTGACCGGAGATACGGGCGTGTTGAGAGGGTGCATGCCTTGTGTGTGCTTATTGTTTGGAACGGGCTGTAGCGTGTGTTTCTGGCATGTGCTATGTGTTAATGGCCCAGTCATTTGAAGCTTGGGCCTATTTGGCTTTAGTTGCCTGTCCCGTTGGTGGTTATTTTGACGAGGTCCATATGATTTTTGCTGGGCCTGTCTAGTTTGGCCCATCTGCTCCACAACCTTTGTGCCGCCCTGCTTCACAGCTCTTGAGTCACCCTCTTCAATACTGTCAAGGATGGAAAACTTACATGAATCCGGCGACCGCTTCTGCTTTTCGGCCTGCTATCCATTGCCTCTGGTTGTTTATATTTTTTCTGTTCTTTCGTTTTCCCTTGCCGTCTTGACCTCCGTGAGAATTTCATCACTTTCTAATCCTGGTCCCCTTGAGCATAGTGATTCACTGTCGAAGTCTCTACTATCTCGTGTGCCCCTATTGGCTTTTGATTTAGGCACTTCCTAAACAGATGACCTAGTTTCCCATACCTTTTACACAGAATACCCTGCGCCTCACACTCAATTGGTTGCATGTACTCCTCAATTAGCACCGTCGTTTTGAGGCTACCTCTATGGGTATTTGGATGCAGATCCGTTCATATCTGTCTCTTATCAGTTTTCAATATCTTGCCAACCCTCTTCCCTGTCGTAGAAGTCTGTAGGCAATTAGGGTAGCCGGATCCAAATGGCAATAGCTTGGATTTTAGACTCTGTTGGCACGAAGTTTGATTCTCAATTTCTAACTCACGATTAATCAATAGTTTTGAAACATGCCAAGTATTACACACGTAGTATTTGTCTGGACGCATAACTTTTTAATTATACCAGTCTTAACGTACGTTGTGCGTGTATATCATCACATAAATATCATATTAAAGATTATGTTCGAACTATAAAATATTATGTGTAGGCTCTGTAAATGATAACATTGGTCTTAAATATGTAACTCGAGGAAGGAAGAACCTTTGTCGCATAGAAGTCCTCAATCACCATTCAATTTAGTCACCTTAAACTTTATGTCAGTTTTATAACTTTATTACTTCAATCACAAGTTATCAAATTATTCCCTTTTAGTTTAGCAAAGATACATAGCCCTTAAATATTTAAGAGTCTTTGTGCAAATATTTTTGGAAAGATATACTCTAAATTTATTCGAAAAGAAACAAACATGATCAATGATACTTTTATTATGATGTAGGGTCGAGTTATGGGAAGGGGTCTAATTAAACGACACATTGCAAGTGTAAGGTTAAAAAAACCAGACTCTGGAATGTAAATACCAGATGTGACAATTGTTTGTGGATAATAGTACAAATGAGCCAATAGTGTAACGTTCAATGGCATGAATACATCCCAATTTTAATGGGTGGCATAGATGTGCCATTTCTTAAATCTTGATAAATATTTGAGCCTTTTTCCGTAACTCTAAATTGAAAATTGAACTTTTTGATCTTTTAAGGATATTTGAATAAGAGGTGCTCCTATAGCTCATAGAAGAAAAGATAAAATAAAAATGTGAAGCCTAAAAATGGCTCATCTTGAGTTAATATTTTACAGCAAGTTGTTATTTGTTAGGATGAACGCAAAAATAAAAAATAATTAATAACAACTCATTCAGGATATATTTTGTCTCTACTATTAATTCATCGTTGTTACGTCAAGTTAGCACTTTTATCGGTCTGAGTCATAATTTTATATTAAGATATTTTTCAACTTAAAAAATAATTCCTTTTATACGATGAATTTAGAAAAGAATTGAGTCAGTTTTTTTTGTCTAATAATTTGTTTCAGAAAATTAATAATTTGTTACTGAAGAAAATAATTTATATTTCCTTATTCAAATCTTAATATAAACTCCTCCCCAATTTTAAATATTTAACTATATTAATAATTGATCTACTAAGAGTTATATCTACAAAGGGTAGAAATAAAAATCTTTCTCTCATTTTACTTTTAAATCTTTGTTTTATAGAATCATTCGTGTTATTGACTTTTATCAACCATGCCTTTTCTGTATCTTTTATATATTTTAAATATTTTCTTATTTATTTATTTTTACTAATGAGTGTAATTTTTAAATATCATACAAAAAATAGATGAACAAAAAAATATTATTTAAGTAGGAGACTAAAAGTTATAAATGAATAAACGATATGTTTGGTTTTGACTTTACTTCTAGTTCCAACTATTTAAATAGATGACTCTAAAATTTGTATTCAGAATTAAATCATTGTGTTTCAACTAAATAAAATTTAATTACTTACTAAAATTGTGATGTTATTACAATTAAATAATGTGGAGCTTGAGGATCATGAGGAACTTGTGATCATGATTAAAATTAATTATAATAATTCCAGATGATTACTTTTCTCATGATTAAGGTTTTTTCATGTCGGATGGACAAATTTGATTATATTTAAAACTGTTACAAATTTGAAAAAATGTAGAATCATTTCCTTTCAACATAATTGTTCAGTTTCGAATGGGTCAGCTTTTGAAACATAAAAGTTAAAACTGTTAGAGAATTGTTTGTTTTATGTGTGAGTACCATAGTTTACTAATTTCATAATTAAATCATGGTGCGTGTGCTATGCACACATTTTTTGTTGAATTAATTTTTTTATCTAGCTAGGAAGGAAATATCTAAATTATTGTGGCAATAGTACATATAGACTTCAACAAAATTAGTCATATTTGGGGTGCAAGATGTGCCCTAAAAAGGCTGATAAAATTTTATTGCAAATTATATGATCGCATTGATCATTATGTGTCTCATAGATTAGACCATAATCTACATTTTCTTAGAGATTATTAAAACATAACTGTAAAGTTTATAATTGAACGTGCATTTCAGGCATAAACTTGAAGTGCGAGTAGTGATATGTTATTTTACTGATTCAAACAAAGCTCAGAGAGAAGTCTGCTAGGAGGATTGGAAGAGATATGTTATTTTAGTTTAATTGTTTTGTGGTTTTACCACATCTAATACTATTATTGATTTTAGACTTTTACTGTTGTTGATGAGTGTCCCTTTCAATTGGAGGTGGACACTATTCTTGATAGAATGGTCATATTTCTAGCAACCAAGTTTTGTTATAAGCAAGTTGTTTTCGTATAGATCAGTTACGTTAACGCTTAAATTTTTATGGATCACAAGCTGATGTGAAATTAAGGTTTGTCATATTTGGATATATTTACATATATTTAATGAATTTTTTAATACAAATATAAAATCTAAACAAAAATTATTATTTTTATCCGAACCCGTACCAACAGCTCTAGCTCCGCCAGACATGGTACTTATTTTATTGATTATGGGGTTTGATCTTGCCCAAAGCAACTAAGCAAGTAAATTAATATAATTAATCACAACTTAATATACTCCATATGCACGCATTAATACCTGAGCATTTGCAACTAATAATCTAATGATAAACAAACAAGAAATAGCAATACCAAATAAAAAAGAAATATAACGACCCAACAGGTCATTTCGAGCATTTGCATTTCGTTCGGCAGTTTGAGGGCATGAGTAGCTCCGTATGATGTATTATGACTTATGTGAATCATCGATTTTGGTTTTCAGGTTATTCAGAATCGATTTGGAAGAATGAATTTCATCGTTGAAGCTTTAAGTTGGGAGAATTGACCAAATTTGATTTTTTGATTAGAATTTGAATTTGGTTGAGAAAGTTGACATGATCGTTATGTGGATGTTTGCGAACTTAGTAGATGATTCGAGGTACTATATGGTGTGTTATGTGAGCTTATGAAGGATTTAGTTGAACTTCAGTACGGGATTATGGCAGTAATAGAGCATAAGTATTATGAGTTATCGAGTGTTTTTATTCTATGGCTTTGAGCCAAGTGGGGGAGTCTGATATCAAGGATTTGATTGCGTGGTGCTGAGTTACTTTGCCATCCTTGTTGTTTTGAGATTTTATATACATTGTATTGAGCCGTGGGCTATCTGTTGTGAAATTAATTGATTTCATTGTACCTTTAGAAAGGTTGTGGCCTACGGGCAATTTGTAAATACGAGTTGATTATGCTGTGTTGTTGTGATAATACTCGGTGTGAATTTGTGTGATTTGGGTTACATTTATGCGGCGTATATGGGTGGCATTCCACTGTTAATATTATGCGGGCATAAGGGTGGCATTTTACTGTTGTTATGTGTATTGGGATATTGTCTGAGCTGAGTGATAAGGGAGGCTATTAAATGGAGCGATAAGGAAGACTATTATAGGAGTGAATAAGGGTGGTTATAAGAGCGATAAGGGTGTCTATTGATATCGTTAGGGCAGAGGGATAAGGGAGGCTATTATAGGAGTGATAAGGGTGGCTATAAGAGCGATAAAGTTGCTATTGATATTGTCAAGGCGGAGGGATAAGGGAGGCTATTATAGGAGTAATAGGGGTGGCTATAGGAGAGATAAGGGTGGTTATTGTCAGGGATGATATATCATGATATGGGGTTATTCTGTTGGTAATTTTAATGTGATAATGTGGGGTTATGCGTTGGTAATTTTCATGTGCTGTTGTGATTTTTTTATGTTTATTTTTATATCTTGTGCAACTTGTCTTGTTGTTTTGGTAAACTTAAAAATAGTCTGATTTATGTTGAAATTGTGAGCCTGTGGCTATTGCCGAGCGGATTATGTTATTGGCACATGAACTGTCCGTGCAGATGGAATATGAAATGTGGGCACGAGGTGCTAGAGAAATATAATTATTATGTTATTGGCACATGAACTGTCCGTACAAATGTGATATAAAATGTGGGCACGAGGTGCCAGGGAAATATAATGATTATGTTATTGGCACGTGAACTGTCCGTGAAGATGTGATTTGAAATGTGGGCACGAGGTGCTGGGGAAATATAATGATTTTTATTATTGGCACGTGTGTTGCCCATGCAGTTATGATAGAAATATGGGCACGAGGTGCCATGGAAATATGAAAGTGGGCTGAGACTCGTGTTACGAAAATATAAAAGTGGGCTGAGCCTCATGTTTTATGATTATGAAAAGAGGTGTCACAAAGTGACTTTTATTTGAAAGAATTATATTCGAAAGATTTTATTTGAAAGAATTATATTCGAAAGATATTTATTTGAAAGAAGTATATTCGAAAGATATTTATTTGAAAGAATTATATGTGAAAGATTTATATTTGAAGGTCTTGATTAATTGGTTGTACTTGTGTTCCTCATTGGTTTGAGCAATAATTATGGTATTCTTGTTGCCTTACTATTTATACCACTGGTTGATTTTTGTTGTTATCCTTGCTAGTTGTTTTCCAGTACTATTTTACTGCTATATTGCACAGGTTATTTGATTAGTGAGTGTCTTGACTGTACCTCATCATTACTCCACCGAGGGTTAATCTTGATACTTACTGCGTACAGACTGCGGCATACTCATACTACACTTTTGCATATTTTTGTGCAAAGCCAGGTATTGGAGATATCGGACACGGACAAAGTTAGTGTGTTGATCACAAGGATTCAAGGTAGAGCTGCTTGGTCGTCGCAGTCTCTTGGAGTCTTTCCTTTTTATTGTACTGTCAACTTTTATTCGAACAGTATTGTATATTCGATCCTTGAGATCATTGCATGTATTCAGTTAGAGTTCGTGACTCAGTATTACCAGTCTTGGGAGGTGGTTATATTTATTTTTCGCTTTTGGTTTCGACACTTGTATTAAATTATATATTTCAAAAAAAAAAAGGCTCGAAATGTAATAGGAATTGGTTGTACTTGTGTTCCTCATTCATTTGAGCAATAATTATAGTATTCTTGTTGCCTTACTGTTTAAACTGGTTGATTTTTGTTGCTATCCTTGCTAGTTGTTTTCTAGTACTATTGTATACTGCTAGATTGCACAGGTTATTTGACTAGTGAGTGTCTTGATTGTACCTCGTCACTACTCCACCGAGGTTAGTCTTGATACTTACTTGGTATCGACTACGATGTACTCATACTAAACTTTTGTATATTTTTGTGCAGAGCCAGGTATTGAAAATATCGGATACGGACAGAGTTAGTGTGTTGATCACAAGGATTCAAGGTAGAGCTGCTTGGTCGTCGCAGTCCCTTGGAGTCTTTCCATTTTATTGTACTGTCAGCTCTTATTCGAACAGTATTGTATATTCGATCCTTGAGATCGTTGCATGTATTCAGTTAGAGTTCGTGACTCAGTATTACCAGTCTTGGGAGGTGGTTATATTTGTTTTCCTTTTTTGGTTTCAATACTTGTATTAGATTATATATTTCAAAAAACAAATGGCTCGAAATGTAATGGTAATTTGTTGTACTTGTGTTCCTCTTTCGTTTGGGCAATAATTATGGTATTCTTGTTGCCTTACTATTTATATCACTGGTTGATTTTTGTTGCTATCCTTGCTAGTTGTTTTCCGGTACTACTATATTGCATAGGTTATTTGACTAGTGAATGTCTTGACTGTACCTCGTCACTACTACACCGAGGTTAGTTTTGATACTTACTGAGTACTGATTGTGGTGTACTCATACTAAACTTTTGCATATTTTTGTGCAGAGCCAGGTATTAGAGATATCAAACACAGACAAATTTAGTGTGTTGATCGTAAGGATTCAAGGTAGAGCTGCTTGGTCGTCGCAGTCCCTTGGAGTCTTTCCATTTTATTGTACTATTGATTTCTTATTCGAACAGTATTGTATATTCGACCCTTAAGATCATTCCATGTATTTAGTTAGAGTTCGTGACTTAGTATTACCAGTATTTGGAGGTGGTTATATTTATTTTCCGCTTTTAGTTTCGACACTTGTATTAAATTATATGTTTAAAAAAAATGGCTTGAATTGTGATTATAGTCGACACTTGTATAATGGCATGCATTGTGATTATAATTCTTTCAAATAAATATCTTTCAAATAGAATTCTTTCCAAAAAATATCTTTAAGATATAATTCTTTCAAAACTATTTTTCGAATATATTTCTTTCAAAAATATCGTTCGAATATAATTCTTTCAAATAAATATCTTTTGATTATAATTCTTTCAGATAAAAGTTATTCTGTGACACCTCATTTCATAATCATAAAACACGGATCTCAGCCCACTTTTATATTTTTGTAATGCGGGTCTCAGCCCACTTTCATATTTTCGTAACACGGGTTTCAGCCCACTTTTATATTTTCACGGCACCTCGTGCCCATATTTCTATCACAACCGCACGAACAACTCACATGCCAAAATTTCAATATATAAGATCCACATAGACAACTCACATGCCAATAATAAAATCATCATTTACTCACGGCAACTCGTGCCCACATCTCATTTTACAACTGCACGGACAATTCACGTGCCAATATCATAATCATTATACACCCACGACACCGCGTACCTACATTTCATATCACAACCGCATGGACAACTCATGTGCCAATAACATATTCCGCCCGGCAGCATCCACAGGCTCACGATTCTAACATGTATCAGACTATTATCAAATTTACTGAATTAACAAAACAAGTTGCACAAGATATAAAAGTAATCACAAGGATATCACAATATCACATGAAAATCACCAGCACAATAACTCCACATCATCACATAACATCCCTGAGAATAGCCACCCTTATCTCTTCTATAGCTACCCTTATCACTCCTATAATAGCCTCCCTTATCCCTCCGCCCTGACAATAGCAATAGTCACCCTTATCGCTCCTATAGCTACCCTTATCACTCCTATAATAGTCTCCCTTATCGCTCTGTTTAATAGCCTCCTTGATCATTCCGCCCAGACAATATCCCAACACACATAACAACCGTGAAATGCCACCCTTATGCCCATATAATATCAACAGTGGGATGCCACCCTTATACATCGTATAATAGTAACCCAAATCACACAACAATTCACACAGAATATTATCACGACAACACAACATAATCAAGTCGTATTTACAAATTGCCCGTAGGCCACAACCTTTCTAAAGGTACAACGAAATCAAATAATTTCACAGCAAATAGCCCATGGCTCCACACAACGTATATAAAATCTCAAAATAACATCAAAGATGGAAAAGTAACTCAGCATAGGACAACGCCTTCTTTAATTCTAAATTTTAGATAAATATATTAATACCTCTTTTTAAACTTATTTAATTAATTATTTGCAGATGAATAATTTATAATGAAATTATCTCCAGAAAATGTCAACTCAACAAAAATACGGGATTCACATAAAAATCAAAGTGACAATCACACCAAATTATCATATAAAAATAAATTCGACAAACAAGAAATAAGGCATGACAAACAAAGGATTCAATAAGTGTCAACAATTTTCAATTGAATATATAAAAATGCATAAGCCTTTAAACCAATAAATTTTGCACATATAAGCCCGAGTACGTACTGGTCACCTCGTGTACACGGCTTTCACATTTCACAAAATGGCACATACGACTCAATGCTTATGTGGTATTCCCCCACTCAAGGTTAGGCAAGATACTTACCTTTTTGAAGTTACGCCGATATTCCAGAATAGCCTTCTTGAGTGAAATGACCTTCGGACGGCTCAAATCTAGCCAAATTAATTACATAACTTCATCAAAATTTATCAAAAATAATTTCGGATAATATAACGCCGACTTAAAATTTCACATTAAAAAGTCAATCCGAAAGTCAATACGGGGCCCGCATCTCAAAATCCGACAGAATTTTTATGAAATCTGAACACCCACTTCGATACGAGTTCAACCATACTAATTTTACCAAATTCCGACATCAATTCGAGCTTCAAATCTTTATTTTTTATTTTTGAAAGATTTTGCAAAAATCTCAATTTCTTCCATTAAATTCACAAATAAATGATGAATATAAATTCACAAATAGAACACTTACCCAAGTCAAATTCGTGAAGTACTCCTCCAAAATCTCCCAAAACCCGAGCTTCAAACCCCAAAATGAAATGAAAAAAAAGACCAATTTCGACCACTTAACATTCTGTCCAGATATTTACTCTTCGCGATCTCCAAACTCTTTCCAGACAGCCTGTAGTGTATCAACTATAACTTTTTTTTTATACAACTCCAAATTCCAAGAGGTTTATTTTTCTAAAATCTAGACATAAAGTACTACAGCTTTCATTTTTGGATCATCTCCAAATTCCTTATAGATTGCAAGATATAAGCTTCCAAAGTCGGGTCAGTGCAGCAGAATTTTCCTCTATGCGATCGCGAAAATCCTTCCGTAATCGCGATTCACAGGCCAATATTTCCCATTTTACTCTTTGCAATAGCGGCCAATTCTTCGCGTTCGCAATGCACACTGTTGTAGCCAAAAATCAGCAACTAAAAATGGCCTAGAAATGGTCTGAAACCACCCTGAAACTCACCCGAGCCACTCGAGACCCCCTTCGAATATACCAACAAGTCTCATAATATAGTATGGACTTACTCGAGGCCTCAAGTCATACATAACAACATCAAAACTACCTCGATCCTACGAATCACAACCCAGATTCAAGCCTATGAACTATGAACTTCCAACTTTTGAAATTGATGCCGATTTATATCAAAACAATTCCGATTGACTTCAAATTTTGCACGCAAGTCATAAATGACATTACAGACCTCTTCCAACTTCCAGAATCGGATTCTGACCCCGATATCGATAAAGTCAACTCCTGGTCAATCTTCTAAATTCCATTTTCTAACTTTCGCCAATTTACGTCGAAACGACCTATGAACCTCCGAATCAACATCTGATCGTGCTCCTAAGTCTAAAATCATCATACAGAGCTACGTTCAACTCTTTTCACTTAAGCTTTAGAAACAAGAGTTGTTCTTACAAACTGATCCTGAATCATCCGAAAACTAAAATCGACTACACATGCAAGTCATAATACACATCAAAAAGCTGCTCGGAACCTTAAGTCGCCGAACGAGACGCTAATTCACAAAATGACAAGTCAGGTCGTTACATTCTCCCCCTCTTAAATATACGTTCATCCTCGAACGTGCCAAGAATCTTTCGCGGGTGATTCTACGTCACCGCAAATTCAACATGGATCCGACAACGCCATCTTAGATGAAGATTATTTCTTTCATCCATACTTATAAACTTTAAAATCAAAATTCTTACACTCTGAACATTTTCAAAAGGCCTGTTTTTCACATCAACACACGGTATATGGGAATCATGGAATGATTGAGTTGTTATTGTGGAAGATGTAGTGCGCATGGAGTAGGACTTTGCTCGGTCTCGTTAAGGCAAGATTACTTCTGTGGGTGTTGTCGTGCTAATGGGGTCCAGGTCGTTCAACCCCTTTGATCGGTGCAATTGAGATTTGAGCGGAGTGGATAACTCTCGAAAAAGTTCTAAGGGATTCAAGATTTGTACGTATCAATTGAGAATTTTACGGATTGGTATATGGCTAGAAACTGAGATTTACATTGGATGGTGTCGGGACTCGCGGTATTTCTATATTATTATGGATTCTGCATTTCAATGTCAGGAAGGTGAAGGAAAAGACTTTAGGATCTCAAAAGGTTTCTTTAGAGTGGGTGTCTCGGTTGTGGTACTTTTGGGGTGCTTAAGGGGGAATACGACGGCTTATGGGCCTTAGGGCGGTGTGATTTATTCTAGGATCTCGTGAGATGAGTTTTGGTTAAGGATCATGGCGTTCTGTCAAGGAGAAGTGTCACCTTGAGGGTAATTCAGAAGGAACTCGGAGAAATAGAATAGTTTGATAGTAGGTTGGATTAACACGGTTATGGGTATGATCGGCTCTTTGGGTACTCATGATGTAGTGAGTTTCTACAGGTGTTTTGTGGTGATACTCTTGGGTTTGGCGACCTGCGTGGCTTGGTTGAGCTAGAGAGATTCAGTTTTGTCGGCTTGATTATGTGTAAATGGGCTTCGAAGACTTCTCGATGGTTTCTACCATGGTTTGAGATGGATTTTTCCTACCGGCGTGAGGAACATGTTGCGTATTGAGATTTTCTCTTGGATGAAATCAAATGGAAGGTTTCTGACTGATCGGGTATGTATTCTGCTTGTGACTCAGAGTTGATTATGAGATTCTTGTACTCTTCCCATGATGGCATGATTGATGTAGTGTGTTGTGTGGGATTAAGATTTGCGTGTGCAAGGTCACAGTCTAGTTTTGAAGGGAAGGTAATGAATTCTTGCAAAAAACATGGATGGTTTCAGATGACTAGGTGAATGATATCACTACTTGGTCTTGCTTGAGAAGGGTTCACATTTCAGAAGGCGCATTGTGTTTTTACTTGCGGATGCTTCATTGGTATTGCAGCACTCGCCCGGTTGATCGACTGCTGATATTTAGATTTTGCTATGTGGCACGGAAGAATTATGGAAGAATCCCTCATGAGATGATTGTGTATGGGAGATGTGTTAGAAATTCGGGCAGTGGAATTGGGAGCAGATATGGTGATTCGTGTGTTCTATGAATTTGTAGACTAGGAGTTCTTAGAAGCAGATTGTTTCATGGTTATGGACTGTGAAGTTGTGGCCAAAGCTAGCCAAATGATAGTATGTGTTATGGTTCAGTCATTGTAGACTTTCGGAAGGTTATTTATCTATTTGTGGGTGACCAGAGTTGATTTGAGGCCCACTTGTAGGCCCAATGAGGATGTGTATTCTACACCGAGTCGGATTGGTTGACTCTGTACTGCTACTGTTGAGGGATGTGCCATTCGATCAGAGTTGAGTGCATTCGTGTTCTGATATGTTCTATGAGTTACCCTTCTATGCCACGAGGGGTTGTGATTCATTGGTTATATGCACACATGGTGCGATTCTATTTGGGGCTTATAGCGGAATTTAATCGAGATGGGTATTAGGGTGTGGAATGAGAAATTACGCATTGGTTATGTTCTTTCCGGCCTACGGTATTGTGTTATTTGTTTCTCCATGGTTATGGTCATGCATCTTGGGTACTTGATGTCGAATTGCGTGTGGTTTTTGATTTCGGGCATGGTGGCTTGAGGTATTTCATATGGACCAGTGTTTGGATGGGGTCACGTATTGCAGCGGAGTTATGTTAAGATATGATCCTTTGTGTTAGAATCGTGTGTCTTGGTTCTACTATGTAAGATGGGTTTGTAACATTGTGGTTGTGGTGGTACTTTTTGAGCTTGCGGGGAAGTTCTCTTATTGGAGTCTTTTTCTATGTTTGAGTACATTTGGATTGTTGCGTATTGGTACACGGATTGCACGGTTTGTGGATATGGGTATATTTGTGTGGCATGTCAGTAGAGTAGCTTGTACTTGATAATATAAGGTCATTGGACCTAGAATGGGTGCTATCGGATCTGATTGCAGTATATTTGGAAGGATAATGTTGCTAATTGGCTTAGAAATGGGCTATAGTTCTTGTCGAAGGAGAGAGAGCTCCATGACTTGTTGATCTGATAAATAGTTATGGGTTCTGTGTGTTTCTTTCATCATCGGTAGTGTACGAAGGTTTTAGAACGAGGTTTTGTTTGATACGATGTTATTACCGGTATTAGGTTGCTTTGAGCAGCTACTGTGATCGAAAATTTTTCTACGAGTATGTGATTCGTGTAGTATGTCATGTGAATAACATCTCTTGAGTTATGGTTATGGTTTGATACAACCTGCTCAGAATTATACAGTATGTAGATGTGAGGTTGGGGTCTTGTAAGAATTCCGAATGTGGGAAACTGGATTTATGTGATTTACGGGCTAAGGTTGAAGTAATGATCTTTAGTATGTTGTGTTGTCGGGCCTATATGGAATAGGGTGACGTGGGATCACCCCCGGGTATGTGTATGGTAAGGTTACATGACGATTTGATGGCTTTGGAACGACTCTTGGCACGTTCAAGGACGAACGTATGTTTAAGTGGGGGAGGATGTAACGACCCGACCGGTTGTTTCGAGCATTTGCACTTTGCTCAGCAGTTTGAGGACATGAGTAGCTCCATATGATGTATTATGACTTATGTGAATCGTCGGTTTTGGTTTTCAGGTTATTTGGAATCGATTTGGAAGAATGAATTTCATTGTTGAAGCTTTAAGTTGGGAGAGTTGACCAAGTTTGATTTTTTAATTTGACCCCAGAGTAGAGTTTTGATGGTTCCGTTAGGTCTGGATGGTGATTTTGGCCTCGGGCGTATGTCCGGATTTGCATTTGGATATTTCTAGAAGGATTCAGCACTAATTGGCGAAAGTTGGAAATTTGAAGGTTTGAAAAGTTCATAAGTTTGACCGAGAGTTGACTTTGATGATATCGGATTTGGATTGTGATTCCATGAATTGGAATAGCTTCGTTATGTCATTTGGGACTTGTGTGCAAAATTTGAGTTCATTCCGAGTTGATTTGATATGTTTTATCGCGAGTTTTGGAAGTTGAAAGTTCTAGAGTTCATTAAGTTCGATTTGAGGTGCGATTCGTCATCTTGATATTGTTATGCGTGATTTGAGGCCTTGAGTAGGTCCATGTTATATTTTGGGACTTGTTGGTGTATTCGGACGGGATCCCCAGGGGCTCGAGTGAGTTTCAAACGAGGTTCAGACCATTACATCGTATGTCGCATTTGGCTAAGGCTGCTGGTTTTGGTGTGGCTGCATCTGCGGACAATTGGTCGCAGAAGCAACGTCGCAGATGCTGGGTCTTCTTCGTAGAAGCAAGGTGAGACCTGGGCAAGGAAGATCACAGAAGTGGAAATTGAGGCGCATCTGCGGCCCCGCAGAAGCGATGGTCTTGGGCGTAGAAGCAAGATTGAGCGCAGAAGCGTGTTTGGCTTCGCACCTGCGGTTGTGCATAAGCGGATGGAGTTCCGCAGGTGCGAGGGGTTAGCTGGCTACTAAAGTCCGCAGAAGCGGATCTCGTGTCGCAAAAACGACAATGCAGAAGCGGCTCATGTGTCCGCAAAAGCGGAAAGGACTGGGCAGAAGCTTTTAAATCGAAGGTTTGGTCGTTTTGTTCATATTAGGAGCTATAGACCTCGTATTGAGGTGATTCTTGAAGAAATTTTCACCATGTGACTTGGAGTAAGCATTATTGATTCACTTATGATTATATTTCGTGATTTTATTTTCGTTTTGGTAAATGGATCATGGATTTTAAGGAGAAATTGGGGGTTTTAGCCTAGAGTTTCATAGAGTGAGTTTTTGAGTTTTGAATATCGATTTGGAGTCGGATTTGAATAAAACTAGTATGGTTGGACTCGTAATTGAATGGGTTGTCGGATTTTGTGAGTTTTGCCGGGTTCTGATGCGCAGGCCCGGGTTTTATTTTTTGTTAATTTTGGGCTTTTGAGTAAAGATTCGACCTCTATCAATTGGAATTGTTTTCCTAGACTTTATTGATGTATTTGAGTTGCTTTTGGTTAGTTTCGAGCCGTTCGGAGGCTTGGTATGCGCGAGATGGCATTGTTGGAGCATCGCCTGGCTTGCTCGGTATTGGATTTGGCTTGTTCAAGGTAAGTAACACTTCTAAATTTGGTGCTGAGGGTATGAAACCACGAATTGCATGTTATGTGATTGATGTTAAGGTGACGTGCATGCTAGGTGACGAGCGTGTGGGGTGCACCTTGTAAATTGTGATTTAGTCGATTCCATGGAACCGTCTAGCTATCTTCTCTGGATATTTTCACTGTACTCTATGTGTTAGAATACCTGAGCTGTAATTCATGCTAGAAATCATGCTTAGACATATGTTGGTATTATTGGGACCCACTGAGATCATTTCTTCTGTTGAATTATATGTTTAAATTGAAGTTTCATACTCAGTCATGTTTATTCATTGCATATCATATCTCAATCTTTGTTGCTATTTATTGATACATCATATCATTATTTTTGGGCTAGTTTCATGACATTGTGAGCCCGAGAGACTAGAGAGTTTGATGACTGAGTGCCTGTTTGTGAGTGATATTTATGGGATCGGGCTGCACGCTGCAACATGTTTTATTGATTTATGCCTGGATCTGGCTTATTATAGCGATTGGGCTGAAGGAGCCCCTCCGGAGTCTGTACACACCCCTAGTGAGTGCAGTTGATTTATATTGAGAATGGATCCTCCATGGGTATGGATCTTGACCGAATATATATATACATGAGTGACTGAGCATGTCGAGTGATTGAGCATAATGAGTGAAAACTGTGAGGCAGTGAGATTGAGTACTCTGAAAGTGTGAGTATATGAGTTCTTCATTGAGATACATTGCATTTGACATACGTACTTGAGATACATGCATAGAGATGCATTTCTTTCTGCTACCTAGTTTTGGTGACATTCATGATTTTACCTGCATAGTGACATGTAGGCATAGAGATGTACTTTTCTCATGCTATCTGAAAAAAATGATACATCTTTATTATTGTTGAAAAGTTTGGGGAAAATCATAGTTTTATAAACCTACTCATATCTTGGTGATTTTGGTAAAAGAAAATTGGGTTTTCACTGATATACTTGAAAATCATGCCTATTTTTCCGGAACTGCGAACGAGTTGAACATCCTATAGCTGAATATGTTTCTTGTACCATTATTATTATGTTGTTAGGAACTGTTGTTGGCTATTGATGTTGGACTCTGACCTCTGCTCCAGCTCGTCACTACTTTCAGCTTAAGGTTAGGTTTATTATTTATTGAGTACATGGGTTTAGTTGTACTCATACTACACTTCTGCACCTTGTGTGCAGATGTTGGATGCTGATGTTGCTGTGTTCGACGAGAGCTGGATTTGAAGATATACCTGCGTTCCGGTTATAGCTGCCTCTTGTTCATGGTGGCTCTAGACTTATGAAAGATCTGTTCATGTATATTTCAAACATATGATGTACTTTATTTCATACCAGCTTTGTAAATTCTAAATCTTAGACGCTCATGATTTGTTCTACCAGTTCTTGAGAAATGTATAAGATGCAGATATTTTCTTTACTTAATTGTCTTATTAAATTTTATTGGAATTGGATAGTTATTAATTCGCTTACCTAGCAAATTGAATTAGGTGTCATCACGACTAATTGAATTTTGGGTCGTGACAAGAGAACTTATTATTTACCAAGCTGAATTTGACGTGAGAGATTCAGGGGTCTGTACTCTTTAGATGAAAGCTTAATAACAAGATTGAGGCTGCTTTATACCCTCACAAAAGGGGCCGGTAAGAAAGAAAAACTGAAAGTGGTAAAACACCTAAATTCTAACTCCCTTAATGCTAAACGTTAAATAGGAATATATATATATATATATATATATATATATCATTATTTTGTTAAATCAAAAACCAAACAGAAAACCAAATTTTTTAAAATCTCAATCAGAAACCATCTAAATTAAGCAAAAGAAATTGGTTCGTTTGATTCTTGGTTTTAATCCGAATATTGCACACCCCTATCAGTAATAGAATTCACAATTAAATATTTATAAATATTAAATTAAAGTCTTAATACTTATGCAGGATTTCGGCAAAAGCCCCACATGAACCCAACCCATATTATCTATATCTATATGTACAATAATCTGTGGGGAATAAACGAGCGACGTGGCACCGCTTCACATGCCAGGGAATGTATTTATCTTTTATCTCATTTTTTTGGGTTTTCTTCTCTCATTTTAATACAGTATTACATTTGCAATCAATTCTGGGTATTGATTGAAAAAAATATCTTTGAGGAGGGATTTGTTTTATGATTTTGAGAAGGGAAGAAGTTGTTGACAGGCTTGGGAGGAAGAATGAAGCAGAGGCTGATTTATTATTGTTTTATGATTTATTATTTCTTTCTACTTTTTTTTATTTCTAATTAGGCACTCTCCAACCCTTGCCTCCATTTTTTCCTCCAAAATAGAGTAGAGTTACTCTAACATTTACTCCATTTTTTACTCCAAAAAAAATATATTTCATTTTATATACTTCTCTCTTCAATATTATATTATTATTATTTATTTAAATTTTATTTTCTTATTTATATTAAAGAAATTCTATCTATTTTTTCTTTTTTACATATTCATCACATATAATTTAATATAAAATTATTTTATACCATAAACTTTTAAATAATATAATTTGTAAGCAAATAGCATAGATTATATATATTAACGGATAATACAAATAAAAATAAAATCATTGAGATACAAGATAATTAAATACATATTACATTATGGTAAAATTCGGATTAAATATTACATAAATATTCACCTCTAGTATGCTCCCATAAATGATCTATTATGCGACTGAGACAAAAAAAAGAAGTTTTGACTGTTCAGAAGGAGAACTAAGACTAAAAATTGAAATAAGAAAATAAAATTTTAATGATCGATGTGGATTCTATTGTCGATCCGACTCGTTGTGAATTTTTGCAACAAGAACAACAACGAATAATGTATAAAAGAAGTCAACAGTTTTTCACACTCACAACCACAACAATCCTCGGCACTATTCACTCAATACTATAATGATTTTGTTGTATCTGAAAACGATATAGGTCCAGACTAAGTTATTATGCTATTTACCGTAGTTTCAATTTTTATGTATTTTAATTTAATGTATTTTCAATTTTCATGTATTTCCAATTTTAATGTATTTTCATTTAATGTATTTTCAATTTTTATTTTTCAAGTTTAGCAACATCTAATATTTTATATTCGCACCTTACAATTTTAACAATATCTAATATTTTATATTTGCATCATTCATTTTTTGAGACGATTATATATTTTTTGTACAATTATAATTATAATAAAATTAACTTATAATTTTACATAAAAATAACAAATGCACGAAAATTAATTTATCAAAATTATACGCAAAAGTTATGATGTAAAATTAATATTATAAAGATATTATATAAACATAATAAGGTGTATGTAAAGAGATAAATTAAAATAGTTAAATAATAAAATATAGTACTAAAGTAAGGATGAATAGTAATGGAAGAGATGAATAGGAGTAAATTTCATGGATGGTCATTCAACTTTGTGTCCATTACGCAAAAGTTATTTTTTCTTCTTTTGTTACGTAAAAATCATTCAACTTTTTGTTCATTATCCAAAAGTCACTTTTCTTTCTTTGGTTACACAAAAATTATTTTACCTTGCGCTATTTATCACAAAAGTCATCTTGGCCATATTTTCTAATACATGTACTTGAAAAGTCTATTATGTCCTTGACATTATAAATTCTCTCATTTATGTATACTATATTTTATATTATATACTATACAATATATTTTTACCTAGGTATTTTATTTATAATTAAAATAACTTCAAATTATTTTATTTATTTTTATAATATATCCATACATTTAATTTTTCCATGCACTCAATTTGTTTAATCATATTCAAACATGAACATGTTTTAAATATAAAAATAATAAAAATTATTTATTTTTTAATATTTATTTAAAATAATAAAAACAGATTTGTTTAACACATGATAATTTTTTTATAGTCAATAAAAATTCTAATAAAAATTTCAAATATATTTGTGTTTAATATTAAGTTTTTTAAAGCTTTATCCGTTAATATTATTTATTTGAAAGTATGAATCTGATGTGTCATTTTGTTGAATGTGGGTATTTTATTTATTAAATTAATGGGTATAGCTTGGCTGATAAATCAATGAGCTTTTTTTTTTTTTTTTTTTTTTTTTTTTTTTTTTTTTTGTAAATTTTCACTAAACATATTTCATTGAGCATAATTAAGAACGTGAACTTGAGATTTGTTCACGGAATGTTACTGACAAATTTAATAATGCTACTTATATATCTTAAAAATTAATATTAAGAAAAAATAAATGTACGAATATATTATAAAAATAATAAATAAAATAATATTAAGTTATTTTAATTATACGTAAAATATCTAGGTAAAAGTATATTATATGGCATATAATATAGAAGGTATAACATAAATGGAAGGCTTTATAATGTCAAGGGCATAATAGACTTTTTATGTAAAATATTTGTAAGATATGGTCAAAGTAATTGTGATAACTGGAGCATAGTAAAATGATTTTTGTGTAACAAAAGAAAGAAAAGTGGCTTTTGAGTAATGAACACAAAGTTGAATAACTTTTACGTAACAAAAGAAGGAAAAATAACTTTTTTGAATAATGAACACATAGTTAAATGATCACCCATAAAATTTTCTCAGATAAATAGTGTCACTCCAAATTTAGAGTAACACTGTTCATGCCCCATCTTGGGGGCAAAAATGGAGAGCATTGGAGCCACGTTTGGCAAAAAAATGACTGCATTATGGAAAAATGTGATAGGGTTGGAGATGCTCTTAATTCCTTCTTATTTCATTTTCATCTTTTTGTTTTATTTTTCATATACATACTTTTTCTTTACCTTAATTATTTTAAGAATCCCAAAAAGTTACACTTTATAACTTTTGCTCCTTTTTTATATCAAATTAAATTTATAAATTTATATCATTATACCTTTTTGTTAATATCATTTGTAGGATTGTGCAGTGACCAGGTTCCACATAAATTTGGTCATAAATGGATAATGCAAGAGTTATCTCTTTCTAGAAGGAATTGAGTGGAAGGCATGGTTGTCCACCAGAAATGTGAAGCTCCTACCATTTATCCCAATTTTTTGTCTTTACATTATCGCTTTTATGGGTATTGCTCAAAAGTTTTGGCAAGCTAAGATTATGGAATTATAAATTAGGAGCGCTATTTATTTAACTTTGAAAATGAGGTAGCAAGCTTAATTAACCCCGATGTGCATTTGAAAGGTTTTTAGTAAAAATTGTACGGAGCTTCCTATTTAGTCGCACCCATTTAATTTATATTTACTTTTTAATTTTTTTTAAATTTTTACTCACTTTTTAAACAATTTCAGGCCTCTTTTTCCTCCTCTTTCTCCTCCTCCTCCTCCTCCTCCTCCTCCTTCTTCTTCTTCTCCTTCTTCTTCTTCTTCTTCTTCTTCTTCTTCTTCTTTCTTCTTCTGCTCCTTCTTCTTCGGGAGACAATGATTTTATATGGTGATTGTGAACATATTTTAATGTAATTTATGATATTTTACAATGGTGAGTTGGTATAACGCTTTATTTTTTACTATTGCTTAGGGTTTCTTCTTCTTCTTCTTCTTCTTCTTCTTAATTGCAAAATGGGTTCATTAGATTTATTGTTGTTTGAACAAATTGATTATTGAGGTTTGTTCCTGATGATATTTGGAGGTTATATTTCAAATTTGGGTTCATTTGGAGTAGATTTAGATATTAAATCGTATATTGGATTGTTATAATTCGAAGAACAAATTTCTGTATCTGGACAATTTGCACTTCAGGCCTATTTGGCCTTAAGTGCATAAAAACGTTGGTTGCACTTAAGATCTTTTGGCCTTAAGTGCATCCGAAGTCCAATTTTTTACTTCAGACTTATTGGTCATAAGTATAGCAAAATGTTTGTTGCACTTCAGACCTTTTGGCCTTAAGTGCATCTGAAGTGCAATTTTTCACTTCAAATTTATTGGCATTAAGTGCACGAAACCATTGGTTACACTTCATACCTATTTAGCCCTAAGGAATCTCAAGTGTAAATTTTCACTTCAAACTTATTAGCCTCAAGTGAATGAAAACGTTTGTTGCACTTCAGACTTTTTGGCCTTAAGTGCATCTGAAATGCAATTTTTCACTTCAGACTTATTGGCCTTAAGTGCATGTGAAGTGCAATTTTTCACTTGAGACTTATTAGCCTTGAGTGCATGAAACCATTTGTTGCACTTCAGACCTATTTGGCCTTAAGTGCATTTGAAGTGTAATTTTTTCCCTTCAGACTGATTTTTTTTAACTTCAGACCCGATAAGTTTGAAGTTGATCGTAAAATGAGCACGCTTGCAATTTTTTTAAAAAGTGAATATAAGTTTAATTGTGACTCTAAAATCGGGTATAGATACAAAAGCTCCAATTTTTTAATACTTCAAGGTTATGGATTGTTTTATTTTACGCTACTTTACTCTTCTCGGAAGTAATACTCTTATATATACTGTCAATTATAGACAGGCCCATTGGTATGGTGTTCACAAAAGCTGCCAAGACAGCACCTCTTCCTTTTAGATTTTTTAAATAATAAAAACTTATGAAAGAATTAAAGTAAACTCACAAATGGAAGGAAAGTAAAATACTATACAAATAAAGAACTTTCTTAGAATTTGTTAGCCATCTGCATATAAAGAGATCAATTTTCCCCTCAAATTTTAGAACTCCCCAGTGATATTAGAGCAAAATATAAACCTAACTGTTACTGATAAAATAGTTTGAAACTTGAAATATTGTCTATTCGGATTTAAAAATCAAAATATTGATTAAAATGGGACTATTTAGATTTTTATAACTGCTGCGAAGCGCAAATAAATTCACTAGTTATATTATAAATTCGCCCCTGAAAGTCTGAAACCAAACGTTGTATTAATTAATACTTGATTTTATGTTGAGATTGTTTTGCTAATTATACCAACCAAACAATACCTAAGAAAAAGGTTCTAAAAGATTATCAGTAAAAGACTGCCGTATATCAAATAAACTCTTACTGCCACCTTTCTCTGTCAATTTTAATTTCGGTTTTCAAATATGCTTTTCATTGACCACAAAGCTGAATCTCCAATGTGACTTTTGGAGGAATTCCAGATCACTTGATGTTAACGTGTAACTACTTTACCAATTGAAATGAACATACTATCACATGACACATGCATTGCACTATCCTCTTAGGTAAAGAGGATAAATAGATCTCAAGACTTATTCAATTTTTTACTTCTAATTTTAAAAACATGTTAGTAAGACACTCCGTAATAGTTGGTCTTACACGTTTCATGGCGACGAGATGTGAAGTGTAAGTGGTGATGATCATCCTAGCGGGGCAATTGTTTGATCAAAAAGTATAACTTTCGGTTAAAATTATTGTATTTATGTAATAATGGGTTAAATCTAGTTAATGATAATATTTCTAAATGTGAATTCTTAACATGTGGATAATGTGGAACGGATCTGATGGGAGACTGACAATAACATGCATTAAATATTCCAAAAGGTATGAGAAATAATGGAGGAGTAACTAGCAATAAATAAAAATTAATGATATTTAAGTAAAAAGGAGAACTGGTTCATCCAATAATGAATGAACTGGATAATTATTCTACCTGACAATGATGAGTGACAGATAAATCCTAGAATGTTCGAATATATGAACAAGAATCTTGATGAAAAGGTAATCTTCGTATCTTTAACAAGATAGAGAATCTTTATCAAAAGTCAGTTCTTATCCAGTGAATATCTCATGCCCCCTTTTCTTATCTTTTTTCCTCTTTATATGTGACATCTCCATAAAAAACCCTAATAGTACATAGTACATGTGCCCAGAATATTCTTTAAAATATTTTCTCTATTATATTATTCTAAAAACTAGCCGTTACAGCGCTTTCCACAGTGCTTGAGCTCGATCATTGTTTACATCCCGACCACGAGCTTCGCCATTTCCTGTTCGACCTCGACTGACTCTTCCCTCGATACTACCTCGCCCTAAATGCTCGACGATAAATTTTGACCTATACAGTTAGTCCCTCCGCTTATTTAGGCCGTCCTCATATGACCTCGATGAGCGGATCTTGTTGGTTATGGTCGAGAAGAGTGGACAAGTGGGTCCGGCAGTTAAGTTTGGGACGAACTGGCAACATGGCCTTTCGTGAGCCACAACTTTCGAGGTTACATCGTTTCTACACTAGAATGACATCATTACATCATGCGTCATTATGACGCATTTTCCCAATATTTTGCGTCGTTTCCCGTGCGACTGTCAGCTAGGGCTGCCGTTTCGATTCCAGTGCTGGGTAATGATAGCACAATCTCTTGGTTTTGATGCCCGAGTTCTTATAAATAGAGATGTGATGACTGATCTTGTCCAATTTCATACCTCAATTCAAGGTTATGAAGGTCGATTGCAATAGTAGTACCTAACAAGAGTTGGGGTCGATTTTCACATGGAGTTATATGTGGGAGTTAGGCGTATTTATTATAGTACGTGAGTTTGAACTATCTTAATTTACACTTCCTTAAATTGGGGTTGATTCTATGTCTAACTTAAACTAAGATTGCAAGGTTAAGAAATGAAACTAATAGAATTGTTTCTCAATTTTTGTAAAAAGCCCAGGGCTATGACCATCACCTAGGTGTTTGCCTTAAGGGTTATAGGCCTTAATGCTTGTTTAGTTGATCGGGGTGTATTATAGATATCAATTCCCAATTACCCATTCAATACCTTTCGGTCAGAGAGTGATTTTGCCCTATTTGGCTTTCTCAAGTCCAAATGGATATTGCACAGAACAGTTAATAAAAGCTCAAGTCGGGTTATTACTATCTCTAGGTTGGACCCTTTAATTGGGATTATCAATCTCTATTAACCCAATTTCTTGTTAACCAAGTTGCTCTATACTAAGTCTCTCTTTCTCAAGTAGAGACAAAGTCAAATAGGCATGAATTAATATTTGCAACTATTAATTCCACAAATTAAAGCATGAATAAGGCTAAATAAGAAACACCCAACCATAAACAAGCATCAAATTAAACACCCATAAGGTTTACACACTAGGGTTGGGTCACGACCCTAGTAAAAATCTAGCTACTCATGCTTGAGATTGAAGAAATAAAAGAAGAAATGATAATTAAACTCATATTGTGAAATCAAAAATGATAAAATATATGTTAAAATATCTCAAAATATGAAGAACTACTAAAAGAAGTAAAGAGAAACGACTACTGTAGCTGCTGATGTCAAAAGTTAATCTAAAATTGTGAAACTCGTCTATTTATACAAGGCTGGAAGTTTTGAACAAAAATGCCCTTCGGGAGGTTCTACGACCGCACAATTCCATGTGCGGTCCACAGATTTCTTCAACTTGTCAGGACTGGAGGTCTGCAGCCACATTATTCTGATCTGCAGCCACAAGGCATTCTTTCTGCGGTCGCAGATTTGTAACTGCGGTCACACGTGGTCTTCTGCGGTCCGCACTTTTATATTTACGGCCGCAAGGCGCTTCTTCTACGGCCGCACAAATCTTGCGCGGTCCGCACTTCTGAGGGCTTGGAAACTTTGGACTTTGCACATTCTTTGAACTTTGCTCCTAGCCATCTTTTGCGGCCGCACAATTCATGTGCGGTCCACACTTCGTACAAAAGTCTGTTGGCCTTTCCTGCATCATCTTCAGCCTCGATGTGAATTCTGTGGTCCGCACTTTGTGAGCTTCTGCGCCTTTTATGGCCTTGAGTTTAGACTACTCCTTTTTGAGTTGGATTTCATCTCGGGAGTCCATTTTCCAATATTCCTATAATTTAGCATATTTCATCAGTTTTCGAGAACATAATTCAATGCTTTTCGACTAAAATAAAAGTTAAAAGGTACTAATAAGTAGTCAATATCCACACTTATCAATGACATTCATTTGTTCTTTACGCGTTTTGCTCATCAAAACCTTGTGACTTCTTCTCATTCCTCCATCGATGTGTGTCTTCTTTCCTAGTTTTAGTAATTCCTATTGCTTCTAATCCTTCTTTTCCTGAATATCCTTTATCTCATCAAAATTATGGCTGGAAATGACCCTGTCCCTTTGGCAGTACTTATGCCTCCTCACGCTGATGGCGTCTCTATCGTCATCAGAGATGAGAACTTTCCTACGGTGGAGGAAATAATTTCTCGTGGTGAGAAAGTTAGGACTGACTTCTTGAAGGCGCCTGAAAATGAACCCGAGGTCTCTGAGTCGGCGATGAAAGAGGCCGATCTAGCAGAGCTTAAGGCAAAATTCAACATTCCTGCCCACATCGATTTGGTCTCAGCAGGGCGCGATGTGGTACAAATCCACCGCCCCAGGTATTGCGCGTTCTATGCATATCCCTTCCAGGTTGGCTACATTCTTCCTTTTCTCCCATTGGCGGAGGAATTCTGTCAGTACTATGGCGTGTGCCCAGCTCAACTCGTCCCACATTTCTACAAGCTCATCAGGATGCTTACTAAATTTGCAGAGTTGGACAGGGTCGAGATCACACTACGGCATCTGATGCATCTCTTCGCCCCTAGTTTCTATAAGAAGACAGTGTTGAACCTTCGCCATCGAGGAGGCAGATGCCTGATGGTGAAGATGGATGACAAGGCAAATCGTCAGTTCTGGCATAATTTTTTCTTTGTCAGAATCGAAGATGTGGTGGCCAACGCGGACGGCTTCCCCGAGACTTGGAATTACACTCGTAAGCGTATATTCTCTTTTGTTAAAACATTTGATCTATATATTTTAGCCGTAGGCTCTGAACTTTTGTCCCCTCTTTGTGCAGCCAAGACTACGCCCCCTCTTCTGGTCGGTGACATTTCTGACTAGGTTGGCTGGTTCTGCCTCACATCATAGGGATTCGTGAGTGGCCGAGCTTTTGTAATAAGTTCGGGCCTGCTCCTTCCTTGGCCGGTGAGTTTATCTATATATTTTTTTGCTGTTTTGGGCATCATGGTCACCTACTTATTGTAGTTTGATCTTGGTGGTAGTGATAACCTTACTTTGATTTTTCTTTTCCAGTCCGATGATCTTCGAGGAGGCCGAAGGCTCCTCCTCCTGTATTTCATAAGAGGAAGGCTGCCTCCTCTTCGGCATCTATTCCCACTATGACCGCGGCTAGGCCTGCTCAATCATCTGCTTCTGCTCCTTCCTCAACCGCGGCCAGGTCTGCTCGGTCGTTTGTTTCTGTTCCTTCCTCAATTGCAGCTAGGTCTACTGGGTCATCGGCCCCATCTACTGCTACATCACCATCGATTTCTTCTCCACCTGCGAATATTTTGAAAGCGGAGCTTCCGGCTTCCCCTTGCACCGTTTTGTGGACGAGGAGGAGGAGTCGTTGCCGAGAAGCGTGAATTTGGTTCTCTGTAAGAGAAGATCGGTAGATGTTGGTGATGGGGTCGCCCGGGCGGTAGACTCAGTAATGGATGATTTTGTCATCTGTGAGACGGCGACCATAATACTTGAGGACGACGTCGAGCTGGCGTCTGATGTTCCAATATCGGCGGAGGCCATTGAGGACGTACCTCTTCCCTTTGTGGCGGTAGGAGCCGAAGGGCCGGTTGCTGTGGCTTTTGATAATTTGCGGCAGGAGGGGCCGTCTGTAACACATCATACTTTAGACAGAGTCCCACATCCGTAAAACACAAGAGTGATGCAGGGTATATAAGTTAACAAGCCTTAGACCTTACTGACGCGTTTTAAACTCGTGAGGGCCTAGGCTTAGAGCGGACAATATCACTAGCGGGCTAGGCTTTTACAGATGGTATCGGAGCCACTCTTGTGTCAGCCTTGTAGATGGTGGGTCAGAGTGCGAGGACGCTGAGTCCATAAGAGGTGTATGTAACACCCACACTTTAGACAGAGTCCCACATTGGCAAAACACAAGAGGTATGCTAGGTATTTAAATTAACAAGCCTTAGACCCTACTGACATGTTTTAAGCCCATGAGGGCCTAGGCCCAGAGCGGACAATATCACTAGCGGACTGGGCTGTTACAGATAGTATCAAAGCCACTCTTCGGTCAGCCTTGCTGATAATGGGTCAGATTTCAACTGAGTTTAGGCAAATCCTGGTTAGGCGGGGCAAGCCTCAGTGCTGAGTCTAGGCGAATCCCATGCGGTGGGGCAAACCTCAGTGAGGATGCTGAATCCATAAGAGGGGTTGTATGTAACACATCATACTTTATATAGAGTCCCACATCGGTAAAACACAAGAGGGATGCTGGGTATATAAGTTAACAAGCCTTAGACCTGAGTGACGCGTTTTAAACCTGTGAGGGCCTAGGCCTAGAGCGGACAATATCACTAGCAGGTTGGGCTGTTACAGAGTCGACTTTGCAACCGGCTAATGATGCTTCTTCGCCGACCGATGGGAGAGGCAAAGGCTTTGCCAAGGATGGCTTTGAGACGAGTTCTGATCTCGATGCTGGCGAGATGAGGATGATAGAGGAGGGAATTACCAAGTTGGAGGTGAGACCGGAGGTGTCCACGCGGACTATTGCGATACCCATGGGTCGGGATTTATTAAAAGATACAGAGAATGTGGTTCTTGCCCTCGGTCCCCTTTGCTCCGAAGGATGCTACCTTATTGAGGAGTATAGCTAACCTCGCTCAAGGTAAGTTTTTTGAGGCTTCTAGTTTCTGTTCGTTATGTTTGTTGTTTAGGCTTCGTTCTTACTCTATTTGTTTTATTTTTCTTTCTTTCTTAGACTGTGATCTTGGAAATTAACAGCACCCAAAGAGAGGAGAGGCGTAAGGCTATTTTTATGAAGTTGCAGTGAAAATACTGCGAGAACCTTGGAAAGCACCGGGAAATTTGTAGGTGTTCTGGTGAGAGCGACAATTTGCTGGCCCTTTCATATGAATTGAAGGAGAAGGATGACGAGCAGGTGAGGGTCATCGAAAAGTGCAGCGTCCTTGAGGGTACGCTAAGAAATAAAGAGGAATAGCTCGAGGTTAGCAGGTATGGAGACTCAATGTGGCGAATCTCAGGCATAGGTGGTCGAGCTGCGCAGGCAATTAGAGGAGTGTCTCCTACAGATGGAGGTTCTTCACGGCGAGAGTACTGAGAAGCAAAACGAGTGAGAGAAGGCGGAGTCTACTCGTTCGACGGCTTCGAGGAAAGCGGAGGCCCTCGAGGTGGTGATTCAGACTCTCTGTTTTGAGCCAGAGAATGATTTGGAGATGACGAGAATTAAGGAGAAGCGGCTTGATGAGGTGATTGGGGAGTTGGAGAAAGACAACTCCCTCCTTCAGGACCAGGTGGCCGCCTTAGAAGCTGAGAAGGCTCACATGCTTGCGCAGCCGTCATCTTCTCACACTTCAAATTTCCCAAATGTTCTCGGGGCCTGTACGAGGAATGGATTAACGTTGAGGCTCAGTTGGATATGTTGTGAGATTTGCATGTGGCAGGATCTGTTCCTGGGACCGCCCTTGAAGATGCTCGTGTCAAGGCCCGTAAAGCTCGAATCACTTGTGGGTATGATCCTGCTACGTTGGAGGCCGATGACGATGAGAGGGACATTGGTGTGGATCAGATTGAAGAGGACACCTGGTACTGATGGGCCTAGCGGCGACCAGTAGTTTTTCTTTTTTCTTCTTATTTTTGCTGTGAACTTGTGGGTATTTTGTAAGCATTTTTATGAGCCTTTGTAAAAATATTCTAAGTATGAAATGTCAACTTTGTTATTTGTACCTTATTCTCTTCCTACAGTTTGTACTTGTATGTTTTTTGATTTTGTCGCTTGGTTGCCTTGATTTTCTTAGATGTAATCACTTAGTTCGAATAAGGTCGAACACATCCTAAGTTTAATTAAGGCCAATGATTAGTATGTGTTAATTCGAACGAGGTCGAGCGAATCCTATGTTTAACCTTGGCCGAGGGCCAGTAGATATTGGTTCGAACGAGGTCGAACATATCATATATTTAATTATGGTCGAGGGCCAGTATATATTAGTTCGAACAAGGTCGAACATGACCTATGTTTGACTATGGCCGAGGGCCATTAGGTGTTAGTTCGAACAAGGTCGAACATGACCCATGTTTGACTATGACCGAGGGCCATTAGGTATTAGTTCGGACGAGGTCGAACATGACATATGTCTGACTATGGCCGAGGTCCATTAGGTGTTAGTTCGAACAAGGTCGAACGTGATCTATGTTTGACTATGGCCGAGGGACATTAGGTGTTAGTTCGAACAAGGTCGAACGTGACCTATGTTTGACTATGGCCGAGGGCCAGTAGGTGTTGGTTCGAACGAGGTCGAACACAACATATGTTTAGAACGATATGCTTCTAGGTGCGGAGTTTGTCGACATCGTAAACTTTAAGCATTGTTGCGTTGGTTGTACATTTGGAGAAAATAGAAATAAACTTCATGCATTGTTGTTTTGTTCATACACTTGGAGAAATTTATAAATTTTCGGGTGTTGGTTAGCATTCCAGTCCCAGTCTATCTAGTCACTTCATTGGTCGTCCTGGAGAAGGCTTGAGAGGTCGGGCAATGAACTAGCCTTCCTGGGCCTCCATTTTTGCATACATCAACTTGAAGTATCCCCTTCATCGCCGCGTTAAAACCTCCTTGAGAAAACCCAATTAGGACAAAACTCAAGTAAGGAAAAAAAGAGTACGACTTGGGGGACACCTTACCTCCTAAAATTTGAAGTACTTGAGGTGGGTAATATTCCAGTTGTTTGGTTGTAGCTTTCCTTCCATTGTTTCTTGTTGGAATGATCCTTTGCTCACTGTTGCCGTGATTTTGTATGGGCTTTCCCAATTTGTTCCCAGTTTGCCTTCCTGTGGGTCTTTGTTTGCTTGTGTTTTGGCTTTAAGCACATAGTCCCCAACTTTGAGCGGCCTGACTTTTGTCTTCTTGTTATAATAGCGTTCTACTTGTTGTTTTTGGGCGATCATCCTTATGTACGCCATGTCTCGTCGTTCTTCGACCTCGTCGAGCTCCAACCTTTTGCTTTCGTCATTCCTTGGCCCGCTCTCATGGAAGTATCTTAGGCTGGGCTCCCCGACTTCGACCGGTATTACTTTATCAGTCCCATAGACTAAAGAGTAAGGTGTCTCTCATTTGCTTGTCTTCGGCGTTGTTCGGTAAGCCTAGAGTATTTCTGGTAACATTTCCGGCCATAGCCCTTTGGCGTTTTCTAGTTTTTTCTTCACAATATTCAGTATCGACTTGTTGGAGGACTTTGCTTGTCCGTTGCCCATGGGGTGGTATGGCGCCGAGAATATTCTTTTGATATGCCACTTCTCAAAAAATTCAGCTACTTTCTTTCCTGTAAATTGGGGTCCGTTGTCGCAACTGATCTTTTTGGGGAGGCCGACCGGCATAGGATGTTTTTCCATATGAAAGCGATCAATTCATGTTCACGTATTTGGGTGAATGCTCCTGCTTCTACCCACTTACAGAAATAGTCAGTTAACACTAATAGAAATCATATGTTACCTCGCCCTGCCAGGAGGGGGCCCACGATGTCCATTTTCCATTTGATGAATGGCCAAGGGGAAGTGACTGAGTGGAGGTGTTCGCCTGCTTGGTGAATTAGTGGGGCATACTTTTGGCATTGTTCGCATTTTTTCATGAAGTCTGCTGTGACGACAGTGTTGAGTCATACTCACTGTCTTCCATATCTTATTTTCCATAATTTTTATTATATAATTTTTATTTTTATTTTCTATAAAATAAGCACTACATAATTAAGTAGACACTTGCTTTAATATATTATTATTTTCTATGTGCTAGTGATGGACATCATTGATGTATGTTGTCCCCATTAACCAATAAAATTCCACCCAAAAGAAAAGTTAGACTAATTTATTTGGGGATTAGGTTGCTCCAATATTTTATTATATATTGACACATTATGTAGACAAAAGAAAAACAAAGAGAGCCTCCACTGATGTTCTTTCATCATTTTGATTGATTTTTTTTTTAATGGTGTCGTTACACTTCAATTCCCAAACCCTTCTCTGCCTATTTCATAAAACCTTCACTGTCTCTCCCTCCCTTCCTTTCTCTCTATCTGTCTTCTGAACCTTTTAGTTCAATTTCAAGGTCATATTGCTTTCCTCTATAGCTTTCTCCTGCCATTAGCCAATATTGTTTCGTGTTCATTGTCGCTTCTCTCGCCGTCAACTATCATCGTCAGTAGAGCAGGACAACTTGCTGGGTCGGATATTCATGGTTTCCGCACTCTGCAAGATTTGACGCCTTCGGACACAAAGTTTCAAGGCGAAGGTTTGATGGAATCTTGAATTTTTTTTGCAAAGTGAGGTAAGTGTCCGGTCTAACTTTAGCTTGAGGGATTAGGAGTTGTGTCCTATTTGTTAATTATTATTATTTTTTTGTTATTTTTTTTCCAGTTTTCCGCCTACAATCATAAAATTTTATTATTTTGTGGTAATCCCTTCAAGCATGTTTGAGTTATAATATTTGTTAGTCTATCTGACTACATAGTTTTTGTGGGCCTTTAACTTTTCATAAAGTTGCAACATTCATTGAGTTTTGGGACGTGAGATGTTTTTGTCCTCTTCCAAATTTAGTGCTTGAAACTTGAACAATGATCTTTATGTACACTAATTATTAACTTCCCCCTAAAGCTAATCTAATTATTATTATTTTTATTTATGTAAGACCGTTTGATTAGCCTCTAGAAAACCAGTCCATTGTCGCTTCTCTCGCCGTCAACTATCATCGTCAGTAGAGCAGGACAACTTGCTGGGTCGGATATTCATGGTTTCCGCACTCTGCAAGATTTGACGCCTTCGGACACAAAGTTTCAAGGCGAAGGTTTGATGGAATCTTGAATTTTTTTTGCAAAGTGAGGTAAGTGTCCGGTCTAACTTTAGCTTGAGGGATTAGGAGTTGTGTCCTATTTGTTAATTATTTTATTTTTTTTGTTATTTTTTTCCAGTTTTCCGCCTACAATCATAAAATTTTATTATTTTGTGGTAATCCCTTCAAGCATGTTTGAGTTATAATATTTGTTAGTCTATCTGACTACATAGTTTTTGTGGGCCTTTAACTTTTCATAAAGTTGCAACATTCATTGAGTTTTGGGACGTGAGATGTTTTTGTCCTCTTCCAAATTTAGTGCTTGAAACTTGAACAATGATCTTTATGTACACTAATTATTAACTTCCCCCTAAAGCTAATCTAATTATTATTATTTTTATTTATGTAAGACCGTTTGATTAGCCTCTAGAAAACCAGTCTTTTAACTAAACTAATCCTGCAATCTGTATTACTGATTTTCGAATACAGTTAGTTTTCCATTTTTAAACCAAAAATATATATATATATAAAAAAAAAAATTATTTTGAAACACATCAAAATAAGAAGTACTTAATTGGGAGGCAACAGTGAAATATATATTATATAGAAGGTCAGTTGATCACATTAAACTAAT